>VFFE01007095.1:316735-590853 GCA_008921705.1 Burhinus oedicnemus
GTCACCTTATGCTGTGTAAGCCTGGTGTGCTTCCTAGGAATGCGTGGGAGTTTCACCTGAAACAACCCCCTGTTACCAGGATGGCCCGGAGCTTTCTTCCTGTGGCACATTAGGGCTCCGGTGGTTGTCACGGGAAGAGGCGAAATACTTGGTGGACAATGGTGTGGAAGGACACAGTGCAGATTTGTCTGTGTTGTGTTCCCCATGCTTGTGGAGGCCGTGGCTTTCCCAGTGCCCCTGTCCCACCTGGGTTCTGGAGTGGCAGCCACTCTCCTGGAAAGGCAGTGGGTCAGGACAGGCAAATTTTGAAGGCCAACCTCATCACGCAGAAGGCCCTCGTGTGTGAAGCATTACTCGTCTCGTCTGTATGCAAAGTGGGATGAACATCTTTGTGCTGTTTTTTGTAACAACGTACGCACAGTGCCCTGACGCTACGACTTGTCACGCTCTGAAACCTGCTTCCTTAGTGAGCTCTGCTGTTTATTCTGCTGCCTGCTCTTGTTTATGCTGCTGCTTGTTCCGTGGGAAGGGTCAAGGAAGACTCCATTTTCTCCTGGGGGAAGTAAATAACAGTGACTCAGTAACAACACTGATTCCAGTGTAAATCTTTGTAGGTCTGTGTTGCTGGAAGTCCAACCAGGAAGAGGGAAGGATGACTCATAATGAATACTTCCGAGATTTCCAGAGCCAATGTCCGAGTTCCTCTCCTGCTGTACACTGCCAGGCTATGAACTGTGTTTTATAAGGTCAAGCCAGATGGCACTGTGAAAGGAGCGCTGGGAGAAGAACTGTTTAATAGAGTAGGAGTGTTTCTGTAGGAAAGGAAACTTTTCCAAGTTGATACGGGCATAAAATTGAATTCCTAAGAAAGGTAGACTCACAGATGCCACTAGTGGTGCAAAGAATGTATTGCACATAAGTATGATGGAAGAGTATGCACATTTAAAAAACATTTTCACTAAATATTTTTGGTCTATTTGAATTGAACAATACTTTATTCTTAAGAATGCTTGTCTGTATTTATCACTCTTCAGGTATGAACAAAAGGGATAAAAATGGTCATTAACTTAAGATGACCTTGCACTGAAACTCAGGACCTGATAGGAGAAACATGAAATTCTCCAATGAGAGAGGCATGGGAAGAGGCACAGTGTGACAAACGGGAGGAGGGAGTGCAGATAAATGCTACAAGTGTACCGGCATTTGATGAATACTTTGCTTGTCGCTACTGATCGTGAATACACAATGAAATGTTCAGAGAAAGTTGGTCAATGTGGCCAGGAGTTCAGTTTCATCCCTTTAAAATCAGATGCACCTGAGAATTAATTATGTTAAACTCCCCCCACCCCGCCCCGGGTACAACGAGGTGAAAAAAGGCAGGATTAAATATGTGACAAAATGCAGTATTCTGAGCTGTAAAGTGGTAAATAGAGACTGATACAGAAACAACGCATTAGAGAGACACTTAGAACTACACTTTGGCTGCTTAATATGTAGGATAACCCTTAGTAGATGGTAGGGAATAGAAAGCTGTTAGGCTGCAGAGTTTATCAGGTCAAATAAACTACTTGTGGTAAATAGTTAGCGATGCTGTTGATTCAGCACAATACTATAGACTTCTTGATATTTCTGGAAATTTTTGGAAAGGACGTTGAAAGATAAAATTCTACTATAATTAGCTAAAAAAGAAGCAAGAAACATTGACATAGTAGTTATAGAAAGATACCAGACAGGCAGTGAGAAATATACTTCAGGGAGACCAAAATGACACTTATTGAGAGGAAATGAGATAGAGGGGAATGTAGCAAATGTTTATATAACTATAAATCACTATCAAATGTGGCAAGGAAAAATTCAGGGAAGGCATATAAGAAAGGTGGTAAAACTGTAATGATGTTTTGCTAGGGTGTTTGATAGGGTAGTACAACATAAAGTGTTACATGTTTGTAATCTAAGAGGAAGGTGTCACAAAATGCTAACATAAATAATAATCGAAGCTTACCATTTTGTAGTCACATTGCGGGGCTATGGCATATTCAGGTGAAATTATAAAGCGGATGAAAACTGACTGGACGTGTAGGCTCGGATACTAATGGTCAGTGGTTCAGTATGGATGTAATAATGAGAAAGGGAGAAACCTTTTTAGCTTATCATCACTTGTGGTTGATGGACCAACATGGAAGCACACCATTTGGCCCCTTCCCAATGGATCACTTAAACCCAGGATTTAACCAGAGTTCCTGCACCTGCAGCAGAAGCACTTGTTCCCAATCCTGGTTAAGTATGTCGCCTCAGAAGACCCTACCCGGCTGCAGAGCGGTCTCTAACTGAGATAGGAGGGCAGATGAGAGAAGAGTGAGGAAAAAGTATGTTAAAACCCAGATTTATTTTCATGTGTTCCATGTGGCAGTATTAGAAAGAGAGGGCAAAGGAGTCTGTACTCACAGCACTGCTTCTTGGAAAAGATCATTTCAGCTTTCCTGTGGAGGTTTTCAATGTCCCCAGAGCTCCCCAAAATATCTGCTCTGTAATTCAAGACCTGCTTCTCCCTCGCTGCCGCCTCTGCCCACAGAAGATTTTCAAAGCATATCAGTTAAACGTGGTGCACAGTCTGTGCTCCTGTGGTATGCAATATGGCAAAAGAAAATGGGGTTAAATACAATGTCTCTTGACAATTTATGAGTTTACAAAGGCAGAAGGACTTTAAAATTATACCAATATTACTTATTTAATTTATCTACACTCTGACATGTCAGTCATTTCCAACTGATGATAGATACTGATGGACAGTGCTTGTGCCAGCAACAGAAAAGGAAACTTCACCTAATAGCATGGTGCCTATAGAGTAACACAGGACAAATAATTCCTTTTGTGAAGTGGCTTCACCTGAGCATGAAATTGTTAACAGATTAGGACAGAGCCTGGTACAACAAGCAAGGTACTGGTCTGGGGCAACTGAACCACAACTTATCTTGGTGCTGACTGAATCTGTTGTCTCTTTAGCAAATGCATTGCCTGATACGCGTTTCTTCGACAAAGGTAAGTGTTGAGCATTTTTCTGGTTCTGTCAGCAGTGTGACTGGTTCAACTGCAATTAGCACAGGCTGGTATTCAGAACATTTATTTTATGTTATTTAAAAAGAAATATGAAGGTGTCAATGCAGTTCTTTTCCCATTATCAGAAATGTTTGCAAATGTAAAAAAACACAAACAAAACCCAAACCCAACTGTGTTTCCACTGTGCTGGATTTCTTTGTTTTTAGAAAGATATTATCCCCAGAATCCGTGATACTTTATGCAGATAACTCATTATTTTTTACAGTGCTGTCTCAGGTTGTAGAAGGATAACTGTATTTTTTAAAGGTAGGGTATACATCTGTCTTTCGGTGTTAATTTATTCTGCTCCAAGGAACATCAGTCAAGGCAGATGTGGTATGTCAGTAGGGTAATACGGAGTCTATCTAGTCTCCACATCGTTGTTGCAGAGGCTTGTTTAAAAAAATACTGAAATAGGTTTTTATTCTTGTACCTCACTCAACCTTAACTAACATAAAAGTAAGTTAGCCTAGCCTCCTAAATACTATGAGACCTCCGATGGCACTTAAGTTGCATGCTAGTCAGCTCACCTTTCATATGTCCGCTTCTGTTACTGTTTCTTTGACAGGGTTCATCCTGTTGGTAGCCACCTGGTGCGTGCTATGGACAAATTGGTCTGAATGCACAGTAGTCGCTGAATCCTTAGCACTGATTTTTAAGGGCAACAGGATGTCCACATGGGCCTTTTGAGTTAAGCAACAAAAGGGCAAGACTTTGACAACAGTTGAAAAGAATTTAATGGGGACAAGGTCATCAGTTAGCATGTATGCAGAGCCATCAGTGTTTGCTCCTGCTTTTGAAAAGAGAGGGAAAGAAAAATTAAAAAGTGAGATTTGATAGGAATACCCACTCATTTTATAGAAATTTAATTTTATAGAAATGAAAAGCCGAAGAGAAAAAAACCTTAAGAGATGCTAGTAAGATCTTAGCTAAAAGAATGCAACTGCAGTTGGAGTAATTGGACTGTGAAATATTCATCTTCCTGATTTTTGATACAAGTGACTTACTCATAACTATTTATGAGCCTCTTAGTGCTTGAATGCTGAGGTGTCCCATCCCCCTGTCTCCCCCCAAAGACTTTGTGGTTTGCTTTGGGGTTTTTTGATGTTACACACACACACCCATTTATGATGCACACCCTGCTGTGTCTAATCCTCCCTGGAAGTCAGTTACTGCTGCTAAATCGATATCCCTCTGCACAAATTGAAGTGATGTGTGTTCCTCGAAGGGTCCCCAACCGCAAGCGGTGTGTTTGCATGTGTACTAGCGTGGCTTTTTGACAGCACCAGCAATGTGTAGAATACTAATAGATGTTTGAAGTGTTAAATACAGCACGAGGCACAACTGTGACTGTATTGGTAGGAGCCTAGAAAAAAGCCGTGATTTTAAGATAATGAATTAACTTGGCATTTGCTGTCAAGGGACACAGAACTATCCTGTGCTCTACTTTTTTAAAGAGAGGCAAGTAGTGTTTCACCAGGGACAATCTAGCAAAGACATAAGAGAAACAAAAGGTGTCTGTGGTAGTGGTGTAGCACTGTCTGGGACCATGGGGTTGTGTTAGATGTCCGTCCTGATGGAGAAGGATAAACTGCCTGAGAAGAGGAGGCAGCTAAAAGAAATGAGCACTGAACCCCCAGAGAGTAAATAATGAGGGAGGCATATACCTGCTGGGAGAATTTGGTTCTTGCTGTATGTAGCAGGGGGAAAAGATATATGACCCTGTTAGCATATAGCTTCATCACTATTTGCACTGTTCCACACTTTGTGTCATAGAGAGCATGGAAGGGATGAAACGGTGAGCAGCTCTCCTTGGCAGCTCCGGCTAGTTAACTCCTGGGCAGAGATAGGAAGAGGGGCTGTAAACCTTCCAGTGTGTGTTTTCCCTAAATTTAGCAGCATTGCAATAACCTGGCTGGTCTGCTTCTAGAGGAGGGTGGCAGGAAGGAGAGAGGAAGCAAGGGCAGAGGTGGGAACCACTTCTAGGAATCACAGTCTGGGACCTTGAACATCAAATTGAAAATATGTGAATGGGAGAGAAATTTCAGTCACAGTCAGCCTGTGACTCCTTCTCATTGTGCTAGTAGCCAAGGAGTAAAAGACTGTCAGGTTCTGCACAGATTAAAGGAGTTTTACCCCCACCCCAGCATCTGGTGCACATCTGGCAGGTCTAAGGAAAGCAGAGATGGGAATATTATGTACACTTTGGCCTCTGAATAGGAAAAGCCCTTTGTCCTCCAATATTGTAGCTTAGAAGAGGGCATTAGTGGAAATTGTATTTTCAGCTGATCTGTGTATCCCAACAGATCTCCCACCCCAACAGACCAGGCTTGGACTGACTGTGGGAGTGGAACAACACAAGGTGCAGAAAATGGCTCCTCTGAAAGGCTAAGAACAGGCACATCAGACCTTGTTCACCTGCTCCCCAAACTATGTAGAAATCCAGATCTTGTGCTAAGCGAAATGTCTCACTAGCTTGTACATGTAGGTGAGTATGAAGGGTGCCTGGCCAGAAGAGTGTCTGAAGGCGTTCTTTTCTGTCGAGGGAAAAAGTGTCTTAAGGCTCTTAACAGTCATCAAACTAAGATTAAAACTGGTTTTAAGGCAAATTGGTAATCTTCATCATCTAGTCTCAGAGGTGAGATAGCACAAACAAATGTAGAGAGACAGCCAGTTACACAGCTGAGCAGAAGACTGCTCCCCTAAGAAAAGCACTTTGCAGCGTATGCTGCCTGCTCACTAGTCTTTGAAGGACAAAAGGCTCCAATGCCAAGTGGATAAAAGGTAGCTTGTTTTATGAAATAGATGTAACTTGAATTAAGAGGACTGGAAAGAGAAGCCCTGATCTGTAGTACTGAAGAAGAAAGTTTCTGCCTGTCTTTGTTAACTTGTGGTCAAAGCGCTGCTCCTCTGTTCAGCAGGAGGGACTGATGTGAAGGAAATTTTTTTTTTATTTTATTTTTTTTTGGTAATTCCTAGAAACGTTGTCCCTCCGTTTCCCTCTTTTCCTATGCAGGCAACTAGAAAAGATTTAACCTCTACTCTCAGTTGGGGAAGATAAAAGGTGGTTAAACAGTAGGAAAAATTGTATTGTCCATCACCCAAGAAAGCAAGAGAGCAAATGGGAAGCTCACCAGCTGGACTTGGCCTTGAAACTGGCAGGTGCCAGTCTGAGATGGAGACTGGTGTGAGGTGAGCGTAAGCTGGCTACAGTCTGATCGTTGGAGACGTTCCCTCAGAGAAGAGCAGAGTGCTGGGTTTTGGGGAGCCTGGCTTATACAGACTCTGTCTTGGAGCTTGGCATGCTGCGTTGTAGCTGGCTCATACACGTAGCATCCTTTCCAAAGGACTATCTCAGCTGCTGCCCGTGGTAGTGGTCCCATTGCTTTCCCATAAATGCCTCTGTGTGAGGCTACTTTTTACAGGTTAATTGGAGAATCTTCCCAAAACTGGACTCTTGAACAAAACCAACTGGGCACACCCTCATCCAATCTTCCACCTCCCAGAGGAGCGTGCTAATCATCAGGGATGTATTGCTATCTGTGGAATACCTAAATGTTTCCTAAGGCAAGACTAAAGCAAGGTGTCTTGGCCTCATCAGTGCCTTGGTTATGCTTCTGTCTTGCTCTGTGCTCCAGTGACTATTTGTAAATAACTTGATGGTAATCTTACCAAAGATGTAGAACAACACCTGAGGAGACCATTCCACCTGATGTCTAAGTTGGTGGTAGTGAGGATGTTAAGTCTCCTTCAGATAGAGCAGAGACCTAAATTAATCTTCCACATTACAGGCAAACGTTTCAACTGCCAATCTGTTGGAGAAAAAAAGGCATGGTAGCTCTGCTACCCAAATCACTAGGTGAATCCAGCCAATGGTCAGGTTTCCACCAGGAACTGTTCCCCTTCTTATATGGAAAACAGGTGGGTTTTCTTAGCTTTATATTGTAATAGAGCTGAGCATGGCCTTCAGTCCTGCCGTCTTATGAACTGCCTGCCACTGCCACCCCCAATGGAGAGGCTTGGAGTTTGATCATTCTAGCCTTATACATGTAGCAATGACTTTTTTTTTTTTTTTAACCTGTTTCTCAAACACGTCATAGGCTTCCTTCCAGCTCTTTTTTTTATAAAACCTCTTACTATGGCAAGTTGCCAACGTGTGTATTACTGTTGACTTTGAGGTTATAGCTCCACCTGCCCACAGCCCTTGAGTATGTAATCACGGTAATGCCTCTTGGGGGGAAGCATACAGGGCCAGCTAGGATTTGTTTCGCTTATTAAAATATAGAATAATTGCAGCCATTGAGCTTTGTGAATATCAAACTGTAGCTCAGAGAAACAAGTATCCTTATCACACTGCCAGTTGAAAAAAAAAGTGCTAACTTTTATAAAAGAGGGCTTGGAAAAAAAGCAGAAAAGCTTTTATCAAACGAGCTTGTATTTCTGCATTCAGGAGCTGCAATTATATACAATAACCAATTGTTTCAAAGAAGTTTATTAGGGGAGAAGGGATTGTTCAGGCAAACATTGAAGAATTATGTTTGAACCTGCCAGCCTGTTTTTGAAGCTGATGCTGTTGCAATCGCACGGAGGAAATGCCTCAGTCCTGTTGAATCCCACCAGAATAGGCCCGTCCAGAGCACAAACAGAGCATTCAGTGTTCCAGTCCTGCACCAAATACATCTTATCCTACTTGCTAATAAGTAGGAACTCAATTAGCTGTATACTGTACAAGTGACTTGAAACAGAATTTTATCGAGATAAGGCAATCAGGTCTTGTGGTAAAAAAAATATTTGAGGGCCATTTGCTGGGAATATTATTTGTAAATATGGTGCTTACAAGAATACAGCAGTGGAGAGGACTATATGGTCACTAAATGAAAGATGCTGTAAAGGTGCTATGTATATGTTTATATTTAGCTATATGTTTAAATCAAACAAGCTTCTTATTGCCGTTGTGAGTTTTACTGTTACTGCTATTGTACAGCACATAAACCCAAGCATGTAAAAAGCTGGCGACTTTGGACAAATTACTGTGTAAATAAGTGGCAGTGAAGAGCAAGCAAAACAATCCTGTAGCTTCAGTTTGCCAGGTTTTGTCCGATATTTACAAGCCTGATGCAGTGTTACTTGTAGAAACAAAAGGGCTTGCCAAATCAGAGAGTCCAAAGATGACTTACCAGACAAGGTATTTTAGAGAGGCTGCTGCCCAGCTGTTGAGGAGCGGTCATGAGATGACACGTGCTGCATATCGGCTCAACTCACCAGCCACATTTCAGCAGCGTCCTCACTTGCGATGTGCTGTGCGGTGCCGGTCTTCAGCATAACAGGATACCTAACCTACCCTATCATTTGTAAACCACTGTACGAACTAGCAAAATAGAACATCGTACTTCTCACAAATTCAGTTAAAATCCTCTAAGACACTAAAAAGAAATAAACCATGACAATGAAAAATATTTAAATTTTAAAAAAAAAAGGGCAACAAAAACCATAGTGCGTGAAGAAGGGAAGATGACTATTTGCCCTCAGAATATAATAGTAAAACCTAGATCCAAAGCATTATGCTAGAAAGTATTCCTAACCTGACTTTGTGTTGGGATTACATGCCAGGAGTCTACCACTCAAAACGTTGACTGGAATTAATTACATATTTATTATGCAGACTCTTGCAGATTAATTAATACAAGTCTCTGGAAAAATCTAAATATGCATCTTTATATTTTGGAACTTACAGTTCAATGAAATGTTCTTTGACAGAATTAGTCTTTGTGACAGATATGTTGGGTATCTACTGAGTATTCGTTGCTGCTTTTGTATTTAAAGGCAATTGGTGAAATGCAGCCACTCGAAAAAGAAAATGAAATCCAATCTTAGATTCATTCAAACCGCAGGAGTTCTCTTTTCCGCAGATCCTTATTACTATGTTACACATAACCATAATAGCTGAGCATTGTCAGCTGTGACTTAAGTGATGTGAATAAATTTTGTCATTTGTGGTTCCTGTTCTTCTGTCCTTTCCTCAAAAGGGAAGTTTTTTTGTGCAGTCTTTTTTCATTGTGTGTTTTCTTTGCACACATATTACATGTATACCTATACTTCCCTCCTTGGGGAAGTAATGCTGGGGGAAGTAAGCGCACAAGTGCACACCCATTCTCCCTCTTTTCTCCCTCTCTCATCCCCCACATCTGTGTTTTGTTGGGGGAGATGGAGAGAAAGGGGGAATGTTTGTGGTGGCCGTGTGGTTCAACCTGCTTCTTAGAAAAAGTCAGTTCCTGCACAGGTGGCTGTCGTCCTTTTGGAAGCGAGTTTCATTGCATGAGAGGATCAGTGTTGTTGACTGCAGCTCTTTCCTTAGACCATTGTTACGATCTGCTTGCACCAACCTATTTGAACATCTTGAAGGTAAAGTCTGAGACTTTCAAACTCGGGATGCCTCGAAGTTCAACTTGTACCTCCAGTGCTACAAACTCTCTCAGTGTATTGAGATTGGAGCTCACGTTAATCATCCTGCTCACAGTGATCATCCAGATGAAGTCATGTGCAAATGAGGTTTTCTCAGTATGGCTGGGAGTAAACCAGAGCCTACTTTTCCCTTTGACTTTGTAATTTCCTTCAAACCAGGCAGATTCAGTTGCCCGCCAGTATTGTACAGCACTTCACCTTCATAGCAAACCCATGTTTTACTTCCAAGAAAAGAGTGTGGAGAGTATCCTTTTGGCTTCAGCTGACAAGTCCTGTTGATGGTCCCTTTTGCCATTTGACTCCTGGTAGAGACCAGAATAGCCTTTGGCAGGTAGTGCGTGAGGGCCTGAGCTTGTTACAGACACCAGAGGGATGTGCATTGCTTTCTTTTCTGTTCTGCCTGGTTTCCCGTGGAAATGAGGCTTTTTCTGTCCTGCTCTCTCTCTGCCAGCCCGTCCAACCCTAGCCTATTGACTTTTTTAATCCGTTGGCCAATTTTAGTCCTATTTAACAATGAGGCAGATGCCTTAATGATATTAAGGTTCTGCCGCTGTAATGAATGCTGGCAGCCAGACAGAGGAGAGAGATGTAATTAATGCCTGTACTGATGAAAAGGCTTCAGTGTGTGCTCAGCTTTTTCTAGGTATTGGGCTTTATTAGCTCTGTTGTGAACGAAACTGCCTGGTTTTTTATTGTGTCAGGGATTATTGTAGTGCTTTAATAGGTGGCTTTGCTTCTGTGGTTTATCTTGCTATCATGCATAAGAGCCCTAATGAAGGTTCAAAATGCCATTGAGCATGCCAATGTTGAGTGTGCAGGCTCATGCTACCAAATACCAGTGTTACTAATTCTGGGAGATAATAGAGCTGCATGAGGACAAAAATCTCTTCTTTCACTGCTCCTCCTGACCTCGACTCCTTAGCTGTTCCTCATCTTATGGAGAGGCCAGCATCTGCTGCCTGGGGTCTACAGCCTGAAGCAAAGATTGCAGCACCTTGGGCTGCCGACACTTCTTCTCCGTGCCAGAAATCCTCCTTGTGTCATATAGCTCTCATGTTCACCAGCTTCTCTCCTGGGACCCAGGGTTTCTGCCTGACCTCCTGTGCAGTGGCGTTGGTCTGTCTCACTCCGTTGCTGTGGAGCAGGCTGCGTGCTGTGGATGGAGAAGCAACGTGGGGAACAGCTCGCTACTACTTCTGTTCCCCTAGAAAGATTGTCCATGTAGTACCACGGTAGGAGGGAGGAATGGGGGTAAGACAAACTAGTCTAACCATCCCATTTAATCTGTGGGATAGTTCCATCAGTTTACACAAGGAAGCCAGTTTGACTTGCATAATTCAGACATTTCCTCTCTTACGTGATAATCTCTTACCTTTCTCACCTTTAACATTCTGTAAAAATGCAGAAAAACAAGGAAGTTTTCCCATCTGGACAAAAAGCATAAAGAAAGATTGTTTACTTGAAACTCCAAAGAGTATTTGCTTGGGTTTGAGCAGTGGTCTAAAATAGCCAAACCTTTGTACAGGGGACAAAGAGCAGAAACATACATTGTTTTGAATTTATAGAAGGTGTGTATCTGGAATATGGTTAAATATGATGTATGTGCAAGTTAAAAGATTATATGCTGTAGATCACAGCCTTAATTGCCTTTTAGGCTTGAGATTTAGAATTGACCTGTCAGACTTTCATAAAATAGGCTGGTTTTATTTTGAGTTATGAATCTGAGGCAGAAATAGCAAATAAGATGATGTACAGTCCAGTAATGCAAGCCTTTTTAACATTCCAGGCTTGGCTCCTAATGATGCTTATAGATGCAATAAGTGTATTCTTTTCTTCCTGTAGCAAGACATTTAAGCATTAATTTAAGTGTAAGTCAGCTTGTCGTGACTCTGTCTTCCTGCAACTTAGTCTATCTCTTGTGGTACCTTTAAATTTTGCTTAGACTTTTGTGTTACTCTAGTCTTAGAAGTGGTTCTTATCAGCAATTTGAAATAATAAGGTAGCCACCGCTAATTCTGAAAAATTGAAAGAATGAATATATGTACGTGCACACTGTTCTACAAGCTTTTATTTAACATGTTTTTCATTAATCCTAATTTTTTCTCTTAATGTATATCCTAGTTGTACGTGCCAGAAACTGTGTTGAGTTTGAAGACTTGTTTACTTACACAACTTTCCTTTCTGGATTTTTTTTATTACTCATGTTCTGGAATATATGTCTAATTTGTAAAATACAAAAGCACTGTAAAATGGGAGATAGCAAATTACTGAATACACACACCCCCAATTTATTTTATTTTATTTTTTTAATAAATGAGCTCTTCTGCTGGAATACAGAAGACTTCAGGGGGTCTGCAAACACTTTCATGAACAGTTGGCTCAGTATTGGTCCAAACTAGGAAAACGCCCAAATGTCTCTGAAATGAAGTATATGATTAACCTTCCTTGACAAATTGGAGCTATTATGAATAATATGACCCCATGGGTCAGAACAAAGCAAACATAACATTTTTGTTTTCAAAACTGTCGATCAGTAGGATTTTTTTATTAGTGTGCACCAAACCTTCTGACATTCATAGACTGATTTTTGACTTATAAAGTGTTCTGAAGGCAGAATTCTGAATTCTCAGAACAGTTCTGAATTCTCAAATAACACTATGGCTTTGCACAGCTGGAGTACCTGGCTTTCCCGAGGGCTGTCTTGCTGGAGCTGAGTGAAGGGAGATTCTTTGCCCTGGCTTGTGACTCAGTTTAAATGGATCAGCCGTGGGTGACTCCGGGGAACATAGGAGTTTTTGCTTCCCAATTCCGGACTTAGAATATGCGTTTCTGACATGTACTTCACACCTGCAAAAGTTATCTGGAATGAAGACGTGGGAAGAGGAGAAAGGCAAAAGAGGAGGAGATTTCCCACTGAAATGGTGCTTATGTTTTTGTTCGTTTGCTTTTCGTTGCAGTGAAATGAAGCAGAAGTTGGATGAAGAGGGTAACAAGTGCAGCATCCTTTCCAAGCAGCAGAAGTTCAACGAGCACTGCTGTATTCGCTGCTGCTCGCCTTTCACGTTTCTTATCAACAGCAAGCGACAGTGCCAAGACTGCAAGTACAACATCTGCAAGAGCTGCAGCTCTTACCAGAAGAAGGAGAAGGCTTGGATTTGTAGTGTCTGCCAGCAAGCGAGGTAAGGGCCTATTGTTCGGCAACCTCTGTAAAGCAGCTATGGCCTGACCTGAGCATTCCCCTGTATTTGTCAGTAGTTAATGCTGGCGGGATAGTACACGAAGTACCTGTTTATGTAGGGGTTAATTTGTTCCTTGAGTGTGACGTACTTGTTTTCTGTAGAGGTTAATTTGCTCCGAGAGCGTTATGGTTACCTGTTGCGTTTTCCAGGCTTGTTTGGCTGGACTGATGAATCAGCAAGCAGTAATTGGGCTTAGCTTGAGCAGGGCTGGGCTCTCCTGAAATGCCTGGGTTACTAATGGAACCTGAGCACAGATGGTGGTAAGGCACTTAATCATTTTGCAGCAAATCCCGCTGATGGGTGGGGAGTGGAAGGAAGAATATTGGTGAGTAGATCGTCCAGCTGTGACTGTGTTTTGGACCGCTTTTCTAAATGCCAGCTTATTGGTGGGGATGCTTTGGGCTTACTTTGGCAAATAACCAGAGAAAATAGCAGTGTAACCTATCATAATTCTTAATGTCTGTTAAGAAAATGCTGCCAGGCTTCTATTTGCAGCAGGTGTCAGGGATTTACCATCTTACCCTTTTGAGGCTAACATAGCCAACGCGTTTAAAGATAGCACCAGAAAAACAAAGCAAAGCTAGGCAAACACGTAGCTGCAGCAAAGGGACCGTTCCCTGGCGGGTGACTGTGATAGTCCTTGTCTGCATTGCAGGCCAGGTTCCAAAAGCAGCCGTAGCTGTGGTGGTGTAGTACTGACCAAGGTGGTTTTATTCAGACAAGAAAGATGAATGAAATAGGCCGATTCTTCATGGCTTAATTTTGAACATCGGTGACTAAAACAGCTGAGCAAATGTGACAAAGATGGCTGTTTATTCTTCTTCTTCCCCTTTAGTGGAGAACATAGGATGAAGACAAGAGCCGAGTCCCTTTCCAACGCTGTATGATATTCCTGTGCTCACCAAAGGCTCATTGCTCCCACTTGTTTCCCATCAACACCCACTTGAAATTTAAGCTTTCACATAGTATCTGTGAAAGAAGTGTGTGCCCTTTGACACAAGCCCTTAAAATCATAGAGTTCCCAGATAGATGATGCCATGTTTCCAAATGCCAGCCTTTGAACCCAAAAGAGGTTGTGTTCTCCAGGCCACCTGCTCCTTCTCTGTGTTTTACCTTGGAAAACCTCCACACATACTCTTTGCTCCAGTGAGGAGGCAGAAGGAAAAACAGGAGTGTCTTTTCCAGCAGCAGAGAGCTGTGGAGCCAGTGCTTGTTTCTACTTTAGTCGTTTGACCGTTTCATATTACACCTCTTTCTTCCACTTCTCCTGAGTTCACCCGTATGGGCAGCAGAACAGGCAGCCAGGTTTGTGGATGCTGATGAAATGCACTTAAAATAGTTTTTGCTGACTCGACAAAAGAGTCTCAGAAGAATTTAATTTCAGAAGAAAAATCTGTAGCTGTATTATAAAAATTCTATTTCTGACCCTTGAAGTCAGTGCTTTTCCCACAATCCTGTGGAGCCCTCAGAGTCACCCACCTGTAACTCAGTTATAAACTTTTTCTTTATTTATGAGACCTGAGACACAGCTTGAGTTATTTTTCAGTGAATAAATTAACTAACACTGCTGCTAATCATTTTATCATCTGGTTTATTGACTGGCATGCGTGACTTAAAAATCCCTGTAGGGAAAGCAGGGGCTGGCATTCCTTAGGGGCCGCTGAGGTGTTTTGATTTGGTGGGGGCCTTTTCTGGCTTTGGGGGGTGGTGTGCTTTTTTTTTTTAACTATCAGTCAGTATTTCTTCCAGGGAAGGACACAGGGGGGAACACCGTAGTCTGTTGTGAGTTCCTGTTGCTTTCTCAGCGACTTATCCCTCAGATGGAGCATGGACTGTGCTCTCCTGCCCCTCCCCACCTCCTCTTCTTTTTGTCTTTTATTTATTCCTTTAATAAAATAGCACAAGTAGTGGAGGTGGTTCTCAGTTTAGCTGCTGCATGTCTGCACATCTTACCGCACAATAGATAGTGAGCCAGAAACATCTCGGAGACGACTGCGTTTTCAGGTTGTTCTCCCCCCTGCTTTTTTTTTTCTCGTCCCCCTCCCTATATGTTTTTGCTTAATTCTACAAGAGTTAATGTTGTAATTCTCTGCAGAATTAGAAAGACTAAGAAAGACCTTAGACAAACTGGAAAAATACAAACATATGTATTTCAGACTTCCTATAATGATCTGTTCGTGCTCTTCAGCTCTGCTCTAGAGCAGTGCTCGAATAATCCTGAGTTTTATTTCTAGTATGTATTTAGAATATGTCAGCCAGTTCTCTGATGTCAGAAGCAGTTTCTTGCTGTACAAAAGGCTATAAAGCATTCTCAGCATAAGTTTTTTTTGGTAAAGATGGTTCAACTTACTCATTAGAGGTTGAGACTCTAATTAGGTGAATTACTTGGAAAGATACACTTTGTTTATCTGCACATGTGAAAATTGTGAAAAGTTCTTGTATGATGTGGGAATCACAATGAATGATTTGGGGATGGTTAAAATTTTTTGGAAAGCAAAACGTTGTATAAATATCACTTGTGTTCAGATTTAAAACCCTTCTGGGAGCTGTACCCTTTTCTTTAGACTATCTTATTTCCCATTATCTTCCTCCAAAAGCGTGGCATCAACTTTTGCAGGTTGTAAACAGTCTCCTGGTAGATTCCTGCATTGAGGTGATCTTGATACTAAAGAAAATCTGACCTGTTGAGGTAGTCTCTCAAGGCATGACTCTAGTGGAGATACCTGTTCTGTGGAAGTTGGTTTTCATCTTCCAAGGCAGAGAGCTAAGTTAACATTTAGCAAAGAGCAAATACGCAGGTCAGCATTTGAAACATAGAACATTTGTAGAAAATTGCGCCCAGAGTTAGTTTCTGCTTCTTCCAAAAGCAGAAAACTCCTCAATAACCTAGTGAAAATTCTGGCGTTTGAACTCCTTTAAAGCACACCTCCTGTTACAATGCATCTTTTAAAAGTTATAAGATTCAGCTCAGTATAGAATCTCAGCACTCAGAAGTGTCTCTACCGCAACATCTATATAGATCTTGTGAGGAGCTGGAGAGCCTTCCTTCACCTTTGCAATTTTCCAGATTTCACACACGTTCTCCTAATGCATTGTGGTTTACATTTGTCTCTGGATGCTGGTACTAATGTTCAAGGGTGGGGTTTTTTTCTCTCATGTATTTATCTTGTTAATTTTTAAGTATGTTATGATAAAGTTGTATATTATTAATTTCAAATTTTCAATTTGTGAATAGTGCATTTCAAGTTCTTCCAAAGCTTTGTACAATGTCCACTTATTAGACACCCATAAGACAATGTGTTTAGGCAGCTTGCTGAGGTCTGTACCTCTGAAGTCCTCTTGAGTAAGTAGATTCCAGGCACAGTTTCTTTGCCCTCTGGATTACCACTTCTGGTGCCAGACGGGGGTGTTCTTTGCTTGTTATTAGTGTCGAGGTTTGGGCCAGACTGGCCACTGAAATGAATGACAGATGTTCTCCCCACCTCTCTCTCCAACGAGAGGAGGGAGAGAGAGAAAGAGACTAATGAGTTTAGAGAGAACAAAACTACTTTAATGAAAATATTAATAATAAAATAAAAAGAAAATAATGAAATATATAAAATTTATACAAAACCGTATCAAGCTCCCAGGATGACGATCATGTCACCAGCAGGCACTGGGGACATCCCAGACTGGACTCAGTGATGGATGGGAACTGGATTCTGGATCTGGATTTAGGAATGCACAGATCAGCATCAAAAGCAGACGAACAGACAGAGTCCTCCTCGGACGCCAGCCATTAAAGAAAGAGTGCTGACCCTTTGATCCCTCAGCTTTTATACTGAGCATGATGCAGATGGGATGGAACACCCTATTGGTCAGTTTTGGGTCACCTGTCCTGTCTGCTCCTCCCCACAGGTGTGACTCCTCTACACTTTTCCGCTTCCGACCCTCCAATGGGCCAAATACCAAAGTTGGCTGGCCTTGGTTGTTATAGCAATAAGTATAAGCAGGAACTTCTCTGCGTACCGTTCCTTGGCATAAATTACAAATAATCAGGTCTTACCTCTCTGAGAGCAAACAGCATCTCCACAACAGCAGTTAATTTCAGAGAGTTCAGTTAGTTAGAAGAGGCTTAGCTGCAAAGTAAAATTACTGAACAGAAAATTGGTTCTGTTTTACCTCAAACCAGGGCAATTAGAAATAGGGCATGCTTTCCATTTATCTGAGACCATTTTCTTTTCCAGCCCTCAAGGAGCCATATCCCAGAACACCCTGGGAGTGATATTCTGCTTTCCAGTTTAACAGTTGTACTAAAAAGAAAATTAGTGTAAGCTATTAAAATGCATGTTTTTGCAGATTTTCTAAACCAATCATGTTTTACTTCTAGACTGTAGGAGGGGATATATACAGATCCATCCAAAATAAGGCACACAAACATCTGGCTGTCCATCTCAGCTTTTCATGACTATCGTGCATGAATCCCCCTGCGTTCTTGGTTCCCTTCTTCTGGTCTCACTGTCTGCATATCAAAAGGTCTCTGTCTCTGTTGTGAGCACGAGCGTGGACACCTAATTCTTTCATGCCTTCTCATCCATCTGCTGTGTGATTCCCTCACTTATTCTCAAAACCCTCACTGAGATGATGAGAGTTCATCATCTAGTGGCATCTTGCTTAGCTCCCTTGAGCCAGGCTGTGAGTAAGGGGGCATCACCTGGTCTTCAGGAAGTCATTATTCTGCTTCATAAGAGCTGCTTAAGTTGTTGATGGTCCTTTGCCAATAACAGTTATTAAGAGATAGAGACCCAGGCACTGCTCCTCTTCTCCTTAATGATGTTAACTAATGACAAACACAGCCATGCTGCGTACAGTCAGACTTCGTGCAAAGTAGTGTTCTGAGTGGCTCAAAATGGGTCCCAAAAATTGTCACACTGGTTGTTTGCAGCACAGATTTATTTGAATGTTTAAGAGAGCTGCTCTTTTTTTTTGTTTTCATACTCCCAATTTGACTGCTGCTTTAAAAAATAGAAAGCAAGAGAATACAATTTATCATCATAGACTCTGAATCCAGAGTTATTTTTTAATGTTCTTTACATTTTCTTCTGAGGTTATTGTGGTGCCCAGTTGAAAGATAGAGTTCTAACTAGACTGTAACAATTTGCATCAGTAGCAAATGTAATTTTCTTACTGGAACTTGAAAATTAGTTAGATTAATTAGATATGGATTAGATTTTTTTTTAAAATGTACATTACAGTGACACTTGAGGAAAATTTATTAACATTTAGTCTACCTGCAGTGTCCAGTACATTTGTCTCTGACTAGCATGTATTGGGATTAATGCTAATGGAAAAATGGACCAATGCTTCTGATAACATGAAAATTGCGACAGAAAAAAATCTAAGCTCAGTGGGCAGACAGAATACCCTTCAAACAGACTGGAGCTTTGTGAGTCCCAGGACCAGTCCTAAATAAAATCTTTATATTTCTGATGGTTTTGTTTTGAGGGCCCATTCACTATAGTGTGCTTTAATGTCAGCAGAACGGAGCATATTTTTGTGGAAACATGGTAAAGTTGATGGTAGATGTGATTTTAGCCTGCCAAAGGATACATCCCTTCTGCTTAGCTGATACCAGTTTTAGTGTAAAACTCTTTACAGTCTCTACAGGGAAAAAAAAAAAGCCACCAAAATTTGGCAAAACCTTGGGATGGTACTTGAGAAAATGAAGTACTCAGTTCAGTTAATAACTGAACCTTGTATTTGTTGATGCATTCGGCTGTAATAAAACATTTGGTTTCAGGACTTAGTTGTGGAAAGCTAATGAAGGTACGCTGCTGCTTAGCAATCTTGTTTTGCTTTCAAGCAGGCTAAACCATCTGGTAAAAGAAGGCAGAAATATCTTTTAGACAGTCTGCCTCAACGGCAGCTCGGAGCTTTGTGTATACCTTTGTCAGAGTTGCGTATTTCTGCTGTCTGAGGTCCTTGTCTGACATTAGAGAGAACTTCTGCAGAACTTGGAAGCTGTGACTTTGTCATGTAAATGCCAGGAAATGTGTTTTTCATTCTGAGATAGAATTGGATAGGAACATTTACTTGCCATGTGGCATAGCAGAAAAGATCAAGTTTTAGCTCTGCCATGTGCATGTTGTCTTCGCTGGACCCATACGAGTCTTATTCTGCTTTTTTAGAAGTCCTCTGGATGATCCCATTCATATCGTACTTGAGATTTACTAATTTTAGTAAATAGCAGTGAAAATTATTTTCCTCAGCTGTATGTACTTGTAGAAATTGATGCAATTCCTTCCAAACACGCCTGTTGCTCTATGCCAATTTTCTTCCACCTCCTTCTTCCACCATTCCCTCTCTGTATTGTCCTGTGTCTTGATCTCTGTCTCCTTACCATGCTTAAGCATCACAGTGGGTCACAGACACTGTATCCTTTTGCTTACAGTACCCATGAAGAGCAAGGGCAATAGCTTGGATTTTGCACAAAACCCAGGACCAGTCTCCGGTTTATTCAGTTGTTGCCTGGCTGGAGGAGGAGAGAGAGAAATGTGCAAACGGGTTGCTTTGGCAGGTTTTATGCTATCTTCATCTGTCTTAATTATTTCTGAAGTATGCACTGTGAAGAATTTCAATTCTGCTAGACAGAATAAAGCTGTACTTGCATAACACACAGCAGACTGCAATGTTGCACTCAGCTTTAAGAAAAGTATCTAAAAATGGAATTGAAGAGGAGAGTAGGAAAGAGAGGTCTATTAAAACGGCTAAGTACAAGTGCTAATTAGGCGATCTTTTCTAGCTTTAAGTAGCCTCGGAAGTGAGCGTGTGGCTGAGTGCCTGGAGGACTAATCTGTGTTTTAGGAGCTCTGGATTCCAGTTTTAGCTGTTTGCCTGATTGTCAAGTGACCTTGGGGAAGATTCCTTGTCTCAGGTTTCCCCATGTGCAGAATGGATTTAATGATGCTGAGCTCTTGGAGGTCAGTGGTTGAAAAGTTAAATGCTATGGCTATAAAGTGCTAAGTATTATTAATGTACTATTACAGAAGCTTTGCTGAAGTCAGCATGGTTAAAACCTTTGCTTTGTGTGTTGCAGTAGCACAGAAAAGTAAGTTCTTGGATTCTTCTAGGGAATGAATGAGGATACAATATCACAACTTTATTTTCAATGCTACTAAAGAAATGTTTGCCTGTGTTTGGCCCCGCCTACCTTTGGCAGGTCATAGTAAGAGAAGTTACCAAATATTTTCCCTAGTAGGAATAAATGTTATGTAAATAGCGCGTGAAAATATTGGGACTGCTGAACTGCGAGGAGGGGAAGATGAAAGGATGTAACACAGTGTTTCCACATAATAAGCAGCATACGAATTATAGATTGGATTTATTTAGCCTTTCAGTTTTGCAAAAGCTGAGGGACTTTCAGCGAAGGTGTCAAGTTGAAAGCTAATACAAAATACACAGGATTCTTCAAGTATGAGCACTTAAGTGGCAAGTGAGAACATCACCCTTTACAGTAGCTGAAATACAAAATCTTAAGTATCAAGCAGAGCTTAGGGAAGAATTTCCCTTGCGCCAGTTCTGTAACTGGGACTTCACGTGCTCTGCACCTTGTCACTGACTACTGTTGCAGCAGTAGACTTGGAGGGCTGTGGGCCATGACAGCCCCTCTGTTGGGTTGGTGGCAGTTAGGGAAGATGTAGGGCTCATGGTGGTCAAACAAGGGAGAACAAGAGATGGCAGTATCTAATTAGAGAGCTCAAATTTACAAATATGTGAAGCAGTAAAGGATTGCAAGCCAAGATTTTCCTCCAAGAATAAGGAAAAAAGAAGTTACGTCATGTCAAAAACCAGCCTGTCATTGTGACTCCTGGGTGGCTAACTTGTACCTCTCTTGTAGAGAGATTGAGGCTTGTGCCTCTCATCATTTTTCAGTATAATGTCAAATTTATGCGTCCCTTATTAATATAGCAATTCTGCCTAAAGCAAGTCCACTCCAACTGATTCTTGGTATCAGTAGTATTACTATTCTTACTTTTAAAATGCTATCAGGTGTTTACTCTGCTGTCTTTCTTCCTGGAGAAGAAAGTGATTCTTTCCTTTCATACTGCGTTGCCAATGATTTGATGTTTTCACATGCTTGCCAGTTGACAAAATTGTTCCTGGACCTATATAGTCTAAGTAGGGTGATCATTCCCGTGTGTTGTGACGGAGTTTTCTTGGTTGACAGAGGGGATGAGGTTTGCCGTTCTGACAACACTTCTCCTACAGAAGGCTTATGAGTAAACTGAGGACTGATGTTTATAATAAACTCAACATGTCTGGGCAGTTTTGGAATCTAATAAACTCCTCTGATTATCCCATGCTTGGTCCTCATTTTCTCTCCAGCTGGTGCTGCTGCCTGTTCATGGGTGACCCTCAGGGTGTTTCTCTGATCCCCTGCAGAGCGTCACAAGCTAGCTCTTACTGGTTTTCTGAGAAGGAGGAGAGCATTTTGGCTCTGTTCATGTTGACGTTAGCTGAAATGCAAGACACTGTGGTTCCGAGCAGGAGCTTTTCAATCAGGCTTAATGGTAACATTCAGGAGGAGACATTTGCTGCCCAGGCATTTCAGCCTTTGCCATCTTCCTCCCAAGCTCACGTGGCAGCGTTGAACTATCTGCTGGCCTTGGAACATGCTGGACATCCCTCAGCTCCAGCGAGAATTACCCTTTCCTCGTCTTCTTTGGGACCATTGTATGTTTGCTTGCCAGACGGAGGCTGATTTTGGATTCATGTTTTTCCCCTCTGGGCTGGGTTTCTAAAATCCTCTTAGCATAATGTTTGGGAAATGTTTTTCAAAACATGTTAATCTGAAAAAGCTGTTAAACTTTTTATTTTAAACAACATTGTATTAGTACCCAAATCTCCTTGGAAAAACGTGATGTTTTAAAACTAAATCTACTGATTTTTATTTTGAACAGAAAAAACTTGTGTAAGCAGAGTTTCTCACAACTTCTCATCTAGATCAGATGTTTGATTTTTTGATCAAATAAGAGTACCTTTGTAAATCATTAGAATTTCTTTTTGTGGTCTCAATTCAGCATAGTTGCCATTTAATAGTTTTTTAAGAGGGGAAAATCACATTTCACTTGTTAAGTCTCATTGCGCCCTATTACTTTTTTCCCCCATCATAAAATGCATGTAGTAAAGCAAAAAGTTATGCTGTGGTTAACACTCTTAAGGTAGCCTTTAAACAGGGCAGAGTGCACTTTCATGTAGATGTACCATTGCACATTTTAAAATTATCAGTAGTGAAAGATTGCTAATTGGCTTGATATATGTTTGTTTCAGCATTTGCTGAGTCTTCAGGTTTTTTCCTGCTGTATTTGTGCAACCGTCGAGCTTTGACGAAGTACAGAAATCCAACCACTTACTCCAACTGAGGCTGACATTGCTACCTCCAAGAGTGAAGTCAGCTTTTGCCCTGTACTCTGCCAGTCCTGAAGGGACACGCCATGTGCACGCTCTTTGCTTTTTCCAGTTGGGAAGTCTGACCTTGAAAGCGCTGGGTTCATAATGTTTGGTGGGGCCAGCTGTGAATTTGAGGAACTGGGCAGAGGAGAGGGGAGGTCTGTGCAGTGAAGGAAGAGTCTTTTCCCACCTAAGCACCACATAGGTTTAGCTCCCATATACTTCTCACAAGGAGAGAAGACTATTTATACCTGTATTGTATGCCCCTCTGTCATTATAAGCTATATATAAAGAGTATTTCCACAGTCCACAAGTAATTCAGGGTTTTTTTTCCAAATCTTATTATTTTTATCCTACTTCCTATGGATGAAAGACCCTCTGTGCCTCCTCAGTGCTTTTTTCCTCCAAAAGATTTATCCTGTTAACTGTGAACAGCTGCCCAATTATGTGTGGGTACCCTTAGAAGCATTATAAATGCTGTGGTTAGCACAGGGTTTTTTTCTTGGTGATAAAATTGGAAATCCTTCAGACTTGTAGCCACTAGCTGTGAATGGCAATAACAAACGTGTCTTTCCTCTGGCTAATGCACTTTGCAATCAGGAATAGTACCCTCTTAAAAGGTTCTTGTGTTACCAAAGAAGTTAAAGTGAGAATTTAATTTGTCATTTTTAAAAAGCTTAACCAGATCAATAAATAAGTCCCTGTATGCTCTTATTCTTCAGACCCACCTCTCACGTGAAATAGATAGTGAAGCACTTACTGCTTTGTATCTTCAATAAGAACCTGTGGGATCGTACATTTACATATTTCATCAGGCAGTAACTCATCCTGCTTCTGTGACATGGGGGGAAAGGAAGGTGGAAAAAGCAATTGCCCTGTCTTTCTGCCAAAGACAAGGTTTCAAAATTTGTGTGCAGAACTAAGTATATGGCTTTCTTGTAGTTTTTTGTAGTAGTGTATCTTTCCTGCAGCTAGGTTTTTGTGGAGTCTTACTGCAGATAAGCACTGCTGGAGTGTGGCTAGAGAGCTAATTACACTTCTTGCATCTTCCAGCCCCTCAGCTTTCAAAATATGACCCTACACTCATGGATCATGAAATAAGTGGTAATGCCTGCCAGATTTACCTGTACTGGAAGTGTGTTTCATGCGCTTCCCTATCCTACGTCACACCTGCATCTTTTGCTATAGCTGTCCAGGCAAACATTTTGTTCGTTTTAGCTTGGAAGCTAATAGACAACTCAAATAAAATCATATTAATGTAAGGGGGAAACCATCTGTGACCTAAAGCTGTCTTTGAGTTTGCATCTCCATTCATTTCAGGTAGTTGTATCTTTTTTTTGCAGAAACAGCTTCAGAAATGAAGATCAAATTTTGACATAGTGCCTAAATAAAAGCTGCCTAAAACCAAAACACTTTTGATTGCAGAAGTTGTGAACTGTTTGAAAGTGCTGTTTGATCATAGCAAAAGAAAGCTTCCTGTTCATTTTCAGATTAGTATTGGATTTATAGTGTGCTTGGGAATTACTCTGATAAAATGTTTTCATCAGGAAGCTGCTGTAGTAAAAATGGAAATTCTTTGCAAGCACATACTTGCTTTGGCTGGAAAACGATGAAGCCCGATGTGGAAATTCTGAAAAGGAGCCTGTGAGAGATCACAATTCAGTTGCCTGAAACACGGGAGCTAAAGTTGCAACCTTTCCACAGAATCATACCAAAATATTTCAGACTCCTGTTTGTTTCTGGGAATGACCATGGTATGGTTTTATGGTTTGACTTGTCTCTCGATTGTTGGATGCCAACAGGGAGTTGCTTTTCTGAAGTGGTTTTGTTGGTCCCGTTGTTCAGGGGCTGTTTTGTGACCAAGTGGTCTTGCTTCCTTGGCTGAACACTTTCACTTCGAGGAAGCAATCTTTGTAAGGTAATGAGGTGGCCTTTGCTGGATCTGTAATACTGCCTGCCCCGATTGTTTTGATTTTAAATTTAATATGCTGTAAATCTTGTTGTTCTAATTCAGCGAGTGATGTCTCTTGGCAATATGTGGCAGTCAGATGTCCACACTGGTTCCTTTAGGTTTCATCTCTGTTTCTGTCCATTGATGTGAAGACTGAGGGGTACTTCTCCGGGCCCCAGCTTGAGAGCACTTTCCTTCTCTTTTCATGAAGGTCCCAGGAGATGATTAGTGGTAAATGAAAGAGTTTGTTCATTTAAGAAATACTCTTTTCTGTAATCCGGCACGCTCTGAGGTTGTATGTGAGGTTAACAGGGTAATGAAGACATCGCAGTTTGCGTTGTCTTCAATTTGCTGATGACAGGTCTGCTTTGTATTCATGTTTTTTCCTGCCTGGTCAGTGGAGTGTCTTGTAGAATAGTGCCTGGAGTATGGAAACTTGAATGAATGCTTGTGCGATAGAGGACAACAGTGTAAAGGATGGTAGAAATTGCATCAGTAGACACAGTTGTAATTTTGTCTCACTGATGGGTTTGCAGGGCTTTGTAACCCAGGGGACTTCTTAGGTTCTCTGTATCTCAGGTAGTTGGAATTGTCAAAAGCGCTTTCAGTCTCTGGCAAGACAAGAAGTGAATTAGTATCTCTTAGAGGCAAGGAAGAAATTTGTCTTGTTTCCCCAATCCTGCAAACTCAGTGGTAGCCAGACTTCCATCTGTGATGGTGGTGCATATTTCTGATCAAAAATGCTTTTGGAAATTCTCCTGAGGGGTAGGGAAAAACTGTAGAGTGTTGTACTGTGAAGAAGTGCCCGCTGTGAAATACATTTTGAATGCCTCTGTCTCCCGTGCTTTGGAAATCCTGAGCCATTCGCTCTTTGGGGGGAAATAATTCTGTTACGTGTTTAAAAACAAACGTTGCAACTGGTGCCTTGGAGCCTTAGGTTCCATGCCCTATGTCAAAATGCCTTCTTGTGTTTTGCTTCTAGGATCAAAGCGCTATTGCATATAAGGGAATTTGAGGTTAATATTTTAGAATGTGTCTGTATGAATGTTGCTCCCTGGAACTGTTTCCCCGAGTACAGAAACTAGACCACTCACACAGAAAACACACTTAACAAGTGTCTCTGTTATTCCTAAACATAATGTGGCAGTAGTGGTTATTTTTCTCATCAGGGAAATTATGATTCAAGATGGAATATTCTTGGGAAACAACAGCTTTCAAAGCAGTGTTACACAGAGTTTGGGTAGTGAGGGTTGGTTATGAGACCTGCGAAAGCGTAGTTTTCCGAGTCCATTCTGTGCAGTGCATTTAAATACCGTATTTTCCACTTTCAAAGTTTTCCACTTGCTACCAAAGAAGGTGGTTCTAGCAAGAGAAACAGCAACAAAATAGAGTGAAAGGAGATTGACAGGAAAAGTAGAAGGAGGAGAGTGGGGGGAATAGCACGATTATAGTTTGAAAAATTAGTCATGTAACGTGTCATCATAATTCCCAACTGGCAATTAAACAGCACATATCTGCATAAAGGATTAGTAACACTAGAGGGTAACATACAGGGTCTTGAACAACACTTCCAGTATATAATTTGCAAATTGTTTGACAGATACCTGCCTCACACACGCCATACACTACCGTATTCCAATGCTTAATATAATTAGTCCTAGCAAAACCAGACCTCCAGCTCCATAGCTAGCTGCTATGACTTTACAATATGCCTGTTGCATAAACAGATTTAAAAACAAAACAAACAAAAAAATAGGACAGTCAGAAAAATTACATGATTTATTCCTCCTCATGTGTCGGGGTACTGTGCCAGGCACCTGATCCCAGGGGCTGTGGTGGCTGGGGCTCCCCCAGGACATCTCTCTGGTGATAAGGGAGGTCCAAGGTGAAACAGCAAGTGATGCACAGCAGGTTGTACAGGGCTGGCAAGGGCAGCACTGCTGGAAGCTGAACCAGCTTGAAAGCTGGTGTGGGATGCAGCTACACCTGCACATACCCTTGTTCCTTGGGATTGTCTCCAGCAAGGAGGTCACAGAATAATTCATACTGAAAGGGACTCCTGGAGGTCTCCAGTCTGGTCCCCTTCTCCAAGCAGGACCAGGAGGAGCAGGTTACTTGGGGCTTTTCCAGTTGGATTTTGAAGGTCTTCAAGGATGCAAATCCTACAGCCTTTCAGAGCCCCTGTCCCAGCGTTTGACCATCTTCATGGTGAAAAAGTGATTCCATGTATCCAGTCAGGATTTTCCATGTCCTCGCTTGTGTCCACAGCCTCTTGTTGCTCCCTGGGCACCTCTGAGGAGAGTCTCGCACTTCCTTCCCTAAATCCTCCCACAAGGTGGTTGTGGGCAGCAGTTTGACCTCCAGAGCCTTCCCCTGGCCATACACTCTGCAGTTTAGGTGACTGTAGATACCTAAAGGTTGAATACTCAATTTTTTTTCATGGTTTTTCTTTGCAAATAAGAGCCTGAGAAAAATGCAGAAGTAAATTAAAAACCATGCACTTTGGTGAGCTGCCTGTAGTGGTATCACTTTTGTGTGTGTTCTTTTCAGTGACAGCTCATTTTTGATAGTGGGATTAATGGATGCCAAATACACTTCTCAGGTAATCAGCATGGACTAGCTACAGTAATAGCATCCAGAGTAATCTGGATGTGAAAAAGTTAAGGAATTAGTTTCAAGACAGAAATCCTCTTTGATCTGAGATAGCCAGGAGTCCAGCCCTGCAGGCTCTTTTGAGTGCTTTATTTAAATCTGCTGACTTTCAAAGGGATACTGAGCATTGTGTTAAATGAGCATTATATGTCAACTCTTGAAGGCTTGCGCTGAGTTTGGCAGCGTCCGTCCCCCAGCTGCGGTTGCTCAGATGCACCGGTTACTGATACCAGAGAGTCAGGTGAGGAAGTTACTGCTTTGAAATTCTGGAAGTCAGGACTTAGCTCCCAGCTTTTCTTCAGATCATCTCTGTCTAAGGGCAGTGGTGTTAAACTTTGCATGCCCCAATTCCTTTTTTGGTGAAATATAATAGACAATGGTGGCAATTCCTTTAGGTTTAAGTGTATAGCTTCTCGGAGAAGGACCACCTCTAATTTCTGCTCTCAGGTACAGTAGAGCTGATAGGTGCTACCAGAATGCAAACACAGATCAGCACCACTTCTGAACTCTCTCACTTCGTATTGAGTGCCTTCCAGTATGTGGTTTAGTCTTTACATGGGCTTTGTTAACTCTTGTCACGCAAAGATTGTGCTTCTCACAGTTCAAATATACTGCTCCAGTTTTTAAAAGGCACGTTAAAAAATTGCTGCCCCAGCATTACTTAAGCTGAAAAGTGTTAGTTGTCAGAATTACTTTTTAAAATAGAAAGTGGATGTATGCAATCTAATTGACAAAGCCAGGCAATGGCTTCTGAATTGTGCTGAATCTCGTGAGCTGTCTGATATTTCCACATTTTTCGTTTACGTTATAAAGGCATCATTGTGGCTTCCAAAATTATTTGGACACTTTCATTTTGCTGGATGATTGCTGATGCTGATTCTGTGCATTTCAAATGTCTTTGGATAGTTTATGAAGGGTAGAAGAACTTAAAATCAAAATGTAGCTTTAGTGTATATTTAATGATAGAAAATTAATACACGGATCCTGCTACAGAGGAAAAGAATGTTTCCTTCATGTCTCTCCATGTCTTATATAACAGGTATATATGAGGGCTTATAGATAGGGGTTTTTTTATAGTACATGGAGAGAGTACATTTTTTTTATTACTCTGTAGGTGACAGAATTCATCAGGTGAGGACGTAGGAGGCAGACCTGGATTCTGCTTCCTACTCATAACTTGCTCACCATCTGGTGTTGAGAAGGTCAGCCTGCCTTTCCCTTTTTTGCTCCATTATGAGAGAGAAATAATCTGTACCTTGATAAAGTGTGTTCATGTGGGCTTTGTATAACTATTTTTTTTTTACTTGACGTCGTACAGACCTGGAGTATCTGAATAAAAAACATGGATGTGACAGGCTCCATATGGGAAATCTGGGTTTTGGAAGGCTCCCAGCTCTGATAATCTTACTGTGTCTTAATAAGGAACCACAGATACACCATCCAGTTAACTAGGTGAGACATTTTAAAGCTTTTCTCCTTCTGAATCCTCTGTAAGGGTCAGTCCAGAGTCTCGTCTCATCTACCAGAAGTAGGGTATCACCAGTCTACTTTTCTGTTAGCCTTACTGTGTGTCCATGTGTGTTCTGCCGCTTGCCTGTTCGTGGCCAGAATACCTGGACTTTTACCTGGACTTCAGTGAAACCTTTGACACAGTTTCCCACAGCATTCTCCTGGAGAAACTGGCTGCTTATGGCTTGGATGGGTGTACTTTTCACTGGGTCAAAAACTGGCTGGAAGGCCGGGCTGAAAGAGTGGTGGTGAATGGAGTTCAATCCTATTGGCGGCCAGTCACAAGTGGTAGTTCCCCAGGGCTCAGTATTGGGGCCCGTTCTGTTTAATATCTTTATCAACAACCTGGATGAGGGGATCAAGTGCAGCCTCAGTAAGTTTGCAGATGACACCAAGTTGGGCGGGAGCATTGACCTGCTTGAGGGTAGCAAGGCTCTACAGAGGGATCTGGACAAGCTGGATCGATTGGCCAAGGTCAACGGCATGAGGTTCAACAAGGCCAAGTGCTGGGTCCTGCACTTGGGTCACACCAACCCCATGCAGCGCCACAGGTTTGGGGAAGAGTGGCTGGAAAGCTGCCCGGCAGAAAATGACCTCGGGGTGTTGGTCGGCAGTTGGCTGAATATGAGCCAAGAAAGCCAACAGCATCCTGGCCTGTATCAGGAACAGTGCGGCCAGCAGGACTAGGGAAGCGATCGTCCCCATGTACTCAGCACTGGTGAGGCCCCACCTCGAATACTGTGTTCAGTTTTGGGCCTCTCACTACAAGAAAGACTGAGGTGCTGGAGCGTGTCCAAAGAAGACCAACAAAGCTGATGAGGGGTCTAGAGCACAAGTCTCATGAGGAGCAGGTGAGGGAAGTGGGGTGGTTTAGTCTGGACAAAAGGAGGCTGAGGGGAGACCTTATGGCTCTCTACAACTACCTGAAAGGAGGTTGTAGAGAGGTGGGGGTCCGTCTCTTCTCCTAAGTAACAAGCGATAGGATGAGAGGAAACGGCCTCAAGTTGCGCCAGGGGAGGTTTAGATTGGATATTAGGAAAATTTCTTCACCGAAAGGGTTATTAAACATTGGAACAGGCTGCCCAGGGAAGTGGGGGAAGCACCATCCCTGGAGGTATTTCAAAGATGGGTAGATGTGGTGCTGAGGGACATGGTTTAGTGGTGGTTTTGGCAGTGTTAGGTTTATGGTTGGACTCGATGATCTTAAAGGTCTCTTCCAACTTAGGCGACTCTATGATTCTATGCATATGAGTTTGAAGAACAGCTTTCCAGGGCAGAAGAGCATAAGTTACCCTGTTTTGCTGGAGGATGGGGTAACCCCACAAGTAGGTCCACAGTCAGAAGGGCATCAGGATGACTCAGAATTTGCTTCCCTGTGCGCTATACCATGGGAAAATGGTGGGATGGTGAGGACACAGAGCTGCAGCTTCTTCCGTCAGATTAAAAAAACTGTAGGCTTTTAAAAGTTGATCATTACTGCTGTTACTGCAGTGGTGTGTTTTTTCTATGGTCAAGGCAGTGCAACTGAACTTGAGACACCTGTGGGAAAAGCAGCCTTTCCTGTTCAAATGATTGTCAAGTGAAATCTGAGGAGAGCTCTCTGGCAAATTGTCTTAGTTGGTAACATAGCAGATGGGAAATCTTCATCAGAAAACAAAACGAAACAAAAATAAAGTGTTGCATTTAGTGAAGGGAAACACCTCCTCCATTGGGTTTAGATACTAGATTTCATGGTTTTAATAATTTTTGTGATAGTGAGACAAAAATCTAAAACCAGTCCTTCTCCTAGTTAACACATAGATTGGGATTATCATACATCCTAATTAACAGACTGGTCAAGATTTGTGTCTGAGGCTAGCTGTTTTGGTTTAATTCAGACACCTGATACAATAAACTCTTAAAGTTCTCTTCTAATGACATTTTTCACAAGTAACCTTGTCGATTGTGATGCGATTTCTTAATTCATAGCAAATCCTGTTCGTGGAATCAGCTATGGGTGTACTCATACAAACAGCAGCACCTCCCATCCTTTCTCTGCGGACAAGCAGGTAAAGTTTACAAAGAAGATCCGTCTGAGGGACCGGGGCAGGAATAAGAGCTTAATATTAGTGAGAATTGGGATTCTTTAAGTCATTTCCTTTCAGCAGGGATTGTAGAAATATAGTGAGCTAACTAACATATATCCTAAGTGTTTTGTCCTGCATGTTACAACTTCCATTGTTACAACCTACGGAAGATAAAATCAGCATGTAGCAAACGGAATGATCCCCTTCACTTGTAAGATCTGGATCATTCTGCAGAGGTACTCTGCATGCTGAGGAAAATGTTATTTAAGCAGTATAGATGGGACCTCCCAAATTCCGTTATTTATATTTTGCAAGAAAAAATACCCGTATCTGGTGGGAAAGAATTAGCTTCTTAAGAGAATGATGTTAACTGGGACTCTGTATTTAAGTTAGAATTTCCTCAGTAGTGGGAAGTTGCTGTTAAACCAAGCTGGAAAGCGTAACTGCCCTACTGTGCTTTTGTGAAGGTTTCCTCTAGCTAAAAATGTCTTTTCCCTGTGGTAGCAAAGATTCTGGCCAATCTAAAGAGAGCTGGGGTGGGGAACGAGGTGCTAAATAGCTTTATTGCTTCTCTGTGATGTGACTTTTCCTAATCCCATCAGAAGAGCAACATACCGGCTGCTTGGCTTTTTTCCCTATTTGACATATAAGACGAGTGGAAAATCCTCCCCTTTCCTCAATTAAAATGACTAGCTTCCGCTAGTGCACCATCTTCCTAGATGGAGTAAAACGTTCCGTGGTGCCAAAGCCTATGTAGCAAATCCTCAGAGCCTCTGCGCTGGCAGAGTGCTGTTTACCGTGCAGAAAGGCTTCATCCTTTCGGTTGCAAATCTCACAGGTCTGTTCTGCTTTTAATTCTTGCTGAATAATTGTCTCCAGATGCTTCTATAGATTCATCTCCGATCCGAACATTGCCCTCAGAATACATGTAGCAGTTACTGCCTCAGAGGGTCTGCATAAAGTAAAATGATTCCGCCGTTACCCTTACTTTTGGGATTTATTAAGACTGCTGCTTTTATGCCTAATAATTAAAAAACCTGCAGTGTCACGGGATATTGCCATGGGTCTAAAATGAATTAATTCAATCTAACATCAAGATTTAAATGAGCTTTGTTTTTTCCTAGGAAAAGGAGCTGTACCATCCTGCACTTTTTTTTTCCCCCTCTAAAACAAATTGCTAAGTTAGTCTGTGTGGGTTTGCAACAGAAAAATATTTTTTTCCAGGAGATGATAAGCTCCTCCCATGAGGTTGAGTTGCCTAGCTTTCTGCTATTACAACATTATCACAATATTTGGTTATTTTCGTCCACTTATTCCTGTTGCCATTAGTTTACATTGAAAGATTACAAAATATTTACAGCCTTTTAACTGGTTTAAACAAAGACCCTGCAAGAAGTCCTTTCAGGTTCTGTGTTTCATTTGATGCCAAGAATTTATTTGTGTGTAAAAGCACCATGTCTAAATGGCTTTTCTGTGTATTTACAACCTGTTTGGCCTCGTTACAAGAAGGACACAAGAAATGCTAATTTGGAATATTTAAAAATCCATAGTGGTGCTGTCAGAGGCAGGAAAAACCACCCTGAAACCAAATCTGCCCTTCAGAGTCAGCGTGCATATGTCTAATGGGATCATGCGGTCCTGGTTTAGTTTATGTAAATAAATATTCACTAACATCATCTGTGAAATGTTACTTGATGTTATTATGCCAGTACTGTTTGTGCTTCCGTAATTGAAGTTAAAATGAATTTAATATTTGAAGCAGAGCTTCACAAGAGGGATACTTCACAAGAGGGATAGTTCATATTACTCCTAGGATTAAGAAATATATTTAGGGAGTTGAAGTAAATATTCTGAAAATTTTATAAGTATCTTGATTAATTTGAATTTAATCTAATTTCAAATTCATTTCTGTCTATAATACAGCATAATGACAAAACAGGGCAGGCTGTTCAGACTTCTCATTTCACTAAATCACTGCAAACTTTTCGGATATTTGGAGAATTTTTTATTAGGTTTTGATTTTTATGCCATTCTCTATAGTTGAAAGTTTCTTTCTCGGCAGGGAATTAAAACATGATTGACTGTCACAACCTCTTAAAATCCCTTTGCTGTCTCCAAATGACTTCCATGTACTCTTACGTTCAGCAGGACAGGCTTCCTTTAAAATACGCCTTACTCACTGGTCTCTCAAAGGGGCTAAATATAAGCCCTTTCTGGAGAAGACGGTGACTTTAAACTATCCCTGCTGTATTCAGTATCAGTGTATTCATGTTGCATTCCCAAATGAACCACAACTTTTGCTGTGTCACAGTACCGTATGAGTGGGAATGAAAAATGTTCTTGAAAAAAACCTTTAAAACCTAACCTGAGATTGTGAACCTTGTGGAATTACAGGCTATGATTGTTACTGCTTTTAGTTGTTTGAGTAATTCCGCTTTGCAGTTGTGTACCTTAATGTAACTGCATCTATTTGAGATGCAAGTTGAGCTTTTAATTTGCTGGGTTTGGGATAGCTGGCACAAATTTACTACTTTTTTTTTTTTTTTTTTTTTTTATTTTTTAATATGAGTTTACTGCTGCAGGCTCTCGACTGCAATGCTAGGTTGAAAAAGGCTTAAAAATTAAAATCAAGGGTTGAAATTATAACAGGGGAAAAAAAAATCCTACATTTTTGGAGACAATTTCAGCAGTTCATTTCCCAGTAAAAATACTAGGAATTCCAGTTTGCAAATAGTTGTCCAGGTACTGAGAAAACTAAAAGCGAACAAACAGGCAAGTAACTGTATGCAAAGAAAAATGTAACATGTACTCTCCAGAGTGACTGCTTTCTTTATGCTTTTGTGCTTACACTGGGTACCTGCTATTTAAAACTTGAACCATTTTCCTAGAGACCTTCCGTTTCTCTTTGGTGTCAAACATTTCCATGGTAACACTTCACTCTTCTGTTTTCCCTTTTGCTAGCTTTACCTTGAAGTATAAGAGTTGGTTATTGTTGAGAAAAGATACAGTTCAGGTTGATCACGGTGGTCTTGGATATTTTGACCGACATTACGTTTTATCAGCTAATACAGTAGATTTATTCTTTGCATCAATAGTGATCTAGTTGTCTTTTTTGCTTTTCAGTTTCTTAAAAATATTTTTAACATTCTACAGAAGCTTGGGGGCTACAAAAAGAAAATCACTGGGATTGGTTAAAGACAAACTAATGCTCCTAAGTATCTCAGTGACACACAAAGATTATTTAAAGCACATTTAAGCTGCAATGGTGAGCACATGAAATGTGTGCATCGCAATGATTAAGAAGAGTATGAAGGGATAACTCAGGCGCGTGCATTATAAATTTTTTTCAATCTGATTTCTTACTGGTTTGTCCACAGCACATCTGCCTTACTGTGGTCCCGTTGCAGGAGTGAAAAAAGGACTATCTAGAGGCTGAAGCACTTGCTTCATTTGTTTCAGAAGCTGGGAGTAATGTGGTCAACAAACCAAAAATTGCCCTGGAGACACAGCTTACATTCCTGTACAGGAGTCATGGCTTCAGTATTCCTTCTGCAAAGAAATAAAAAAGAAACAAAAACAAAAAAACCCAAAACCAGTCTTTCCCTTGTTCTCCTAGACTGAGACCTATGTGCATCTTTAGCGAAGTCAGCATGTTTCAGCAAACCTTGCAGGTCTTTGGCACTTGAGGCAAGAGGAGTAGCAGTCGGTTACCCTTTGGGAGGCAGCGTGAGAGGAAAATGGGATGCTTTGTCAGTTTGTTTCTCAGAGATCTGTCAACAGCAGATGACTCAGGCTCTGCTCCTGCCTTAGCAAGAGCGTGTGCTTTAGCGAGCAAATTTTTTTTATAGAGTATGTTAGCAAAGTCACACCGCTCTGCTAAGTCTCTGTAAACTTCACTATGGTTCTCAAAATCACATACTTTTGCCAAATGTGGTGGTTTTTCATGGAGGCACATAAACTTTCCTGTGTCTGTTTCAGAAGTTGTCCTCCACCACATTCAAGAGCCAAGCATCTCAAAGTAAAGATCACAAGATAAATATTTTTAAATATGTGAAAAGCATGTTGTTCTTTAGCCTCATCCTTAGAAACTGCAGAACAACTTGTGATTTTTTATTTTTTTTTCAAAATGTTTAATGTAAGGCACATCCCCAGAACACTTAATTCAAAGGAGTTCAAGCTTATCAAAGTCATGAACAACAGATAAAGATGTGTCAGGTAATCTTAAGAGTAACAGTAAATTATAAGCCAGTTTAGGGTATACTTCAGTCCTTACCTGCCCACCTCCTGACAACCATGTAATTAGCTAACTTAATAGGAACACACTTTCTACCACTGATTAGTATTTTTGTTTCTTACTGTGTGGTCGTAGGTGATGCTAATAAATCGTTTTCTGATTATTGTACCCCTTTTGTGCTTAGAAGCTAATTGCATTACAGGGTATGTTTATCTTTCCCTACACTTAAGTAACTGGTTTCAGCAAGGGAGCCACTAGATAAGGGTGTCATCCTGCCTGGCAGCCATATTACTTTCGACTGTAATTCTGCCAGTTTTTGCAATGCAGTTTCATTTGCTGAAAAAGCGTTAAGATGCCAGCAGGTGCTGGGAAACAGCAGGAAGCAAGAGCCTTGTTTCAGTTATGAGCACTTTTTTCCCATGTTTCCATTCACATAGTGGGGATCAGGGATTTATTCAGGGTTGTAAGATGTGCTCTATGAAAACACCCATGTTTCTCATCTGTAAAGGAATGGGTCAAAATACTTTTTTTTAATGCTGGTGTGAAGGTTTTCTTTCCCATAGGGGGTATGAAATCTAATTTCCTATCTACAGCACTGGTCCATGAGGCAGGAAGACCTGGTGCTGCTTGTTTGGCTGCAGCCTGGTGGAAAGCTTGGAGTGCGTTGCTGCAGTGGAGCCATCCACATGCTCTGGTTAGGAGCATCCATCAAGGCTTTGGTAGATCAGCAAATTTAATTTTTGTCTCGTAGATTGTTGCCCGTGTTGCCAGACTGCAGGCTTTTCTGTCCGAGGGACATCTCCTTGTCCTTGGTTTTTTGTTATCAGGCATGGTAGGGCCTTAATACTGGTGGACTTGCTGCAGAAATACTGTGTGATGTGCAATAGCAAATTGTCGTGCTGGTTTCCTTCAGGTATGGAGGGTGGCTTGCTTCCTTCCTGCCAGCCCCCTGTGGAAGTTTCCTTTAGAGCCTGAAAATCAAGTTATAGCCTTAATTAACACAGAGCTGGGAGTTGTTCCAGCATGGATTATTTGGCAATGTGAGGGTGGCTTCTCTTGTCATTGCAAGCCAGGCTGAACTCGGGATCCTCTTACTGCTCCTGATGATCAATTATGTGTTAACCGCGAAAGGGAAAATTTAGTGGTGGGAGAGACTGCCTTTTCTGACTTCAAAGGTGACATTGCAAACAGTGGACCATATTGAAGTTTTAATTAAAAGTATTGCCAACTTCTCTTTAAATTTTACTGTCTAGGTTATCAGTTCTAATCATCTTTTTCTAAGGAAGTTTAATCGAAGAGCACAAGATCGATACTACCCGAATGTGGAAATATATTAACAGGATTATTTTTTTTTCATGTTTATAATACCATTATGTAATAATTTAATAAATACTTGTGTATATATATCTCTATATATGAAACGTAGTTTTAAAAAAAAATGGTTGCATACACATTCCAAAACTCTTTTCAGAAATTATGGGAGCTAACATGGAAGCTTGATGTCAGCGTTACTTAATGAAACATGTCCTGCATAAATGCATACTTATACTATTTCCAGGCCCGAGGGATTGATTTTGATGCAATATATCTACAACATATGAGCATTTTAAATAATGATCAGACATGATGTCGACATGATGTCTGAGCTGTACTTCTTCAACTTGCAGACATGTTTGTTGATTATTTTGGAGCCATTGGATTTAATAATTTAATTGCAAAGGAAGCCTGCAGTTTTAGAGATTTATGAAGAAAAGCCTTTAATTCGGTTTCTCAAAGACCTCTTTAAATATTGCACCTAGAAGAACAAGTGATTTTCTTAAGCGCCTTGCACTGTTCTACCAGAATACACACAAATGGGAACCGCCACAGTGTCAAAATCTGGCTTTTTTTGTTGCACCATTCCTTTACATCTGATACTTCTCTTGGGAGAAGAAACCTCAGTCAAGTTAATCTATGTTTTTTCTTAAATACTGATTGCTAAAATCTGCAGGTTATTGGGGGAAAGAAAACCTTCATTTGAATGATCTGTAAGCCACGGATATTTATCCAACATATTTCTGTCCTTCACTGTCTTTCCCTTTGGTTGCTCTGATTCTAATGGCAAGTTAGAAAGTTGCCTTTCTGTCCTGAGTTTATGAGCGAGATGGTTCGTTATCTTACTTAGGACAAGTTATCTTATGTAAGAGCCTTTTGTTTGCATGAGCAAGTTTCCTATCTGTGGTTCTTATTTCCTATGAAAGGTTTTACAGTCTGCTGTCCTCAAGGGTGTTGCACTTAATTTTATTGGAATCATAAAACACAATGGCTATGGGTAGTTCTTACACAGGACTTTTTGTAGAGGAAAGTATGAAAATTTACAGCTTCTTGCACGCACTCTCTTTTTCTAGTAGAAGAATATGCAGTTGTGATCATCTTTTTAATAACTTCGTATGATACTGGGCAAAACAGTTCACCTACAGGTAGCCTGGAGTATACTGAGCTATATTAAAAACCTGTTGGAATTAGTACTGTGAAATCTTAATCCAAATTTCTCCTATCTCGCTGTCAGATTGGGTTTGTGCCTGGAGTAACTGCATTTTTGTTTTGCTGGAAACTACTATTCCAACAGGGTGCTGTATATCCGGAGATCCTGAAGAAGTATGTTTTCCTGTAAGCAAGTATGCCCATTCTTGTGCCAACTCTTCTAATAAACCAGCCACGGTAGTCTGCTTTGTAGTGTCAGAGAACCAAAATTTAGCTTGGGGTTGGTTGGGTTTTTTTTTTTTTGTGGTAAGTCTCTTACTTGCCTTCTTTGGTTACACAACAGTATTGACCTGAAAGTGGGAAATTTTCAGGATTTGAACTATACTGAACTAAAATCCGTGTGCAACTTAAGTACGTGGTGGACTTTGCAGCTCACAGAAGGGAAACCACAACTTCAGTTTTCTTACTTTACTACTCATCTGCACTATGAACTTAAGCTGTTTCAGAAATCCTCATTTTTTAAACTTTGCCACCTTACTAGGGTTTTTTCTTTTTTTGCTCCATGGAATTATACTACATAAATTTCCCGAGCTTGTTTTTTTTAACTCTAGTTTGACGACGTTGTGTTCTGACATATTGCTGTGCTGTAGGAGTACAACAGGAAGCCGGGGTTGCCATAGCCACAAGGTTTTAGTGTCTGACTGTTGAATCTTAAGGCCAGTTCCTATACCAACACTCATCATAATAAAGAAGTCAATATTTTAGCTTTTCAGATACATTATTTTTAAATATAGTGAGATTCTTTGGGGGAGGGACGGACCCCAAACCAAAACCCATCAGGTGGGGGGTAGCTTCTTTCTGCTGCTGTCAAACAAAGTTCAGGTATGAATCCTGGGGATTTGCGTGTAGATGTTGGTCTTAAATAGATCATGTCCAAACAAGAAATGAGAACTCATAACTGTTTAGGTTGCTGCAGTAATAGGAAGTCCCACATCCCTTCTCCAGTCTCCCCATCCTAACTCTCAAACCTGAGAAACTGCTGTTGCAGAATCGTATATCAGAAGTACAGGGGTTCTAGGTGATTTTATAAGTACTGCTTTTAAGTTAGTAGAACTAATTTCTCTCAAATGTTATCAATTCCTTTGTATACATTTAGGAATTTTAATGTCTTTAATTTTGAAAAGTACAGTCAAGCATAGCTGCAGAACTTGTATTCAAAAGTATTGAGTATGGAGTGGGTAGCTACACACAGAGGAAACTTATTTTTTCCAATAAAGTGAATCTTTCTAATCCTCTTACTGATTTAAATGAGAAGAGGATTCCTATGAAAGAAGTTGCAACCAGTGATACTTATTCTATTATTACTTTCTAATAGCACCCATGACTAATACGTATTACCCAAATATACAGAAAGATGCAGTTCTTCCTCAAAATAAAGAACAGCTTATGCATACAATTCTGTAAAATCTTTATCTGTATCTCATTTCATTTAAGAAATTATAGTCAATTGTATGCATAATTGTTTCGTATAATTGAACTTCTGACATTATTCTGTGACTTCCTGTATTATTGAAAAGGACTCCATTCCCAGGTAGTATTGGAAATGTGGATATGTGGAATTATGAAACTACTTCTGCCATCTGCCTTCAAATATGTTTTGTATTTGGGTATCCTAGAAGTAGGTAGAAAGAAATCCATATTACAGACATATAGAATTTCTAGTTTCTCGATCACATCAGTCTAGGATTAGTGAAATTTTTACTACTTTAGAAAAACAGTTTTCTTACCCTTTTTTCCCAGGACAGGAACAAGTACTAAATATCTTTATTTAATAATGTGTTGAAATCTGTCATCTTATTGCTTAAGAAAGTTACGATGCTTTTAACATTGATAAACAAAGTACTTATTTTCCTTCCTTCACTTACAGTATGGTATTCTGCATTTCAGTTTCTGAATGTGAGTCTGTAACTTTCTTGTATTGATAGTAGATTGCAATATCTTTATAAATTGCATTGTTTCACTCTCATTTCACAAATTTCGCTGGCTTTTCTGCCAGATATGATTGTGTCTGTTGAAGCAGTATCCTCTGCTTTCTGTAATGAAGTCACAGTTACATACTTGCCTTCTTAAATTAAGTTTTGCATTTTGACTTTTAGTGGGAATGAGGTGAACGAGTGCAGTTCACAAGCCAAAAGGTTAGAAGTGGTGGAATATGCACAGCAGCTGTCAAAAGGACACAAGATATAAAGGTGAATTAGCACTACTTATTAAGGAACTAATTACTTGTCACACTTAAGTCTTAAGACTAGCATTAAAATCCTTAATTTGATGTGATCTGCTGGTGACAGAAGGAGAGAAAGCAAATCAAGAAACCATGGTGAGATATTTGCATGCACCTGTAGTTTGGTCATTGCAAGCAAACTGTGCTGTTTGTGTACTGAAGCACCAGCAAATCACAGAGTCATTGAGACTGGAAGCGACCTATTGTGTCATCTTGTCCAGCTCCATTGCTCAAGCAGAGTCAGCTAGACCAGGTTTTCCAGGAACATATCCAGTCAAGATTTTAATATCTGCAACGATGGAGACTCTGTAATCTCTCTGGGCAACCTGTTTCACCACCCTTAAAGTGGGAAAAAAAGTGTTTTCCTGGGATTAGGTAGAATTTTGTGCATTTTCATTAGTTTCCATTGTCTCTTGTCCTGTCACTGGGCATTACTGAGAGCAGTCTGGTTCTCTCTTTTTCATTCCCTCCCATGAAATGTTTATACACGTTGATAAGATCCCCCCAAGTCATCTTTTCTCCAGTATAAAGAGTCCCAGCTCTCTCAGCTTCTCCTCATCTCCGCGTCTTCCATAGATGCTCCAGTCCATTAATCATCTTTGTGGCCTTGCCTTTGACTTGCTCCAGTAAGTCCATATCTATCTTGTACTGGGAAGCCCAGAACTGGGCACAGCAGTCCACATGCATCTGCATCAGTGCTGAGGAGAGAGGAAAGATCACCTTCCTTGAACTGGTGGCGATGCTCTTCCTAATGCAGCCCAGGATGCTGTTTGTGCTTGCCATTTTGTGCTGCAAGAGTGTGTTGCATGCTCATGGTCAGCTTCTTTTCCACCAGGATCCCCAAGGTCCTTGTCAGCAAAGCTGCTTTCCAGCCAGTCAACTGTCAGGCTGTACTGGTTATTGGTTTTATTTCTTCCCAGGGGCAGGACTTTGTATTTCATCTTGTTGAACTTCATGAGGTTCCTATCTGCACAATTCTCCAGCTTGTTGAAGACCCTCTGAATGGTAGCACATCAATCTGGTGTATCAGCCACTCCTCCCAGTTTTGCATCACCTGCAAATTTACTGAGAGTGCACTCCATCCCATTGTTCAGGTCATCAATGAGATGTTGAACAGTAATGGCCCCAGTACTGACCCCTGGGGTGAGCCGCTAATGACTTGCCTGCAGCTGGACTTTGCACCACTGATCACATCCCTTCGGGCCCAGCTGTTCAGTTTTTAATTTACTTCACTGTCCACTTAACTAACCTGTGCTTTGTCGGCTTGACTATGAAGATCTTATGGGAGACAGCATCAAAATTTTACTGAAGTTAAGATAAACACCTACTGATCTCCGCTTGTCCACCAAGCCAGTCAATTCATTGTAGAAGGCAATGAGGTTGGACAAGCATGATTTCCTCTTCATAACTCCATGCTGACTTCTCCCAATAACGTTTTTGTCTTTCATGTTTTTGGAAATGCTTTCCAGGAGGATTCCCAGGGATTGAGGTGAGGCTGACCAGCCTGTAGTCCCCTGAATCTGCTTCCTTGCCCTTCTTGAAGATCAGAGTGACATTTGCTCTCTTCTAGTTTGGAGGACCAAGTCTGGGTATATAATACTAAGGAGCTGTGTTTAAAAACGTAACTTAAAGAATTCTGTGTGGTTTTTTTCTGAAATGAATGGAATAAAATATCAATGCACTCAGAGTAAGTTGTCCTTGTGTTGGAACGCAGGTAATTGAATTCCTCCTCCTGTTCCGTGAGAACAGCACGTGTGGCTCTTTCTCCTGCAGGGACCTCCAAGCACAGTGTCATATGCTCGTTAGGGTTTTCTGAAAAACTGCTTCAGGTACACACTAGCGGAAGTCTAGTTTTGGATTTGTGATGCCTGAAGTAGCAATGCAGCCTTTATAGACATAGATACAGGTCGTTTGGAAAACTTTAACGCGTTTTAAAGTGACATTTAAGGGGTATGAAAACCTGTGCTTTAAAAGGACAGGTGCCCTGCAGCTTGGAGTGGCGTACAGAGGAGCCAGGGTCTTGATCAGTCATCAGCAATAGTCCATGTTTGGCAGCACCAAGTTCTGCACAGGAGAATTTACCCTGCCAGGCTGAGAGCTACTGCAGACAGCCTTACGATCCTAAATCCTCTTGTGCTATTAACCCTCCTGCAGGGCCAGATCCTTTCTCAATTCCTGATGGCGTCTGCCCTTAGCTACATTCTTCAGCAGCACGTCTTGTCCAGGGTTTGCTCTGGTAAAGGCGCTGATGCTGAGAGCCTTCAAAACTGCCATAACACTTGTCTTTAATGGCAGAGGAGTAGCTGGTAATCATGATGTGCTCTCTAGACCCTCTGTCCAGGGGCCTTGCTTTCTTCTCTTAGCAAAAGTACTCCATGGTATTGTTTCTAAAAATGCTTGTGTGGCCTCGATTACAGCAGCTCAGTACGGAGACATTGCCGTCATGCTTTATTTTTAAAAATGACAGCAGCAAAACAGAAATACCAATTTAATGTCACATCCACCATGGGAGATTCAGTCTAGTGGAGAGAACAATGGGCTGACAATCAAGGGGGTCAGCCTCTATTTTTGGCTTGTTCGACAACTGGCTGCGTGGCCTTGGGCAAATCGCTTTCACCTCTCTGTGCTTCTGCTTCCCCTCCAACTCCCTGCCTGTCTTTTTCATTTAGATTATTAGCTCCCCTAGGCAAGGAATGCCTCTTGTTTGTACAGTTCCCTGGGTTTCGTTGGAGGCCTTGGGGTCTCCAGCCCTGTAACAATGGTGATTCACATCAGTTCTACCACTTATCTCTGATATACAGATCTGAGGAGCCTAATCTTCACAAAGGGATGGATGTTCCTGGCCCTTGTGTTAATAATGCACAACAGGGAGCTGTAAGGACAAGGCTCTTCGCTTTTTGATGTGTCAGATCCATCACATCTCCAGGGCTTAGATCAGGACTCATACAAGTGTTGTTCAAAGCACTGATTTTGCCAATCCTGACTTGTTAGAGGTCTCTGCGTTCAGCCTTGAGGGCGTGCTCTTCTTTTGAAAGTTTTTCAGCAATTTCATTTGCCTTTTTGACACAGCTCTCACCAGAGCAGGCACTGTCAGTGCAATACATACGGCACTGCCTGTTGGGCTGACATTTTTGTCTCCCTCCCCTCACAAGCACGAACCTCTTGCCCTTTCCCACCCAGAAGTGTCCCAGCCGGGCTCTGTCGTACACTAACATGGCAGTCACAGTCTAGCTTGCATTACTTGCTCTTCCTTCCCAGTAAGTTGTCAGCAGTTTGTGTTCAGTGACAACATGATGTCATTCAGCTTTTTTTTTTTTTTTTTTACATGGGATGTGAGGTTGCTGGCAGTCATGGTTTTATTATGGATCTTGTCGTGATTTCCCTTAAAGCTTCAGTTTCCACAGAGATGGAAAGCTCAGGCTTCCCTTTTAAAAATAGTTGAGATGCTCGGCTTTTTAGAACAGAAAATATGAATCTTAAAGGCTAGAATATTGAAGCAATAAATAAAAATACATCAGTTTGTTCTATTTCTTAAACTCTGAGTTTTTAAAAGGCCGGGATTGACAGTACTAATTACATAACGTAGGAAAGAAATGATAACCTGCTGCCACCCACTGTCCATGCCATTTTAGTGATAGTGAACACCCACCTCCCAGAGTGGAGGATACACTTCTGTGATGGATCCGTATCTCATCTCTTGTCGTAGCAACAATATGGGCTGAGACATGTTCTTCTTCCAAAGCATAATATGAGTGCAATGATTTCACCAAATATATGTACAAAATGGGCAAGTATTAGAATAGGATGTGTCAGTGGGTTCTTAATTTGCATAGGAATTAGCATATATAAACCACATGAGGATGAAAATTCTCCCCAAGAAAAACTTCTCTGAGCTATTATTACTAGATTACAAAGTGTAGTCATTACTATATCGTTGTGAATACTATTAACAGAACAATGCTTTCTTAAAAGAACTAATTGTAAATAATACTATTGTTTTAAAATGGTGGGTATGGGAGAACTGGGTTCATGTCATTTAGAGCTGATAAGTAAAGTCAGCAAGGACAATTTTAGTAATTTAGTAATTTAAGAGTTAGAATTCTTTTTCAAAAGAAAAAAAATCTGCCATCTGTTAGCAGTATATGTATGAGCGCAAACATTTCAGCTGCTGCTGTTTAATGCAAAAGGTGCCGTTCGCAGTCCCGTGCTGGGGCTAACTGTGAGATTACATGCAGAGGATGGATGCCCAGGACCCAGCCCCAGGGAAGCGGCTCGCAGGGCCAGAGGGAAGTGCCAGCACTGCGCACTGGACATCAGCTCAGCCGCTGGAGCTGCCAGGGAGCTGCAGGAGGGATGCCAGATGAACAGCCCTCGTGCACCAAGCATGAGGCTCAGCAGGTCTTTTACACTCCGGTTGCACGACGGCTGGATGAGCCTTACATAGATCTGGAAAAAAGTCAGTTTTTTCTCTTTATTTCTAGCACGTGTGCTGCGTAGATTTGCTGGTGGTTTGTACGTGCAAAATAGTTTTTCATCTGTATAGTCACTTAACTTACCGTCCAGCAATGGGCTGTAAACAGAGCTGACTAAGCACCTGCAAGGGTTAACGTCTTAGTTGTTTGTTCACCGTTAGAGGAGAGAAAATATTAAAGAATACAGTGGGGAAAATGGTATCTGTAAAATCAAACAAAATTTAAAAATTGGCAAATGAGTCTTGAGGAGAGGTAGTAGAGCAAGACTGATTTTGCAACTAGATTTGAGGCCAAAGACATTACCTCGCACAATATTGCTGTTTGTCTCAAAATGTACATCACATTACAGGAGCTACAACAGGGAGGTGTTGGTGTTGCTATTGGAAACTTAATATTTTGCATTTCCTAACCTTGGTTATTTTAGCCAACTGTCTGTGTTAGATCTCACATAGAGCCTTAAAATCTTTGGTGTGCTTATCCTCACAAGACCCCAGTGAAAGAGGGACATAAAGCATGCCTTAGCTGAAGAGAGAAGCAGCTTCCCGAGCATTTTCTTTCCTTGCTTTCCCTCACACCCCCTCCTTCGCTTACACTAGCACTTGAGAAATTCTCTTGTTATTCTACTGCAGGCTGTTCCACCGCGAGCGAGCTGCATTTGCTGGGGAGAGAAGCGCTGCTGAGAGGAGCTGCATACGCTGCACCTTCCCTTCAGCAGAATCCTTCTGTCCACCTGCATCGTCAGAGTTCAGTGGCAAGAGCTGGGAATGGGGGGATTTCTGTCCCCCCAGCCCTCTGCCTTCCGTCTGAAAACCTTGCAGTTCTTCACTTAATAATGAAGAACACACGTGTCGTGAATAAAATATTAGTACAAAGTGGGAAATGTACTTTAGGGGTGTTTATCCTGAAAGGAGTATGAAACAGATCAGGAATAGAACACAGTAACTACTCCAGGTAAATCTGCTTATTGCTTTATTTCTTATCATTTGTAATGACGGTACCTATATCTTTGTCGTGCATGATATTACAGTGAGATGACTTCATTCCTTGTGTTGTGCATCACTGTCCTTGCAATGCAGTTCTTTCAGTTCATAACATTAGTGTGTGATTTAATCATAGGATCGAGAGTACCTTTCAATATTGGATGCTGAAATGCAGCGAACATGACAAAAATTTTAACTTTCAGGTTTTTTCAACTTGTAACAAATCTGCACGATATTTAGCTGGATTAGCTAGGGGGAGCTTTGTTTTTCCTAAAGATATTTTGATTTATCCTTACATTTATAATGACTTTAAAAGAGGTTTTGAAATAGCTTAGTCCCAAAATGCAGACTTAAAAAAACAATTGGGCAATGGAGGGGCTTACATGAATAACATAGTTTTACTTCTTAAATTTGTGAGTAAATACAAATGTTTACTCAATGGTTACTGGCACTGCTGAAATCCCAAGCAATGCAGTGCAGTGTGGCTGCATAAGGAAGTGGACACAACCATAGCAGCAGTTTCCTTGGACAGACAGACACGCTGAGAGCTCGCTGATATGAAGTAAACTACTGACTGATTTAACAATCTGCTTTGGTGATCCATAGTGTTCTTTGTAACCGAGATAGGACACATTTCCTTCAGCATGGCATATATTTTTTTGTCTTGACAGTGTTTTGACAAAGATTCTGTAGTGCTCCTAGAGATGTTCTGTCTTAATGCCTTTTAACTGTATTCCAGGAAAGTGGCATTAACGTTAAACACTGTTTGCTGCTGCTGCAGTCATAACACAGGGTTTACAAGCATCAATGTGAAGTCTTACCAGATGCATCACAGCATCTGTGTTGTGACGATGGAGCAGTGATATGTTATCCCACTAATGTAGGGGGAATCACAACTTCTGAAGTGAGCAGAAGCTGAAACATTATTACACTGCATATCCTTAAGCATAGGTAATGGAAGGATAATTCTCGCTTCTGTGTTCTGTCTTGCCAGCTGCAGCAGCTTCAAAGTCTGGGATATTTATTTTTGTTGTAGGATGAACAGCAAAAAAAGAAGTTAGGCATACTCAAGTAACTGACTGTTTCAGGTCACTGTGAAACATATTCCTGCTTTCCTATAAACTCAGCTTTAAAGGAAGTAATGTCTCTCTCGCAAATATAATCAATTAAAACTGATACAGGGCATGACATTAGAGAATGTACCTTGAGCTCGTTGTTGCTGCTGAGTTGTTCCCATCTCTGCTGTCTGTGCTGTGGAGATGGTCTGCTGTCCGTGCCCATCAGTTTCTCTCTGTACTGTTCATAGAAAATAGGGCTCTGTGAATAACTAGTAGTTATTTGTAATTCTGGAGGCAACACACAGCGTAGCTCTGGCAGTCAGTTGAAAAAGTAGCTGCAAATATCTCTTGGTATTAAAGAGACCCTATCCCTGGGATCCCACTTTCTATAGTAAATTTCTGTGGAGTTTCCTCCCTTGATATCCAGTTTGGGAAAACAATTCTGACCTGACTCTCTCCTTTGCCAAGAGGCTAATGAGAAATGTCTCCCGTCCCTGCTAACGCATCTGCAATTACAAGGGAAGGCCCTTGTAATGGCAAAATATACATGAGCCGCTAGAGAGTGTGCAGCAAGAGAGGAAGGCTGAGGGAGAGACGAAGAAACCAGCCCTATCTTTGTATGCCCAGGTTAGCAGCGGAGGGGCTGCTTGAAGGGACGTGAGGTCTGCTTGGTTGTCCCCATGAGTTTTCGGCTGCTGGGTGGGAACCGCAGGCAAGGTACTGGAGTTTGGAACAACCTGCCAGGCCAGGGACTCCTTCCTCACCCTGCTGCCCAAGTTTTTAGTAAATGAATACTTAGGACGCCCACCAGAGTATTAATCTGACTTTTGTGGTTTACACAATATGTGGTTGGGTATTGAATCCCTCTCTCAAACGAGAAACTAAATACAAGGATGTAGCAGCAGGTACAACTAAAAATGTTGTCTTTGTTGCACTTTTATGAGTAGCTCTGGAGGTGTAGGGCAACACGTGCACCAGATTTCAGATGTTTTAATTGCATGCGTTGACATACTTTCTGAATGTCCGAGTTGTCAGGGGAACATTGGATGCCATAAAGCACACAAGGGGATGCACAGTGCTGTGGGGAGGAGGCAAAGATAAAGCAGCATAATACGGAAAATGAAGGGGCCAGTTACAATTGCTGGTAAGTTACAAGCATGGATTTACCCTGGAAATGCCTTGGAAGTTCTCTGTGGTGGAGGGTGTGGGCAGGTGTCTTTGGGGTTCAGCTCTGCCCTGTGCTGAGCACACCTTTCCACGCACTCCTTTCTTCCCCTCTCAGTGTCGTGTGGCCATTTGGTGACTTATAGAAGCCTGTCCATCACATTTGGTTGCATGCAAAGCGTAACGGCTCCGTTGTCAGTAGCCAGGTCAGCCATATCTATGTTGCCATGCTGTTCCCCACCATCTTCTTGGGGGTGGTGGTGCTTGGGCCTGGTCTGTTTCCTGTATAAAGCTTTCCTTGCTGAGCCTTCACTCTTGGGGAGCCTTAAAGATCTTGGCAGGCTTCTGGGTATAATTTCTGAAGAAGGCCAGTGAGAAGGAAACACTACAGGGTCTTCAGTTCCAAGAGCTGACATTTCCCCGCAGAGGGGAATCTGGACTTCTAGCCCTGCTCCTGCCCTGGCTTCAAGAGAAGGAAGGTGAAGTCTCTAAGTACGTAACCTGTTGCTCTCAAAGTTAGTTGTTATGGTTAGTTTCCCAGTAACAATCTCTGTTATCCAGTGATCATAATAGTATTATCAGGGAATTATGAAAACTAAAGGTGGGCTTGTGGCTTATGCATTAATTTAGGAAAAATTTGTTTGAATCTAAAGAAAGATGACTGCTTGGGCATCTTAAAATAGATGCAAGGTTACTCCATCTGGGAATTGTATTTAGAAGACAGCTACCGATATAAAGAATCTTTGAATACTGGTAAAATAGCAAATGATGGAGGAGCTTTTTTGAAGATATTGAATTGAAAGTGATGTTTGAACACATTACTGTTATCTGGAAAGAAATATCAGAAATATTTTAGAGTTTTCTTATGCTCGCCCATTCAGGAAAGCACTGAACAACCAAAAGCCTTGATAGGTAAAATCATAGAAAGCCATATCCCATTGTATACCTTTGTAAACTGCTGAATTCTTGTCAAGGACAAAATGTTTATACAATGGTAAACTTTAAAGTTCTGCTTTCAGTGGGATTCTCCAGTATGTATCCAACTGATAAAACAATCTTTTCACTATATACAAATAAGTTAAAAATACAATAATAATTTTTATATATATATTAGAAGATGCTCATTGTCCATTCATACAAAGAGCAGACTATTTTGTGTTCATACAGTGAAATATAATTCATGCCTTCTTTTACCTCTTCATATATTTTTGTGTGTGTGTGTGTATATATATGAATGAGAAAAAGACATGGAAGACCAGTCATTCTGATGGTGAGAAATGTAGGAGAACAACCCATCCAGCTGGCTAGATATGAAATCTTATATCATGCATTGTCACCATTTCCCAATAGCTGACAAGAAGAAAACTTGTTAATTAATTTCATTTATAAGAGCTGGATAATAAATTTGAAGAAATGGAGAATAAGCACTTTCACAGCACTCGCTGAAGAACGGTGCCAAGAGTACAATTAGCTTTGTTGCATTGCTCCAGTTAAGTTTATGAATGATACAGAACAGGAAGGTCCCTCCTGCACAGAGCTTAGGTGCAATATAACTTACTGATTAGTCACAAACCCCTTTTGGTAGTGCCTTGATGTCTTGTAATAGACTGTTTCACAATGTAAGAAAAGTTAATCATAAACAAACAGTCAAAAGCAGTTCAGTCATTTTGTTAGTTACGTTAGGGTGAGGTTGATGACAGCCAGAAATGCGCCATTGTATCTGACATCCCTATTAATGGACTCGTTTTAGCTGTTAAGAGTCCATGGCAAAACTCCCACCACATTCAGAAGTGCAAGTGTTTACCATTCGCGCCAAAAAGTGCCTGTTGAGGGCTATATTTCAGCTGCAACACGTGGCCAGGCAGATGAAAAGGTGAAAATACATAAAAGAATTACATGAAAATGGATTTTCATTTGTCAGGCTCAATGACCCTGCTAACATTTCCTTCACTTTGGCAGAATAACTAGGCTGAATATTTTTAGGCACTATGTTTCTAGTCAATCTGATCCCTCTAAAGAGCTTTCCTTTGGTAAATTGAGGGATTTTGAGTTTGTTTGGTTGGGTTTTTTCCAGGCAGTTTTGGGGTGAGCAGGAAATAACAATGAGCTGCTAATTTCCTTTGGACACTGAAAAAACTCTGTACGAATTAATGATTTTTATCATAAGCATAGCTCAAAAGTCTCTGTTGCTATACAAGGCTCCTGAGGAGGAAACAAGTACCATATAATTGCATGGCCTCAGGATCCAAGTATTAAGAAAATAAGCATCCCTTACAACAAAAATGTAAAATTCATTCAATCACCAAGGCAGAGTAAAAAAATCTGGGCAAAATACGGCATTAATAATCATCACTCTTGAATTTTTCCAATATCCTCTGACCATGAAACATGTAAAGCAGTAGCAGTTCTATTCAAGGAAAATTTCTCTCTCTTTCCAATTATAAAGATTTGTGGATATTCAGTTTTAGTTTTTTAATTTAAAAACCCAGCTAGATTAAAATCACAGTTAAAATAAAACATGAAAAGTATTAGGAAGCAACTTGATTGAGCTGATTACAGGCTGCTAAATGGGGTCTGTTAATTTTGCAACTGTAAAATCTTGCTTGCATCCACTTTAGCCCGCTGTGTCCTGGTTTTCCCTTTTGTAAAAGTGGGTAACAGTATTCCCCACCACTGCAATGTAAGTTGGGTTTCCCTGGAAGAAATAATTCTTCAGAATTAGAGATAATACTGCCTTCTCATGCCTGATGCTTCCTGCATATAATTCAGGCTACTTTTCTGACACAAGCTTCAACACATTAAATTGACCCTAACTTGTTCCCGCTGAGGTTCTGGTTGGTAATACCCAAAGTGGCAAATACTACTGCTTCCTCCTACCTTAAATGCAGCCTATGTTTTCCTGCCCCTTCCCCCAACCCCCAATTTATCAACACAGAAATTTTGCCTTTAAATTTGTATGCATTGTTTTAACAAGAACAAAAAAATGTTAACTGCGTTTTATTAGATTTATCCTTTTAATGAAAGCAGCTACGTACATCTAATTACAATTATTGAATTCTCCAACCTCTGCTTTGGCCTCCAAAATATTAAATACTCCAAGGATAAATTGTTATTCTCTCAGAATAAACAACCTTGAAGTTTGTCATTTTTTAATTGTCTACAACTCAACTAAATGAGAAGTTTCCCCCTGAGACACTGATAGCTGAAATTATTACAGTGCTCAGATTTGGTCAGTGGGGCAACTCTGCAGAAAACAAACGAACAACAAATTTTAAGACGACTTTTTTTTCCTTTTTTTTTTTTAAAAAAAAAAAAAGCAGACTAAATCCTGCAGCTGCCTCTCGGCTGTGGTGCTCAGGTCCTATCGCGCCCTCAGGCTGGCATGCGCTGTTGGAAACCAACTGACCTCTGCACTGGCTCAGCTGTTTTATGCTTTTTAGCCTAACCTAAAAATCTCCCATTCCCTTGTCATGCCTGAGATGTTAAGAGGCGGCAGGTCACATCTTGGCAAGTGGCTGTTGGCTTTTGTCACTGCACCTTGATTCCTTCCTCGCCAGTGTTTGGCTCTGCCCCGGGGAGCTTGCTGGCATAGCCCTGGCCATGCCCCTCCATGGGGCTTCTCCTGGCCCAGCCAGGGTCTTCTTCCCTCCAGGAGACCAGGATGCAGCACCTCTGCATCAACAAACTCAACCTACAGCACCATTGCCAGTTAGTGGAGTTCAGGTTGTGAAGCACTACAGTTTCTGAGCTAGGGGCTTGTTGAAGTCTAAGTATCTCATGCAAGTATGGTTCTTCTTATTACCTGTGCAGCACTTCTGAATTTTTGGCTGCAGCTCACGCCCTGTGGCAAAAAAAAAAAAAAAAAAAAATCCTTCCACATGCTGATTGTGTACTGCATCAAAAGCCTTTGGTCTAATACATGGGTTTTTTTACAATTCTGTTTCATAGATAATCCCACTGGATTTATCTGTAGCTTTTTCAGAGGATAAAGTTTGCCCATTCTACTGTCTCTGTAAGATGTATAACTCTCCTTTTCAGTAATTCTCATTAGCCCTTGGTGCAAAGTGAGAGCTGGTCCGCTTCTCGCTATCTATTTCTATAGGCCTGTTGCACCTTGGATTGCTTTAGACACCCAGATGAGATCTCCAGAACTATGAAAACAGAACAGTGGGTTTCAAATGAAGGCATACCAGCTATATGCAGAACTCATTTTATATTTCTGTTTGTTCTCTTTATCTTTTTTGTAATTCTGTTATCCGTTGACCAGAGTTTTGCTGTGGAGTATTGAATGTGATGCTTTTTTGGGTTTGGTTTTTGTTTTGTGAGTTCTTTTGATAATTCAGACACATTTAATTTGGAGTTTGGTGATCTGTAAGAGCAATTTAAAAATATTTCTTTCAGTGTGTCATCTTTTCCTTTGCAGCAATAAAGCTCAGCTCCCATCACGCTGCCCCATTTGTTCATGTCTGATCAGTCACCCTGAAGGACACTTGAATGGAGCTGCTCAGATACCACGTTGTATGATAAGAGATTCATGTTTTTCAGTGCAGGCTGTCACAGAGTTACCCTGCACGTGACAGAAACTCTCCAGTTGCCTCTTGAATGGTTAATGCATGAGTTGCTCCTACTGTCCCTCATTAGGGTTCCCATCTAATTACTACTAATGTCACTTAAAGTAATCCTAATCGTGTTTGTGCAGGCTATTGGGGTATTTGAAAAATAGTCTGATCTCTTAATGGAAGCAAAATGCCCTAGAAAGACAATTGACTGTGTGAAACAGTTGAGTTTGAGTCCCTCTAAAGTGGTATTTTCAGCTTCTGTACAGGGCAATGCAAGCTCACCAAATTCTTCATCCAGAGACTAGAAGAAAGTGTGGGATTCTGCCAGGTCCTGAAAAGAGGTTAAAAATAAGAAGTATAAAATAGTCAGGGCTTATAAGTAGGATCTGAATTTCAAAGTGACGGCTACAGCAACTAAGGTCCATTAGTCTCCTAGGAAGCCAGTCTGGAGCAAATGATGGGAAGCATGTTGGACAGCCAAATGCTACAAGTCTCTGAACAGTCAATGACTACAGGAAAGGTCTTTATTTCCCGGAAAAAAAACCACAAGGAATTTGTTGTGATGCTATCTGATCACGGCTTACAGTTTATTTACCTCCTGTTTGAAGTTGTTTTTTTTTAAAAAGAAGGGGGAGTGGGTGGAGAGAAAAAAACATTCGGAAAGGTTAAATGTAGATCTTCAACTGCAAAATTAGAAGAAACCTGAGAGGCTCCAGTAGGAAATGATATTACTTCACCTACCTCCAAAACGCATTTGTGAAAACAACTGAACAGTATATACCTTTTACAAAGAAGAAATCACAGTTGTGCTTTTAAAGCAAAAATCCAACTGCGGAAAACTGGATGACAAAGAGAACCTTCAGAATGCAAGGAGATTTGGAAAGGCATTTGCCCTTCGTGAACAATTTTATTTTAAATCTTCACATCCTCACTTTTCTGATGGCATAGGAGTAACATGGTAAAAATAGGGCATCAGAAGAAATGGTAGAAGAGGAAAGGTTCAGTAAGAAAAAATGGAACAAACAGAGAAACCCCAAAGCACTTGACAGTAATGACAAATTTTATTTTTTTTTTCAATACCTGAAAAATATATTTTGCATTTTAAAAAGTGTTATCTAAAAAAACTGTCCTAATGGAACTGAAATATAAGATGACCATTTTGGAATCCTGGGAAAGAAGAAAAGTAGAATTTGTCCAAAGGAAAGCTTATTTAAAGGTAGTTCCTAAATTTCCTATGTCAGTATACACTTCTCTATAGGTTTTCACATTATTGATGCCCATAGGCATTTCAACTCAGAGTATGAGCTCACCGTACTGACAAAGATGAGCGAGTATGATCTGATGCATTACTCTGAAAGTCACTGGGATGTGGTTTGTGGATTCACAATCTTTTTTTTTGAGGTTGAGAAGAACCAATATCCCAGTGTTAACAAGGGAAATAGTCTATTTCGTGTGTTGGTATTCTTCTGTGATTATGTCAGTGTGGTGTGATTTTAGTGCTTTTCCTTGGTGATAACCCAGGAGAGAGAAAGTTGGGGCTTAGGTGTTTTGGTGGGGGTTTTTGATAGCACTAGAGGAAGTGATTTCAAAAATCGCTTTAGCAACAACTTCCAATTTTGCTGGATGCAGAGGCCAGCAGGCTCTACAGCATAATTCAGAGACAGAAGAGTTGGCAACCGATAAAAATGATTTTTGTTCTGTGAAACAATTTACGAGCACGTTTGCTTTCTGGAAGCATAGGTTAATACCCTTTAAATATGCCTGAGAATAAATCATTCTAAAGAGGGACAGAAGCTACTAAACATGAGGAAAGAAAGAAATGTGAAGTGAAGCAAATGGAGCTTAAAGCTAGTCCTGCACTTTTGTATCTGAACATTGCTGCAAATGCACTCAAGTTGCATGAAGTTTTGAAGTGCTCTTGAACAGATCCTTGTGGTGTTTCACAGTGCTTTTACGAGGTGTTTGGGTAATTCAGCAGAAATCCTGACCTACTATATAGCGCTTGTGAGTTCAGGAGACCCATTCGTAACTCCCAAACAGATCAAGTGCGGGAAACCTGTAGGACGTTGATTAACTTTAAAACACACATGGCTACTGGTGAGGTATTTCTGTCTGTTTTCCTGCCTAGTTCCCAAGATTTAGCATTGTTCAGATGTTGCAGAACTAATGATCCTACTTGATCCACGGTGTTATGGTAACTCAGCCAGACTGGAAGTGTTACGGGGTCAGTAAGACAACAGCTCAGGCAAATTCTGTAGCAAACAAGTGCGTTTTGGGGGAAAGCTGTGGCTGAGATTTTCGTGCAACTAGCAATGTTGGCTACAAAACCAAATCACAAGAAGAAGATTTAAAGCAAAGTGAGAATTAATACAGATTCTGTTTCAGATATTTGTATGGCCTCTGTATCACAGCATTTCGTAGCCTTTTATGTAATTAATGTAAGAAGAAAGAAGTGGTGTTGTTGTTTTAATTAGCCCCAGTTAAAAGAGAGGGCAGGGTCTAAAAACTCCATCTGCTGGGCCAGTCTGTGGGTGTTTTTTGGGAGGGAGGAGTGTTGCTGTTTTTAATATCACATCAGGGATGGACGCTAAGGTTTGTAGTTTATAAGCAAATGTGTTTCTGTCATTAGGCCAGAAAAACAGTTATTTTTATTTTTCTTACGATAACGCTTCTAATGAACTTGGCATGCTTGTTGCCTTTTCAGTATCGTTCAAGCTGCTGCTGTAGCTTTTGCCCTGCTTTGGCTGTCATCATTTCTTAATGAAAAGTAGCATCTCTTTTAGGAAGAATGGCTTAGAAAGCTGATATGTCCTCTGTTTAGACTCATAAAATAACAAATTAGTCACAAACATTTTATGAAAAAGAATCTCTGTCAAAATATGTGAAGCCAGATGAGAACAACATTTTGGGAAATAGTCTATTGGATCTTAGGTTTCCTTTCTGTTATCTGGCATACAATGAAGAGATTAAGAATGCCTAAGTCACTGGAGGTGCTTAGCTAGACAAAATTGAGTTAATTAAACAGGCTTTTAGCAATGACCAAGAGATCCCTAATGGCTAAAAGTGCTCATGAACTTTATCCAAAAAGTTACCTTTTGGGGGAAGGATTAAGGCATTCATTTAGTATTGTCTCATACTAGAAAATACTAAGTCTACCAGTGTTTTACCACTGTAACACATAGTTCATTGGAATTCTTGCATTCAAAGCATAGTTCTTCCTGGGGTTGTCCCACGGAGGAGTTTGTGCAAAGTAAGCTAGGAGAATGTGTGCACTTAAAACCCTCCCTTCCTTCCTGACTTCTGATGGAGAATCAAAGTCGGTGAAAGTAGCACCATCCATTTCTGAAGAGGATTCCATCCAGAGGCAAAGTAGATGCCATAGGTTTTATGTATGTCAGTGATGCACAGTGCTGTTGCTTCACAGGGCTTGTTCAGCTGGAAGATGGTAACGCTGGCCCTCTGCTCACCCGGGTCATCTTTTAATCTGAACTATTTATCATTTTTTCCCTATCTCTTGTCACTCAATGTGTTTATCACTTGAATCTAAATTGTTTTGAACTTGAAGTAACTTGGTTTTGTCAGACATGAGAAATGCAAGGCAAATGGACTGGCAGCTCATGTGTATTGAAAACCTGAGGGTTTGTGGTGACTTTATTCCTTTGATGTGACCAGTGAGTGACCATTTCACTTGTGTGCCCCATGCGCAAGAGTTTTTAACTACCACTGAAACACTGCTGTCTGTGCTTAACACTCTTTTATTCCATCTGTAACATGGAGGTAAGATTTTGGACACATTGTCCTGGTTTGAGGTAAAACAGAACCAATTTTCTCTTCAGTAATTTTACTTTGCGGCTAAGCCCCTTCTAACTACTGAAATTAACAGCATATTGTGCAGAAACTGTTCTCTGTGAGTGATAAGACCTATGTCTACAGTTGATGCCAAGGAACGGTATGCAGAGAGGTCCTTGCTTATACTTATTGCTATAACAACCAAGGCCAGCCAACTTTGGTATTTGCCCTGTTTGAGGGTCGGAAGTGGAAAAGCGTAGAGGGGTCACACCTGTGGGGAGGAGCGGACAGGACAGGTGACCCAAAAACTGACCAACAGGGTATTCCATCCCATCTGCCTCGTGCTCAGTATAAAAGCTGAGGGATCAAGTGGTCGGTTTTTTTCCTTCAGTGGCCAGCATCCAAGGAGGACTCTGCCTGTTGGTCTGCCTTTGATCCCAATCCTGAATCCAGATCCAGAATCCAGTTCCTGTCTGTCACTGAGTTCAGTCTGGGACTTCCCCAGTGCCAGCTGGTGATGTGATCGTCATCCTGAGAGCTTGATATGGTTTTGTATATATTTCATTATTTTCTTTTTATTAGTTTATTATTAATATTTTCATTAAAGTACTTTAGTTCCTTCTAACTCGTAAGTCTCTTTCTCTCTCTCCCTCCTCTCCTTGGAGAGAGAGGTGGGGAAGAGCGTCTGTCGCTTCGCCTCAGTGGCCAGTCTGGCCCTAACCATGACACGTGGCTGCACACCAAGCCTCTGGATCTGCAGATAAATCAGAAGGTGCTGCAAAAGCCTTGGGCATTGTCAATATTAATGTTCTGCTGGCATAGAGACTGGGTGATGTTCTGGGATGTCAAACAGCCCCTAAATCCTGGTGCCAGACCCCAGGACTTCATCCCATTTAGCTGCTGCACTATTAGGAGGAATAATAGTGACTTAGGTTTGTGTAGTTACCTCGGGGTCTGTGCAAAGTACTGGCCTGAGTTTCACTTGATGTTCAAGCCAGCCCATATCTGGCTGGTGGAGGAAGATGCTCCATAGTGTCAGGTGATGCATGTGTGGCTTTGAGGAGCTATGCTTCCAGACAGCCGTAGTCATGCAGAAAACTTCTCTGTTTCTCCAGGGGAATGAGCAGTACCACTAGAAGAATGAGCCCCATTTGATAAGCCTTTAGCAATCAGTTTGTTTCCATTTCTCTGGGGGGAAAAAGTGCAAAAAAAATCAACTTAGTCTGTTTCTCTTTCTTTTCCAGCTGTCTCATGTCACATTTTATCTCTGGCTCAGCCTATCTCTAGAAGCATCCTCTAAATTGTATTGCAGGCAGCAAGATAGGAATCGTACATTGTCAATAGTCCTCAGTTCATTTGCTTCTTGCGTCACTGGGGAACACAAGTCATATGAATGGCCTCACGCAACAGTGTCTGTACTTTCATAATCCCTGTTATTCACTTGTTATTCTGAGTCATTTGATAAAGACTCCGTCTGACTCATTTTTAGTGGATTTGCTTGTGTGCCCCCTCCTTCCCCTGTTACGACAGCAGTGATAGAGAGCTGGTGAATTACTTGGCCAGGCTCCCGCAGAGGCAACACGATGTTTGCAAGACAGAGGGTCACATGCGGGTACAAGCTTCTCTGCTTCTTCCCTCTGTTAGGACCTGCTGGGATGCTGGTTTTGGCAGATGCCGTAGGAGTGGGTAATAGATGGAAGGAACATGGGTTTCCTTCTCCCTGTGTAGTAGTGACCTGCGGTGCCACTGCCGTTGGCGATGTGTTGTCCTGTTTGGCACAGATGTGTGGATGTCAGTGATGTCTCCAAAACCTTTTCAGCTTCATGACCGCACATATAAATCTATTACATCAGCAGCATTACAACAAATGTACTTCTGCATGTCAATGCACAAGTCAAGAAACTGAGATGAGATTAGCCCTGCCAGGGCAGGCTTCCCACCTGTGCTGGTGTTGCTAAGCTCATAGAAAACCCTTTTCCACTCTGAGTATCGGTCAATAGAGTTATGGAAGAGTTGGGGTCCAGTTCCCCCAAATTTGGCCCTTTTTGTGCATTATTTTTTGAGGACACTGGTGAATATAAACCCAAATATTTATTACCTTTCAACATCTCTGTCTTTTAAATATTTCTGTAGGATTTAAGTATGACTCCTGGATGACACTGGCCATTTGGGACTGGTTGTGTTGATACTGCTGAAGTACTATGTATGTCTTGGAGGTTAAAATAAGCATGCAATTGATTTATCTGCTACTTTAACTAGAAATTAGACAGTGAGTGTATCTGTGCTGTGCTCCACAGTGATCAGTATCACAGCATTTGTAACCCGGAATCTCTCCTCTCTCACGACTTTATGGGAAGTCTGGCTCCTGGAGGATTCAGCTTCTACCTGATGTCCTGTAGTGCAAAATGTACCTCTATGCTCTGTGTATGAATGCATTCATATTTTTTCTTTTTGCAGGAACAGTCCTCCACAAACAATAATACTGATGCTTAAGTACTACAGATGAAAGCTTGCCGGACAAGCTGAGCCACCAGCTTTTATTTCTGAAATAACACACTCATGCTTAAGTTATGCCCTCTCTATGGATAGCATGAGCAACGTTAAAGGAAGAACCTGTCGTTTGTGTTGTCTCCACATGGTACTCCAGATCTGGAGAGTATTTCTTAAGGGGTAGAAAATATCTGCTAGAGCACTTCTGGTTTTTCCTGGTGGAATTTGCAGACCTGTTGACATCTTGCCCTGGTTTGGGCCAGCTGGTCCATAGGCAGCAGAGGGGGTGCCTGATCATCAGTGATCCTGGGCTTCCAGGGGCCATGCATCAGCTGTGTCCAGTGGGTGAGTTTTCCTGAAGTCAGAGATGCGACTGCTTCTGCAGGCCTTGGGCTAGTTTGCTTCTAGCACTGAGGTGGCTTTCTGAGTAGTTGCTGCCACCCAACATAGATTTTAGCATGTTATTTGGAGAAAGTCCCTCTCTGGGACTTGCATTACTGGCAGCCTTTGGAATTTGTGATGTGGTGGTCACTTTTCCCTTTCTGTATTGGGCTGGCCGGTAACTGCGGTGAACAGAGTCCTCAGGAGAACTAGGGTCTAGTGGTTGTGAAAGAGAAAGGGAGCAAAAGAGAAGAACAGGCAAGCCTGAGGCTAAAAGGGAGGAGAATCGGTGCACCTGAGACCAAGGGAGAACAAGAATCATCACTTTGGTACAAATGCAACTTCATTTGAAACAGAAAAGGCATCTTAAAGTGCTCCGATGTTCATGTTGCCTATCTTGTTCCTAAGTTGAAAATTAGTGTTACTGTTAGTGAAGACATTGTAAATGGGTGTTTCTCATAGTAAAAGGAAGGAGCTGTGCTAAATGATAAAGAATTCATTAGATCTTATACGGAAAGCTAAGGGCAGCCATCACCCTTATTTCTGGGTAACTGATATTACTAGCAAGAGTAATAATAGTCATGTACCTCCGTTGCTGGTCTAAGTGGCTTTCTGAGTAGTTGCTGCCACCCAACATAGATTTTAGCATGTTATTTGGAGAAAGTCCCTCTCTGGGACTTGCATTACTGGCAGCCTTTGGAATTTGTGATGTGGTGGTCACTTTTCCCTTCCTACGCAACAGCTTTTTGTGCATTATTACTCATCAAAGACTCCAATAAAAGTCTAAGTGAATTTTACACCTACGGCAGCATCTTCTCACAGCTACTGAGGCAGGGGAATGTCGTGCAGTTCCAGGAATCCAGTTCTGATCATAATAACACCAAGATAAATTTGAAATAGTGTCAGTGCTAACAAAGATATTAATGTAGAATAAAGAGGATAAACCTATATGTAACTGGGTTTTATTATTTCTTCATCCTGACATTCTATGGTACTTTCTAATGAAGAGAGGTACCTGCTCATTTTGGACATAAATCCTAAGGATTCTAGAAACCAGCTATATCCAAAAATAAAACTGACCCATCTACTTCAACTAGCCAAGCTTTGTGAACAGCAAGACATGAACAAATTTGATATTAGAAATATCTTTTACTCAAAAGACTTTAAAGGCATGGTTTTTCTTCTATAGAAATCTTGCAGGTTCATTTCTGAATGCCTCTTGTCTCTTATACAGCGGAGATTTATACCTCTTGTAAGAAACATCTTCAGAACAAATGCTTTGAAAATTTTCTTCAGTAGTGCAGTCATCCTACTTCAAACTCGATATTTCATTTTTGCTTATATATAACTTCTGTAAACTGGCAAACTTTTAAATTCTGATAGCAATGAAAATGTAGTCAGTGGAGTAGAGAAAGACTACTTAATATTGTCTATTATACTCCTCTCACAAAATTTTGGTTAATCCTTCATTTTTCCCCTGTGTCTGATACTGAATTAGTCTGAAAAAGGCATTCTAGGGCTAACTCAAACATGTGAGATGTAGTTGCGTGCAATCTTGTGGTCATGTTTCTTAATCCTAAGGTACGTATTAAGCATAAACCACTTTAATGTTAATCTGTTACATGTATTTGCAGTCTTTTAGTATCTGGCACAGAGCACTGTCTCTCACACAGAACAGTTCTAGTTTTACATACTGTATATTTAGGTCTCATTAACCTTCCTTGGGCCTGCATATAAACAAGGTTTTATCTTAAGGTCCAGCCACTGTACCTTTGGTTTATCTGTTAATGATTATTGAAACTACAAGTGCCTGACAAATTATACAAGTGAGTCAGCTGAGAATTTAGAAATTATTTTCAGAAGCTGCTGCTACAAACCACTTCATATCAAGTATCGTGAAATACTAATGGTCCTAATGCACTTCTGAACCGACTGGCTGAACTTTGACATAAAGCATGGAAATGACATTTAATGAACTGAGGCAATTATTAACCTATCTGTCTCTGCGATACTCCTCTCTGACTTCTCGTTTAACTAAATAGATACGCACATTGTTTCCCACAATAGTTCACTTCCTGCAAGTATTTGTAGGCTATGTCTATGTGAAGAGCTTCTCAAAGATGCTAATTCTACATCACCTTCTGAAATACCTTAATCCACATAAATCTGCAGGTTGTATAATGTTTTGGACATCTTCTAGTTGACAGATTCAGTGCTGTACCAAGTGCAGTCCATCCTCCTTTCTCACAACAAAAAAATGAGGAAGACTTTTTCGGTGGCATTTTACCCTTTCAGCTTTCCTGACCGGTTTAACTTGGTGCACTGTTGGACTACACTTACGCAAAACTTATTTTCTTCTTCGCTATCTGCACTAGATTTTTTTTTTTTTTTCCTGTATTTCTCAAGATCACTACCAACATACTGACAGTGGGGGGCATTCTGTTCCAGCAGACACGGTTAGGCAGTCTGATGTGGGCAGTGGGTGGCTGGTTTCCTTGGCCACCACCCTCGGTTAACTCTCACGCCAAGTGTCAACAGCAAGCTGCTGATTATTGTCCGAGACCTTAAGTCTTAGGTGGAAGAATGTAAGTGGGTCCTTAAGTGGAGGAAACTTTTTGGAATCAGGTAATCTTTGCATTTTTAAATTTGCTTTGAAATTTGATAGGTAAGGAGAGTATCAGTAAATGCAAAGTGAGAGCCAGGCAGACACAGAAGAATCGGCTGTTGAAGCCAAGGTGGGAGGCGGCATTTAATTATGCTAGGGTTTGCTCAGCTTGGGGTGTTGGTGGGCTAAAGTGTTGATGTGAATTTGGCATAGAGGGTGTAAGGCACAGAAATAAGACTTCAAACAGGGATTTTGTTTTGAGGGAGGATTTGGGATTTTTGGACAACCCTTTTTGAGCTGAACTGCAAAAGAATTAGAACAAGGATGGTGAGGGAATGGAGGAAGAAGTGGAGCACAGGTGAACCCAAACTTCTTTTCTAGCCCATGTGACCCTTTGTCTCCAGAAGCTGTATCACACCTTTACCACAGTAACGGCCTTTAAGGAAGTCCCAAGAGGTGCAGAAAATCATGCAGATCTTTCAGAGTGGGGTTTTTCACCCCTTGAGACAGACTTTCAGATCTTGTTTCTTGTTTGTGTAGTGAACCCATTTTCTTTGTTATGTCCCAAACAAAGCTCAGCTTTTCACGTAGTACCAGAGCTTTTAGAACAGGCACGTAGAGGCACGCAAAATTTCCCAAGACTTAGGTGATCGCTAGTGACACTCACTGTGTTTTGTCCCTAGGGGAAGGGATGTTTGTTATATTCCCATCTTTTGCAATAGCTCTAATACATCGCAGTAGCTTGTGGTGACACTGACAAATAGTAAAAATGTACAGCTTCGTTTGCCCTAAATCTTTTAGAGCAGGGATGAAAAACAAGCAAAAGCAAGCCAGTTTGGGTTGCATCTATCACTCTTCCCTATGTTTATGCCTCCAATACTGTCTCGTGCCCCCTATCTTCTACCCACCACAAGACCACAGCTCTTGCTGTGTTTGTAACCTGTTTGGCTGGCAGGCTCAACAAGAGCTGTTGAGCATATTGGACTCAAGGCTAGATTTGATGGCCAAAATGGGCGGCCTACCTGTTCAGATGGACCATCTGATCACTGCCTAGTTGCTGTACACTGGCCAGCCACTGCCTGTCACCTGCTGGGCATGCCACAAATCTGTGAGCTAGCCCAAGAGGTGCAGCTGCAGTGGCCAGCAGATAGACTAGCCTGCGCCTGCCTGAAGTGCTACCAATGTGCTGCTTGGGCTATTGCCCTAACAGGAATATTAGGAGAGGGCAAAGGGAAAAGTTACAAGGAAAAAGAGAAACTGCATTCAGTAATTGTATAGTCTCTTTAATTGCTCGAGATTTGTGAGTGTTCTCTATCTAATCCTACTGTGATCATGTAAATTTGAATGTTTCGATATAAATATCATGCCCCTTGGGAGCTCTTTCTTCCTGAAAGACATACAAATGGCTTAGCAGCCAAATATTCATGCCTAACTGCCCTGAGTTAGTATTTCAAAATCAAATGTCATCTCTCACTAGGAATGTACAATATTTTCAAAATGCAGACTTGAACAGTTACTATAAAGAGTATAATTAAACTTATTATTTGTGCATTCTCTGTGGGTTTTAATGTGCTTATCAGTGCCGTGTGAGCACTCTCACGGCTGTTTGTGACATTTTAATGACAATTCTCACCAAAGCCATTGCAAGTTTTCAGCTCACTCTCCTTCTGTTAAAGGTAGCTGTTTAAGATATACTTGCTTGTGTTGAGAAAGAGATGATGAAAAATTGCTCCAGCAGCTATGGGTGTCTTTAGCCACCTGTGACACTGAAGTGCTCTGTACTCAGCCAGCAACAAAAGCTGTGATAGCAGCTGTCTTTACCAAAAAAATACCAACTATGAGTTTTGAGAGAAGAGGAAAGGCAGTGGTGGAAGCAGGGAGTTGTTCTATTTATATTTTTGCGTGTGTCAGAGTAGTGTGGCATTAGACTGTGAAGACAGCAAGGAGGAAGAGTTGAAGGACATTAGGGAAGGTGTAGATGTCAGTATTGACCATGGTGAAGTTATCAGAAACTCTTTCGGGATGGGTGTTTATACCAAAGTGTTTTATCCGTCTCTTTTAGGTGCATTGATTCATACTTCTGCAATTGTCACTCCACACACCCATCATCTGTAAAGGGAACAGAGGTTGCAAAATGCCCTTCAGAAACCATCCGAAAGAAAACTAAGATGACTTCCTTTTGCATTATCTCATATGAGGCACGTGCTACCTGTGATACATAAAGGAGAGAGGAGGCTGCTTGTCCTTGATTCCATGACTCTGTAGCCATAGCTCACAAAGGGGAGTGGTACCCAGATCTTGCACCTGAAGACTCGGAGAAGCAGAAGCATCCATGGAGCTGTGAGAGATCGTGGAGCCGGCTGCTACTCTCACAGTGAAATGCTGCCTGAGCCGAGGCAGGCAGGGCTTGGGGAAAGCCTCAGGGCTGCTGAAAGTTCATTTCATTGAAGTGAAGGCCAGCTGAGGACCTTAGATGACTTTGGCTGTTCTTCCCTTTTAGCCAAAACAGGCCGTTTGCAGGCAGTGTAAGTCCCTGGATCCAGCTATACAGCTGAAGAGAGGTGATGAACTATCAGTTTTCTGTCTGTGAGAAAAATTAATTTCTCCAAGTAGGAGAAATTGGTCATAAGACCCCAAACGATCTGTTTGTGAAGGAAGGGCTTATAGATAGTGTACTGCAAACCCCAGAAAAGATTCCATCTACTGCTGTGACTTCGTGTCTAAAGATCCCTCAAAGAGGGCTGGGTATGAGGGGAAAAAAATAAATAGAAGCACTTCTTATCTTTCCTTTGCTTAACCATCACAGTCTTTTCTCTTTTGCCTTTTATTTTCTTACCTTGAAAAATTAATCTCTCAAAATCTGTGGGATCCTAGGGACATTTGATGAAAATGCTTTGGTGGTTCATGTCAGAGAACATAGTAATATAAATGTGGTGGTTCATGTGAGAGAATATAGTGGCTGTGTAAGTATCTTTTATGGTTATTTAGTGTGTTGACACCACCAGTTTGTTTCATTTGTTACTGGAAAAAAAGGTGAAAGTCCTAGAATGTGCAGGTTTTTAGAGGACCAAACTGAATATCCTGAAACTTGCTGAACTTGGACTTGATCTGTGTTTTAAGCCACATTGAATAGCTGGCTTATGCATGGTAGTGTTCTCCCAGTGCTTTTTGGGACTCAATAATTTGGAGAGGCCTGTGTCGTTGCTATTAAGTTGAAACATAAAGCATAAGAGATAGTGAGAAATTTTTTTTTTTTTAAAAAAGATGTTCTTAACACCTGGTTTCACCTGCTAGGCTGCACATTGGAGTCCACCTAGAAAATCACAAGTGATATTTACACAGAAAAGAGAAAGTATTTACCCAACCAGAGTCAAATATAATATGGAACTACTCATACCCATGGCTGGTTTTGAAGAAACAGCTGTATGTAGCCTATGTTCAGCCACATTAAAAAAAAAACAATAATGAAAGCATGTGTGTACTGCTATAGTAACTGGCACTGTGCACTCAATTTTTTATTTCTCTTTTCTTCTTACTCTATTCCCAAATTGCTAATTAGAGTCAACAAATTGGCTGTAGAATACAACAAGACATCATGCAGTCTGCCAAAAGGAGTGGCTGGCATCCGTACAAATTGGGTTATGATGTGTTTGAAGACTTAATGTTGAAAAAAGCTTTCCATATTCTCTTCATCCTCCCTGTCCTCCTACAGAAGTGACTCAGTTCCAAAGGCAGCAACATATTGCTCTCTTGCTATCAGAAGTTTGGTTAACAGAAATGAGCTTCCCAATGAAGAAATGTGGTCCTCTACCAATTAAGTGTCATCATTGTGCTAAGTAACCAGGAGGTGCAGACCCTGAGTGACAGGTAATTTGGACATGGCCCAGATGAAGCGTTGTAATAATGGTTGCAGTAGTTTGGCTTGGCGAAGAGAGGAGTCTTCAATGTGAAACTTCTGTAGCTCTGAAGATCTGTAGACCTGCTACAGTCCTATGGTGCCGTACAACAAATGCAGGTGTGTTGTGCTGTGTGGCTGTATGCTCCCTCTCTCTGCCTTGCAGAATAGATACGGGTATCTGAAAAAATTTGACTGTTTAGAGTGGAGGTGGATATTCCAATCCCTTTTTGTACTGTATGGCCCATTATGACAGTGTCTGTGCCATCACTTGCTTTTTCTTGGTGGCCTTGCTATCCTCATATCCCCATGTATTGACCAATGGCTTACAGTGGCTGATCTGTTCTGAATTTGCATGTAAATATGGTGGTTAAATCAGAGCCCTGATGTTAATTTTTCGAGTATGTTTTCACTGGTACAGTGGAGGATGCATTTGGCTGTTAAGATTATGCAGCAATTTGTGCATGTATTATTTTCTAATAGGATTGAAGACTTTTATGAAAGCTTTTACCCAAAATAACATGCTACAGGTGGATTCAGAGGTGACACTGGACCTGAGAGTGATATCAGGGGAGGAAGCAATTCCTTTTTCTTCTGCAATCTCCTACTTTACGGAGCTTTCAATTAGCCTAGGTTTCAACAGCTTTCAATAAGACCAAACTTGGAGCGATGATCTTGTTTATAAAACACAGGAATATAACTAAAAGCATTCAGCTAGGCTGACCTGAATCCTGCTGCTGTGATGTCTCGGTAAATGTGGAGCTTTTTTGATCATACCAGCCAAAAATATTTCTAAAAGGTGTTGCGCTGTTGATAATTGTGCTCTTGAGCAATGATGGTCTTTTCTGAATGAGGCAACCTGAGAAACTGTGAAGGAGCCCGTAGCGCTGAGCCCGTAGGTTTCTGTGTCATCCCAAATCCTTGGAGAATAAAGCCAGTGTTTGGACCACAGGGAGTGCAGGCTTGCACAAAGGGATTTGTACAGCAGGAGTTGGCTGAGATATGATATGTGTTTGTGGCTCGTTGGCTGTAAAATGTGAATGTCTTATTTCTCTGATACATTTCTGAGCAAAGCGGTGTTAGCTGTTGTAGTAAAAGCAGTGCTAAATAGGCTTAATGCAGTTGATCACTTTTCAAGGTTTGCATCTGTCGTCACGTATTCAGCCATTTATAATTCTTGTCGTATATCTTGACAAAACAATCTGCAAAATCCTTGGCCACTGGCTGTTTCCAAGTTCTGATACACTGCTTGTCGAGTGGATTTGGAAGAGGATTGCATGCATTGTCACACTGCCTTATTTGACCCTTTGATCTCACTCACAGTTCTTTATGCATAAAGATTTTGTGAGTGCTGGTTTCCTTTTCTCTTCGACACAAGTATTTCATTTAAAATACTTAATTTGAACAAATTGCAGATATGAAAACAGAGCTTGAAGACAAACGTTTAATGCCTCAGAGGGAAGAGAGGTCAGCTTGAGTCAAAAACACAGGGTTTAGAGTCAAGATATCTGTATTCCTTTCTCAACTTGCTAGATTTCCAAAGTAACTGGAAGCAAGTCTTTTGGTGCCTCAGTTTTTCACCTGTAAAATGCATTTAAGGATATTTGGCCATTTCTGTTATTTACTTGCTGAGATTTTAGTTGGCTTCCTTTCAAAGATTTTAATTGCTTTAGGATAATGGCATTATAGTCAATGAGTTAGTAAGTTTTAAATAACTGTGATATATGGTATATACTTACTGACTGTAAAAAATAATAAAAATACATATAAAAATGAAGCATGAAATAGTATATATGTAAAACAGTTTCATTAGCTTCTTCACCTACTGTAGAATTATGGCACTTTGTCCCTTAAAAAACATTCAGAAAATCAGGAGTTGGATCATAGAGTGTATCACAGGATTTGGTAGTTGGCTCTGATCTGAAAAATACTTCTGTTACTATTTGTTAAGAAGTTTTTGGTTTTAACTGTGTTTCTAGACTTTTTCTGGAAAATCTCTTTTCTCTTTACTACCTGTGATTTTATTTTAGGTATACTCAATAAATAATCTCATTGTTGCAGCTTGCAGAGTATTTAAAATTATCATCTCAGGGTGTCTTATTTAACTGATATTGTAGATGGATTAGATGTATACAACCTAAATATTTTAAAGCAGCAGTACTAACCTGTCATTATTCAGTGTATGATTCATCCTAGGAGTCAAATGTCCATGAATATAGAGCCGTTTAGTATTTTCTTTCATATGCTGAAAGTAAGCAGATGCTCTTAATGCTTTATATTGGTACAACCTCTTACTTTTGGGGTGGGAAGAAAAGAACAATTATATTTTTTTCCATCTTGAAACTCCAGTTGGGGGGGGGTGAGGGGTGTGTGTTCTTATTTTGGTTTCCCTCCTTGCCTGGTGTTTCTACCCTGGAGTCTCCACTCCTTTTCAAAAATGAACCTCTGAAGAAAATGAGAAAGAGCATTTTTTGTTAATGAAAGCTCATCATAACTAAAAGAAAAGTTTAGGGTAAACACCCTTAAGTAGTCAGTATACTTTTTTTTTTTGTTTCATATCAAGAAAAAACAATTGGTTTTATCATTCCACTTTTCATTACACAATTACCAGATTTAATGTATCCATCTGACTCCATATAGAGTAATGTCTTCAGTCTCAATTATATGCTTCTTTTAATGCTTTTCTGTGTCCAAGATAATTTTTAATGTATTTTGGTTGAAAATATGTTTGCAGTATCTGTAACACCATCCTTTAAAAATGGTCATTAAGTTATTTTCCCATGGGTATGTATGTAACGGAAATTACTTTAGCGCCTGCACTATCTTTGTAACAGCGCAAATACAGAATTGCACAGGCTATGTGATAATATTTTATTATTACAGGCTTTTTTATATCCCTGGGTCTGCTGGACAAGGACTGGTGATTTCTTGTAGTGTGACCTCCTAGAAGAAAGCAGTATGTTAATGGAGCAGCACATTAATTCTTAATGCACTGCCTTATACTGCCTGCTTACCCCTGTACTCTGCAAATTTGTTATCAGCAACGCAAGCAAATCATTTATCCCACCTTCATGTTTTCCTAAGGAAAACGAAGAAAGGAGAAAAAAGCATGGCAAGAAACAGAGGCAAGCGCAGCTTGAGAGTTACCTACAGCCCTCTGACAAAATTACTCTGTGTGTGCTGAGAGAAAGAACATTTTCATTTGTTCTTTAAGGCTTCCAGCTTAGATGCACAGAAAGACAGACGGACAGACACACACCTCTGTCTCCGATCGACCCAGGCTCAGCAGCAATTTGGCAGCCAGTGCCACGAGCCATGTTAACAGCCAGCGCTTAACAGTACAACCAGCCTGCTCCGCTGGAAATCCTCGTAGCTAGGGCTCCTTTGCCGAAACGCCGTCAAGTTTCTCTTCTTTATGGGAGGAGTTCAGCCAGAGAAGAGACCTATGTTCCCTCCCCTTTGGTGAGAGGTGAGAGTAAGCGATGTCTCAGAAATGACAAATAGCTTCTGTTGGCCCCGTCTCTCCCAGTGGTCACCACAGACAGGAGGGGTGCCTGAGTAAAGATGCCTCCTGTTATTGCAATGGGACCTTCTCTGCCACTGTCAGGTGAAACTACAAGAGTGTACGCAGCGAGTCTGCATTAAATCCCTTTATTCACTTTGGGTCTACGCAACACAGTTGGAAAAATGTTAGATAGAACTTTATTTCCTTATTCTTAAAAAATTGCCTCTGTGGCTTTGCCTTAACCAAACATGAAAAGCTGTGGGAGTGATACCTCATGCAATTAAAGCAGAAAGAGACATCTCAGTCAAGTAGCATCTATCCTTTGGCTTCCATATTTTCATCCCAGTTTAATGGGAACTCGAAAATCCTCGGCATGCATTTCTTATGTGAGTGAAGTAGGAGGTCTTCTCAAATGAGCATTGTGGATGTAGCTGAGAAGGTCTGTGATGTTTGCGCTCCACTCACTGCCAGCAGTTGGAAGCCAGGATTGAGGGACACAAAGACCCATTGCGCACTATCTTCTCTGTGTGCATGACCGGGCAGCTTTGCAGCTCTCCCTGTTTTCCCCCCTGCTGTTCATACACTGTTTCTTCTAGTTCCTTCCATTTTTCGTGATTGCTCTTGATCAAACTTGCTGATATCACACGCACACGCACGCATCTTATCACAACTGAGTGGCCCTATGAAGATACCCCCTCCCGTGTTCAGATGGGAATGAGCTTGCCCTGGAGAAGACAGGAGGATTGCTTGGCTTTGAAGCTTTCTATTTGTTAAAGGAGTGAATCCTCCTCCGGACAGCGGATCAGTTTTACCCAAGAGCTCTGAGCCGGACCGGTTTTGAGAAACAGCTGTATTTGTCTGACAGTCTGGCTAATCTGTGCTTGCAGGACTGTTTGTTTTTTATTATTCTAATACAAGTATTTACAAAAATAGAGTGGGGTTTTTTTTCTATTTTTCATTATTCAAATAGCTTAAAATCCATATGAAAAGTACATCTGTATGTGTACCCAGATGTAGAGCCCCTGTTAGTGAGGCCAGCTGGGATTAAAGTCTCATTTGTATAATTTGTAAAGGCTTTGGAATTTTTCCTACGGTTTTCAGCCGTAAGCTGGAATTTAGCTTTTGTCAGACTGCTGGACAGCTTGCACAATAAAGCTTCCAACTAAAAATATTTCCTGTGCAACAGGGAAAATCCCACCAGGGAAAAACGTGCATTTAAATGCAGTGACTATGAAGTTGGTTTGGAGAAAAAAAATTATTATTAAAAAAAGAGAAAAAAAAAGGAAAAAAAAGCATGCCCTGTGTGTTTTAAAGGCTTAATCAAAGAGAGCTCCACTCACAAGTAGCACAACCTACAGAAGGCTTATTTTCTGCAAAAGCAGAAATAGGATGGTAAGGAACTTAGGAGGCACACACGGTGTGCTCAGGATGCTCGCGTGCACACGGCGGTAGAGGGTAATGTTGCACAGCATCAAATCCCCTCACCCTGTCCTTATTTGCCCTCGGTCCACACTGTGAAGAGCTGCTGAGGTGCAGTGGTTGACTGGGGCAACCTTCTGGGGCTGGCCAGCTATTCCCCATCTAGCCCATTTTCCCCTGTAATTCAAAGAAATCTTGCTTTAACTACGGAATGAATGTCCAAACCATGTCTGGGTAGTTTGCTCTCTGGGGAGCGCAGCATCACTTCGTCTCACTCCTCCTCCTCCCACGACGGGTGGGTGGGTGGCAAGGAAATACCTTCCTTTACCTCCCAGCTAGGGACCTGCATGGGACTTGGATTCGGAGGTGTCGTCCTCCTGCTGGGTAACACCTCAGTGCCTCCAGCTGAACGATGTGTTTCTTAAGCTGTTCTGTGGCTTGTGGAGTCGCAAAGCGACAAATACGTGTAATCTCAGAAAGGGGGTGGTGGAGTCACTGTGTGCACAGCTCCCAGAAGAAACCAGTGCAGCCTAGCGTAGCAGAAGTTGGGCTTACAGGGTGAGATAACCAGTCTGAAAGATGGGAACCGAAATTGCATCTCTTCACTCCCCAGCAAAGTTTTAAGGGTTTTGGCTTGTTTGAATTCTTTTTTCTTTCATTTTCCCCTTCTTTTTTAAAACAATCTTGAAATGAGCCCAACTTTGACTGTATGTGGTGATGATTCTTCTCATCTTTGCTGGCATTTCACAGCTGTTTGTTCACAGCTTTCTCCCGATACAAGAACAGAAACAGACCATAAAGGGGAGGATTGTTGTCTTTTTGGTGTTCTTGAGTTCTATATTAAAAGCCCTGTGTATTTTTCTAATCAGGATTACAGAATTAATTTGCATGGTTTATCCTCTGATATTTTTTTCTGATGGAGAGGAGTTTGTATCTCTTTTTGTGAAAATTTTTATGCTTCATCAACCTCACTTTTTTTGTTGTTCGTCTGTTTTTCAAGAACCTGTGGATTAAAAATGAAGTTTTCAGAAAGGAAAGCCTTCACTTAGGTAATTTGAATAACTAATCAAAGTGGCTTTATGTTCTGTTGTTTCATTTGGTATCTGCTGTGGTAATGGAAAACATTTCTCATGTGGGCGAATGGTGCATTTATTTGTAGCCATTTATGTTCAATTGTATTTTGACTGCAAATACTTTCGTTTCATTAACATTGACGCAAAGTTCAATGACCAAATGTTCCTGAGAGTGTTTTAATGTTGCTCTCTGCATTCTGAAGTTTATTTACGTGAGGTTTCTGTATGAATTTTCCTTCACTTCAGTGGGTAGGTGCGAAGGATAAATTTTTAGTAATAGCACAGCAGGAAATGAATGCCTCTCCAATTGACAATTTATGAATATCTCTTGCTGTTGTTGTTTCTTAAGAAAAACAGCGGGATGTATTCATTTTGAGGTACTGTCAGTGTGGATTTTTGTTCTTTTTGCCTGTCTTCTTTCAGAAATCTGAAATAAAAATCACATTGATGTATTGTAGCAAGTAGAAACAAATATGACAGTAAAAGACGGTATATCCATGTTCAGTGTAGCTGTAATAACTTGCTTTGATTCATGGTTATTTGTATTTTGCCTCAGCATGTTGTGTGCATGTGAGTGTCATAAATTTACTAATGATGCAGTATCAATTAATTCTTACAATATGCCTGAAAAAACATCCAGTACAAGATGACCAGGATATGGAATTTCTTCCCTTTGAAAAATACTGAGATACTGAAAATGTATTTTACTGCAAATTAAGATAGAAAAAAAAAACCCACAACAAAATTTCACATGAAGTGAAATTTCTGGAGGAAAGTGGATTCAGATAAGGTGAAATATTTCCTTTTGCTTAAGGGGGAAAGATTTGTTGCAGTGGTGACATTTTTATTTGTATCTCTATGATTTTTATGTGATAAAATAAATGCTATAGATCATATACAAATGTCATGAACGTATCCTGTAAAAATGTGGAATGTTCCATTTTGGTAATATCAGATTGTTCTAGCTTTTACACAGGCATTTGGATTTGGACTTGTTTTGGTTTAGTTTCAAATAGTCAATGGCTGCTTATTTAATTTTCATTGGAGTTGACAGGTGGTATTAATAAGCTGAGTAAAAATATGCATTTGAATGAAAGGCTTAAGAGGAAAAAACTTGGCAGTGTGGTGGGGAAGTGGTTTCCAGGCATTGAATGAAACACCTAGAAGGGCTGAGAAAAGAAGGTGACAAGTTCTTGGGCTCCATTTACACCTCTGATGTGAGGACTACAGACCATTTTTGGCCACTGAATGATCCACAGGGGCTGCAGTAACATTTGAGGCTTCTTACACACCAACCTAGAAATGAAAGCGGGAGTAAAATGGCGAGAGATGGGCTTTTTGTGCAGGTGGAGTGGAAGTCGTACGGATATGATCGTAAGTCGTCTTCTGAATGACAGGCTTCATGGTTTTCTTATCCAGGAGAGTTATTTGCTGGTTGATAAGAAGGTGTAACAGCTGAGTGCCTGGATTTCTCCCACAAAAATTACATTTTAGCCCGTTGGTATATCTGCCAGCTAGTGAGGAGATACAATTTAAACCTTATTTCTGAAAGTGGCATCCATGTAATTGTCAGTTTAAAAGAAAAGGTGGAGTGAAAATACCCTTGACTTAGTTTGACGGGATCTTTCTTTTTGAAGAGTTGGCAGTTTCTGCACTGCAAGCCTTAGCAAGACTTTGACGAATGCGTGACTCGTAGCATTGTGTATCCCAGATTCAATATCAGTATGGTGTATCTGGTACGCTGAGTGGGATCTCACCCACAGGGGCTGCACTGTGCTAAGTCCTATCCTGACAGACTTTGCTTTCTTGAAAGAGTACTGGTAAGGCCTCAAGTTGCCAGTCCTGGGATCTGTATTTAAACAAAGATACGGACCACTTGGGTCTTTTTTGCCTTGTCCCGGGAAAAACAAAACAAAACAAAAAACGGAATGATCAGATGGCTAGAAAACATGATCTGGGAGGAAACAGGATTCTTTAGCCTTTAAAAATAAATTTAAAAAAATAAATAAAAAAAGAAGGAAAAGAGCAAACATCTTAAACTGTCTTGTTTAAATAAAAACAAGAAAGACTCGGCTTAAATGTTAAGAAAACCTTTCAACATTAGGATAGGAAAACACCAGAGTGGATGGCTGGGGCAGCTCTGCAGCATCAGCAGTCATTAAGGACAAGCTAGCTGTCTATCTGCTGGGAGTGATCTAGGCATTGCTCGACATGTGTGAGGGTGACGGGAACACCTATGTGATCCCATTTCTTTCACGGCCTAAGGCTCTGCCAAAGTGGTTCGAAAGGCGAAGTAACTTGTACTGCAAGCTCCCCTGCAATGTGGCCTTTTGAACTTCTAGGTTCAAAAGTCAGCTCTAAATAAGTTAGTATCAGTCACTGATGCTCATTTTGCAAAGCAAAAATGGAGAAGGAATATTCAGTAATGGCTGTAAGACATGGCAAACATCCTTATAAACATGTTGTTATTGCAAAAGCTTATTAGCTCTTGCTGAGACACTGTCAGGAGCTCTATTGGATATGGCTTCTCACATTTTTTACTGCTGGTAGACACCTGAAGAGAGGTCCTGCCCCTTCTTAGGTCGTTGCTTTAACTGCTGTTAACTCTCCACAGTTGTGATTTCACCCCTGGTGTTTACAGTCAGCTAAATTATGGTGGAGGACTATGTTTCAAAACCCTCTTCTTTTTAAAAATTGACTTTTATAACTGCTGCAAATTCCATATTTTCACTTCAATTACCCTAAAACATAACATGCTTTCTGGGGGCAGCAAGTCGGGTTAATATGCCAGATATGCTCATTCATGAGCCAGGAGGTCCTGACATACAACCTCACAGGGAAAATACAGGGCAAAATATCTCAGTTAAATGCTGATGTGTTCTACTCTTGTTTGTATTTTCCTACTGGAAGATCAAACCATAGCTCCAATTATAACTGGTATTGTCTCAGTGTTTTCCTCATCTGCTTCAGGACACTTATCCTCTGTGGGGAACAGACCTGAAAATGGTCCTCACCAAACTTGCACTCACAGCCTTCATTCACAAACCAGAATGATGGCTTTGTGCCCAAGTTAAGCCAGAAGACTTTTTTAGCCGGACCATTTTCATATGAGAAGTTTAACCTGGCACGATGGGCAAAACCCACTGAATTTACGTTCAGCCACCATTTGTTCAAATCTTATCCTTTGCAGAAGTTTTAAAAGGGAGGTGTCCTGTTGCAGTAAGCCTCTGTCAAAGGAACCTCTTTAATTCTGGGGAAATGTAATTGGAAGACCGTAAAATTCAAAGAAGACCCAAATAGCTTCATAGGAAAAGTAAGCTAACTATGCCGGTGATGGCCAAAAAGGAAGGCGGATGTGGTCATAGAGGAGTATGCACCTAGTGCCGGGTAACTGAAAATCTATTGTTAGATGGGCAGCATGGGTGGGTATAAATGGCAAAAGGGTGTAAATCTGAACCAAAGGTGGTATGTCAGGTCTGGCATTTGTCAGGGAGAGTTTGAGGGTGTAAATGCTCTGACGAGGCTATGGGAACCATCAGCGTACATAGTTGAGTTTACAGGTGTGTTCACCTCAGGTCTGAACCTCTTGTCTCAGGGGCCTGACTTCAGCTGAACCTCATCGGTTCTGGAAGGTCACAATATACCACTGAGCAAACCCAGTCCGTACCCACCAAGTTATTTGTCCCTGCATATGGCCAATGTTTAATCATTCAATGTAATGTCTGCCAGCAAATGTACGCAAACGTTTATCTACAGTCTAGATGTGACCTTCAGGGAATGTTGCTTTGCCTAGTATATGGGTTACAAAATTGCCAAATAACTTTTTTTTTTTTTTTTTAAATAAAACATCAGTTAAGTCCTGTTATTTTCTTGAGAGGGACACCTGGACCTTCTCCATTCTTGTTTTTAAAAAGGCTGTTAGAGGCAGATGGTTTTACTTCTGATTTCTTACATACTGATTGCTTTCCAATAATTAAATTATATGTTTAAAGATCAGCAATCTGATGGTTTATTTTAATGTAGATTAGATGATGAAGCGACCACTGGGAGCGTGGGTCACAAATGCATCTGTGTGGTATGTAGCTGTGGACTCTATTGTCACAGAGCTTTGAGGAAGCCAAAAGTATGCCTAGATTTAGGTTAGGTATAGCCAAATTTATGGAAGATGAGTCTGTCAAAGAGTGTCCTATGAGGAATGTCTGTTGTCATGTCAAACACGGAGTCCTGAACTTACAAGTGCAGAGTGTGTCGGAGCCAGGATCACTCCACACTCCCACCTTTCCTGTCATCTCTTCCCTAGCATCTGCTGATGGCCAGAGACAGAGTAGGAGGCTAGTTGAACCTTTTATTTGAACTAATATGGCTCAAGATCTTATTTTTATAAGCCAGTAAAATATTTTAAGGGAAGGTTCTGATCACTTACTGTGGCCTGCTTCATAATGCAGCAAGCGATTCCTGCACTTTGGCACATGCTGCAGTGAGCAATCCTTGGCATCTCCCTTTGGAAGTCTTGGTGACTTGGTTTAAAGGGCCCAGGTAGTAGATGCTTTAGTACTTCCCTCAATAATCAGATGAACTCGTTACAAGTTTTGAGCTTTCTTCCTTTCAGAAAGTATATCTAGGTTTTCTGTATAAAACCTACTCTTGTCTTCCACAACTTCTTGACTGCTGATTTCAAAGGTAAAGGAGAGAGAGTGAGCGAATTTGAGGGTTGCACATACATCTGTCTTTTTGGGGAAAAAATAAATGCCTTTTTTTCCTCTGTGCTAAGCTTAGTTTAATATTTCTTGTATGTAAAACTGGGGCAGTGAATTTCTCCGTGAATGGTTGGGAGGATGCGTGGTTTTAGGAAACACCTTATATAGTACAATACTGTAGGTTGAGCTCTCCGAATAATTAGCGTACTGTAGACTGCAGTGCGATTACTGGGCCAGGTTCATTTCTGCTGGCACAGGAAAATCATGATTTCACTGTGAGGGACATGGAGAGTTGTTTTGTTCCACTTGTGGGAAAGACAGATGATGTTTTCACTGGGTTGGACAGTTTTCATTTTGGGCTAGATGCTTTGACTTGAGACAGTCTCTCCTCTGCTGTTACTTGGATTTTGCCGACCACTGAGCGTAACGTTCATCGTGCACCTCTGGAGCCTTTCCAGTGATGCACCTGCACGCGTCAGCGTGCCGTGCTTTCACGTGTTGCAGTGTCATCCGGGTGCAGCCCTCTGCCATGGGTAACTGGAGGAAGAAGTTTTCTGGAGCAGCACTTCCTAAGTGATGGGTGATCTGCAGAATGCCATTAGAGAAAAATAAATAGGATTTCAACTTAAAGCTTGGGAAGGTGGTGTCACAAAGAGCTAACAGTGGCCTTTTGGGCTAAATGTTTAGGAGCTGCTATCCTTGAGGCATGAACAACTGCCTTTCACAGGCAGGGGATATGTGCAGAAAAATCAGGAAAATATAAGTCCCATCCTGGAATGACATGAGCTTGGCCAAAGGTTGATGTACAGAAGTTCTTGTTGAGGGCTTCAAGGGGCTGAACTTACTACTTTTTTTTTTTTTTTAATGTCTGATTTTTAGTGAACTGAGCATTGGCAGGATGCTCCTGTGTGCAGTGTTCATGTGCTATAGTAATGCTTCATCCTGAAGGGAATGAAGGTGAAGTTGCATTCTTGAGCCTGGAAGTACATTTGATTTCACTGAAACTGAAAGGAACTGAAATACGTTAATTCAACAATTTATAAAGAAAAGTACATTACAAGCTCTAAAACATTAGCCCAAGGGAAAAGCAAATATTGCTCTTGGCAGAGAAAGGGTATTTCAGGATGCTGAGTTTTAAGCATTTTTACTCTAAAACTGAGTAAATAAGAAGTGACAGGCTAAATCTTAATTGTTTCTCTGGGCACCACGCTGAGGCCACTCAGTGCCTGGGAAAAGGAAACAAGCCTTGAGCTTCGTATTCTGTGTGAGGCCAGTATTGGGACAGAGCCCGTGTCAGGGGGCCTGTGACAAACGATGTGCCTGAGACAGCATAAATCTGGATTAGTTGGAGTTTCCCAGAGAACTGATGCCAGCGCAGCCAGAGGGTGATGGATGTGCAGCTCCCCAGGAGGGGCAGGGCTTCAAGGATGTTGGTCCTACAGCACTGGTCACCTGCCTGTGAGGGAACACCATGGTTAAAGACAAGAATATTTAACTGCAGCATGCCTCTGCCTCTGGCCCAGCAGCATGGTGAAGCAGGTTGGCTTTGGAGGGCTCCTGTCCACTGGTGTTCCAGCTCTGGCATAGCTCAGCAGGCAGTCTTCCCCTGGCTCCCAACCCCTCCATCCCTTCACTCATGGCTGAGCCCTCAGGCAGTTCAAGGTGCCTTGGAAGTCCTTTGAAAGAATGAAAGCTAAACATTGATGTTGCTTTTCCACTGAAAATTTAAACTTCTAATATTTCTGCTGTTTGATGTGGTTGCGTTGCGTTGCGTTTTGCAGTCTTCCACAGAGCAGCAGTTCTGCTCTGTGGATAGTCCTGTATTTCAGAGGTGGGTTTGTTTGGCTATTTAAATTTTCATCACTTAATTTTAAAAAATTGTCACATCCACAAAAGTGAAAAGGTCCAAGAATTGTAAAGCAGCTTCCTTAAGTGAATCTAGGCAACTGCCAAATGCAGAGCTCGAATGACCTGAGGTTGGATGTTACACTATGGCATGGGTGGCACAGCAGGAGCAGCACAGGGTAACAATTTTTAAAGCCTTTTTTCCCTTCTGTTTTTTTCCCCAGATAAAAGTTATTTTCAGTAACTGTTTTATTTGGTTTCTACTGAGCTTGATTGGTTGTTAGCTGATCATCAGTTGTCTGAAAAATTGCTGCTGTGAATGTCTGCATTTCAGGGCTGAGTAGTGCTGATGCCCATTCAAGAATATCAAGCAGTTGTTTAATGAAGACCTTTTTTATGATGGACATTACTTTAGTGAATCTGCTACTAGGTCCTTTTTATTATTTCCTGTTTTACAAAGTAAGAACCATGAGAACATCTCACAACTGAGTTATAAAACACTGAAAAATTGATTTTATAATGAAAATTGCAGCCAACCCGTAAGTCTGCTACTAGTAAATGCAGTGGTAATGCTGGACTAATTGGGAGGGACAGTAATGAGTTTAACACTTTTAAAAAGAATAAATGAATATTTGAAGGAGCACCTTTTCCTGTCAAAAGGAAGTATAAAAGTCGTATTTAAAGATACTACTCTGTGATTATTACACTTGTTATATACCTAAGGGTCATAGAGCCAGATTTCCAATATCTCAACATGTTGTGGACCATTGACAGAATCAGTGGGGCTACAGGGACATGATAGATAGTCTCATTTAGCCTACAATATGATACCCATCATTCCAGAAGAAATATGGCAAAGGTTATGGATGAGGGGAGAGGGATCGGCCTCAAGAGTCTCAGCTGGCCTCCACCTTGAGTGAACGTAAGAGGCTCTAGCAGGGTGGCATGAAACTCGTGTCTAACATTTCACAATACATATGTGGAGGTGAGCTCAGAAATAGGAATTGTTTCACATAACCATTTGTACAAACAGTTCTTGATGTGCAAGTGAAGTTTGTCGCTCTGATTTTGGAGTGAGATTGAGGGGATAGAGGAGTTTACTGACCTGGCTGTTGGCACAAAGCTATGGAAGATGCAGTGAGATAGGACTGGAAGGCTGAAAAGGAGTCTTCAGTTTCCAGTGCAAGTCAACAGCAAGGAAACTACAAGTGATTATATATTCATTCTGACATTTAAATAATGTAAGTTCAGATTTCCAGAAGCACCTCCTGACTTACCGAGCTGTAGTCTAGTTTCTGTAGGTGACAAGTTCTTCTTGTGGCAGAAAACTTCTCACAAAGTTCATGGAAAAATGTTGTTATAAAATGCTTGAAGTTTAACTTGAGTTATGAGTAGAGATTGAGGTCATGAACATTAAGTTGGTACTACCTTTTAGAGAAAATTTATTGCAGAAGCTTCATATTGCCTTTAGAACAAGTAAAGGCAGATAGATGAGGGGAGGGCAGTGGATGCTGTCTACCTTGACTTCAGCAAGGCTTTCGACACTGTCTCCCACAGCATCCTCGTAGGCAAGCTTAGGAAGTCTAGGTTAGATGAATGGACAGTGGAATGGATTGAAAACTGGCTGGCAGATAGGGGGTTGTCATTAGTGGCACAGAGTCTAGTTGGAGGTCTGTGACAGGTGGTGTTCCCCAGGGGTCAGTACTGGGTCCAGTTCTGTTCAACATATTCATCAGTGACCTGGATGAAGGGATGGAGTGTACAATCAGCAAGTTTGCTGATGACACAGAACTGGGAGGGGTGGCTGACACACCAGAAGGCTGTGCTGCCATTCAGCATGACCTGGGCAGGCTAGAGAGTTGGACAGAGAGAAACCTCATGAAGTTCAACAAGGGCAAGTGTAGGGTACTGCACCTGGGGAGGAATAACCCCAGGCACCAGTACAGGTTAGGGGTTGACCTGCTGGAAATCCTCTCAGTGGAAAGAGACCTGGGAGTCCTGGTGGACAAGAGGATGACCATGAGCCAGCAATGTGCCCTTGTGGCCAAGAAGGCCAGTGGCATCCTGGGGTGCTTCAAGAAGAGTCTGGCAAGCAGGTCGCAGGAGGTTATCCTCCCCCTCTACTCTGCCCTGGTGAGGCAGGAGTACTGTGTTCAGTTTTGGGCTCCCTGGTTCAAGAAGGACAGGGAACTGCTGGAAAGGGTACAGCAGAGGGCTACAAAGATGATTAGGGGGCTGGAACATCTTTCTTATGAGGAAAGGCTGAGGGACTTGGGTCTTTTTAGTCTGGAGAAGAGAAGACGGAGGAGGGGAGACCTCATCAATGCTTATAAATACTTAAAGGGAGGGTGGTGGGAGGATGGGACCAGTCTTTTTTCAGTGGTGCCCGGTGACAGGACAAGAGGAAATGGGCACAAACTTGACCATAGGAAGTTCCACCTAAACACAAGGAGGAACTTCTTTCCTTTGAGGGTGGCAGAGCACTGGAACAGGGTGCCCAGAGAGGTAGTGGAGTCTCTGACTCTGAAGACATTCCAAACCCATTCCAAACGCCATCCTGTGCAACCTGCTCTAGGTGACCCTGCTCTGGCAGGGGGGTTGGACTAGGTGATCTCCAGAGGTCCCTTCCAACCCCGGTGATTCTGTGAAAACCTCACAACTTTTTAGAAGAAAAAAAAAATCTGAAGTGGTAAATCACTCACTAAACAACCTCCTCTGTATTGAGTAGTGAATACTTGCAGTCATGCGTGAATGGCGTCTTTCATGTGATCTTCTTGTGATCATCACTAACAATGAGAGAGATGGTTCATATCCCCACTCCCCAGCACAGGTGGTGTACTTTTTTTTTTTTTCCTCAGGAGAAGGCTAAAAATTGAGTATTTGGGTGCTGCAGGTGAGAAATATACTGAAAATTGCTTGTAAATATTTTAATGGGCTTATCTGTTGCTCTTACAGTGCTGCTTGATTAAGGCAAACGTTACTGCACTAAGAAAAAAAGACAGGGGCTTTATAATACCCGTTCAAGTTTTAATGTTATTAAACCAAAAGTGGCTACCTAGCTTTCACACTTTGTGGTACGGCAGAATTTTTAAAATTACGGTATTCCCCTCTGCCAAAAGCACATCAAAATGCAACTCAACTCCATGGCAATATTATATAACATAAATAATGTCCTTAGCATTTAAGACTATTTAGCAATAAAGACATAGCAGTCTTTATGGCACACAAAGTGAGAGAAATGGCTTCAGCCATTCCTGCATCTTTAAAATGCACACAACTGAGATCCCTTAAGTATGAAGTTTCATTGCACAGAGAGAACTTGCACACCGTCTTTTGGAGGTGATAAGGAAAGTGTTTCATGTTAACAATTTAATGCTAGCACTGTTAGAGTCTTTCATTATTCTGGACTCGTGGATTGCTTTTGCAGAATACAGCTTTAAAATACAGGTCAACATTGAAAGATTTTGAAATAAGGCAAAAATGCTTTTATTTCTCTTTTGAGCGGATCCTTTATTTTGGTATCTATAAGAGAACTACTCTCTTCTCCAAATCCTTTCTCCCCAGGAGGAATCAGCAGGGACATTGTGACTTATTTGAAAATTAAGAGGCTGAAAAGCTTTAGAGGAGGCATCGTAATCTGCTATAAAATGTGTGCAGGACAGAGGCACAGATTTGGAGTTGCTGGTAGCTGTCCCAACACGTAGGAGAGAAGCATGAGATGATTAGATTACTCACAAAGTGTTAATCCTGCAGCAATGAGAAAATAAATAAAAAAAAAAAATCCCAATCTTTGTGGTTACACCAGATTAGCTAGTACAGAGAGGCAAGCATCTCTTCTCTCATTGTTGCTTTGAGATGTATAATCTCCTATTCTTTTGAGTCTTTCAAAGTTCACATACAGAAAATGTTATCATTACAAATACAAAGCCCATCTCTAGAATTATGTTAGTTGCAAAGCAATGTCTCACCTCATTAAAAAAATGAGTGCTGTTAGCTTTCTGTTTTTACAGAAACAGTATTGATCAGACCCAGAAAAACAAGGTAACGTGGGAAAAAAGATGGGGAAGCAGGCTCGCAATGGGTCCCATCTCTCATTTTTCCCAAGTTGCCAGGTCAGCATTCACAACCAACTATCTTAACTCATACAGTTCGTACAATGAGATAGGTGACTTTCTGCTTTTGGTACCTTGTCACCCAGTCACTGGGTCTACTTGACTTCCAAGAAGATGACAAGTTTAGCGTTTTGAGGTAGTGGAGCTGAGGTTGCTTGGTAAATGTACTAAGGTAGTTGGCAGGGATTTTGAAAGCCGTAAAGCAATGTATCTGAGGACTCACAGTGCTGTGAGTCCAACAGCAGTGATAATACTATCATACTATTTTGTGAACAGCGTGGAGAGCACTGTGTTCCCTGGGCAGAAGAGCATCCTTCCTGGCCAATACCTCCTGCTAAGCCACCTCCAACCCAGTCGTGCAGACTTAGTTTTATCCATCATAATGATTGTGACTCCATGCTAGTGACTGCTATCTTCGAATCCCAGCACCTGTAGAAACTCAGTGGACAAAAGTGAATCAAATTCAGCCAGCAGAAGACATGGTGTTTGTTCCTTTCTGATGCAGTTTCTGTGAAACCAAATGGTTCCTGCCTACAAAGAAGGCACGTTCTGAAAACGCTGAAGAATTGCGGGTTTGGGAGAGAGATTTGCCTCCATTCACAGATTCATCACTGTGCCAGCAGCCAAGCCCTGGTCAGTGGGTCAGGACTTAGGCATCATAACAGATTCTTGGTGGCAGCATTATAGGAATTCAGAAATCCTGTACTTCACAGACAGAGGTAGGCATGCCTCCCCTTGCTCGTGCTCTATCACCAGCCACTTGTGCTTCATCAGATGTCAGTCATCTGTGCTTCATACGTAAGGACATTTTCCAGGAAAAAAAAGGATTTTTGCCCTTGTCACATAGAATCATAGAATCACCCAGGTTGGAAGAGACCTTTAAGATCATCGGGTCCAACCATAAACCTAACACTGCCAAAACCACCACTAAACCATGCCCCTCAGCACCACATCTACCCATCTTTGAAATACCTCCAGGGATGGTGCTTCCCCCACTTCCCTGGGCAGCCTGTTTCAATGTTTGATAACCCTTTGGGTGAAGAAATTTTTCCTAATATCCAATCTAAACCTCCCCTGGTGCAACTTGAGGCCATTTCCTCTCATCCTATCGCTTGTTACTTAGGAGAAGAGATCGACCCCCACCTCTCTAGAACCTCCTTTCAGGTAGTTGTAGAGAGCCATAAGGTCTCCCCTCAGCCTCCTTTTGTCCAGGCTAAACAACCCCAGTTCCTCAGTTCCCTCAGCCGCTCTTCGTAAGACTTGTTCTCTTGTTCACATTAGTGATATTCGTAGAATGGTGAATGTTGGAACTAATCTGCCTCCTCCTGGGAACCGTAGTTAGGCTTGGGATATTACTGTGCAAGTAGATAGTAAAGGGCTGATATTCTTACATTATCTGTAAACATCTCTCCTGCATCTAATTGCCACCACAGCATACAGAAAAAATATGCTTCTGTTCCATTATGTGCTTTTTCTTCAGTTGTCTTCAGTAGAGCAACTAATGTAACTTTAAGAGTTCACAGTTTGAATACGATAGGCTTCATTGATTTTTATTTTTAATTTCCCATTGGTGTTTGCTACTAAACACTTTCCAGTGGTGACAGAGAAGTGGACTATATCATGCTGCTCTGTTTTATGTGAAGTGGATATTCCTTTTTAGTAGTATATTGAAACTCAAAATCCGGAGTGGGACTGGAAGCATTTAGTTGAAACCCCAAGCTCGGTGTATTTGTTTGTTATCGAGTATCTCCTGAGGTTCAGTGCCGAGTAAGAACTACATTGCTAGTCTCTCAATAGGTGAGATTTTATTTGCTTATGAAATGGTATGTGTTAAGCAAAAATTGCAGATTGTGACTTGCTTTGCACTTTATAAAGAAAAGTCCAGGGTCCCTGAAGGAAAATCTAAAGGTTACAGTGGGGCTTTTATTTTGTTTTTCACCCATGGCCCCAGGTTTAAAAAACAGAATTAAATCATCTGAATGTCTTCAAGCCTGGAAGTGCTGAGAGTCCAGCACTCCTGAGAGTAACATAATTTCTTTAGGGGTTCATAAATTGACACCGGACACTAACCTTAGCCTTTTGTTATCTAAAATCTTGGTGTTAAGAATCATCTCTTCACTTCATTATGTAACAAGCTCCATAGGGCTTCTAGTTCCAAGACCCAGATTTTTATAATTATTACAAAGGGGAAATTGCAGCCTACACTAAATACTCTTTTATACAAAATGTTTTCATGTCCTGTAAAAATATCTTGGTTCCTGCAATGTAAGTGCAATAAATTAATTTAAACTACTGTGACAATGTGCAGAGGAACAAGTGGGCTCAAACAGGGAAGCAAACACACAGGATTAGTTCATGTTCACTTTCTCAGACTTATTTTTCCTTCCTGGAGGCTTTTGGGAAAGTCAGCTTTAATTTATAGGTGGAACCCTAGGATCCCCCTCTCCAGTGACACCCTTGGTAGGAACCGTATGGGTCTGCTGTGGGTTACCCTGCAGTAACTTGTGGTTGTGTTGCCTGGGAATACGGCACAGGTTCTCTCCACCCACTGCTGAAGTAACAGGTGGAGCGAGAGCCCATTGCCACATGGAAAAGAATAAAGAACTTGACAGTATCTCATGGCTTTATAGAAGTATATGAGCTCTGGGGACAAATCCGTTAGGATGAACTAATGACATCAGTGATGCTTACTGTTGAAAGAAAGAAAGCAAACTGCAGTTGTGAGTCCTTCCCCCCAAAAAAGTTTGTCTGCTTATTGTTCTTTGCTCATTCTGCTTTGAGGTCCTCTAATTAGGCTTTGTGTACTCTATTGCTTTCCCCAAATAAAAGCAGTGATATATTTTCATGAAAATGTTTTTTTGTGGTGCATTAATGGCCTAATGTTCTTCCATTATCTGTAAATCCGTATAAAGGCTATTTTTAAAACCTTTCTGTGCTTGTTTATATTTTTAAAAAGGCTGTAGTGTTGGCATTATAATGTAAAAGGGGAGAGCACCTCTTCTGATAGTAGCAAAGCCAAATGAAACCTTGAGTAATGTGAAACAGATATTTGCTTGTGAATTACCTGTTGGGGGTTTTATTTTGCCTCAGTGTACCAGACACTTGCAAAGTACAAACAGTAAAGGAGTCTTCAGAAATTTGTATGTTTATGCTCTGAGGCCTAAAATATCATTTTTTACAGAAAAGCACGGTAAACTGTTTAGGCTTATTTGTTGTAGAGTAATTCCAAACATGTTGTTTGTTTTTCTGGTTTAGGCTCCTAAGGACCCAGTCTCTGGATTGGTACTATAATAATGTCAAAAGCCGCTTCAAGTGTTTTGGAAGTGCCAAAGTCCTGAAGAACTTATACAAGAAGCACAGACTGGAGAGCGGAGTTTGTCCTGATGCAATAGGTAAGGACAGCTGTATTGCTTTCATATTAGCTTATCTACTTTAACACACAAGCTGAGACAATGGAAATTCTAAGATTATTTCAAGAAATATTTTTTAAGTTTTGGGGTTTTTTTGAAAGAAATACTTCAGCAGAGGGAGAAAAAAGGTGAAGTGTCTAGACAGCTGTTTAAGAATTCAAAGAATGTTTAATCTTAATTATGCCTCCGATACAGAAGAACTGTTATCTTCAGTCTGTAAAGTAAATTGCAGTTTGTATTCTAGCCCGTGTTCCAAAATTTATCACAGTTCTGATAAGTCAATGAATGAGAAAATAGTTTTGCATTCAACATCTGCCCTTGGAGCACATTTCTGTGATGTTTGAAGCAAAATTTGGTTAAAATGGGATACATTCTGTATCCAAGTTGACCAAAACTGAGATTGTCTTCACTTAGATTTTTGCATGCTTAAGGATCTGAAACGGGCCACATCTTACTTTTTTTATTGATGTCTGTAAATGGTTAAAAAATGCCAATTAAGTATTGGCATCACCCTTGTAAATGAAGAGACACAATTCTTCCTTAACTATGGTGTTACAATGCATCACCCCATAAGAAGAGTAATTGGAGATATAAAATGGGCTAGAATTGGCATTTGGTATCATACTGGTAACTTTAGCAAATTACTCAAAAGACTGTTAGCTGAATGTTTGAAATTTCATTGGATTTCTTGGACCAGATACTTTCCTAATGTAATTCTTTTGAAATTTATACAGACACTTTAATTTTTCTATAGTCTTTACTTGGTCTTTTTCTGAAATTATGTGGGATGGTAAGTGGACTCTCTAGTCCTGAGTGAAAATTTTAGGTGTTTCTTATGAATATTGGCATAAAACCTTCTCGGGAGAAGCGACCTATACACTGAGTTCAGATTTATTAGTCTTTTTGCTTTCTCTGTATCAAATTCATTTTTCTAGAGAAGATTCCTTAACAGGTGAGAACAAATATGTATGAAGACAAGAAAATCCGTGTCTGTGAGGGCAGAAGTGGGACAGTGCAATTAAAAACTGTGGGGATGGATTCTTCAGAACTTTAATATGATGTGTTGCCTTTATTTAAGCTGTAGTCTCACTCATTTTGTCCTTGAATGGAAGTGTGAACAATGCAATGATGAGTTGCAGTGGCATCTGCACTCTCTGTGAGACCTTTCTAAGGAAGGCCTTTGAGTCTAAATGTCATTGCTAACTTTCTTCTTCTCTCCATGTGACTGTTAGGTAAATCTTTTGTTCCCTTTAAAGATAAACACTAGTATACGTGTCTGGGTTTTGGCTTATTTATACAGAATCGCCCTTTAAACTGTAGAATCTATTTCAACCCCAAATGTCATATTAAAGGCAAATTCCCTGTACTTTACTTCTACCATGTAAGCTTTACACGTAGTAGCTTCTTCCTCTCTCTTTTACTGTACAAATAGTTTTCTCCATCCAAAACGAATGAGAGGTCTTTGGTATAAAAGCAGTCATGTTTTGTACAAAAGCTGCTGCACTCATGGTTTATACAAAAAACCCGTCCCGCCTGGATGCCATCCTGTGCAACCTGCTCTAGGTGAACCTGCTTTGGCAGGGGGGTTGGACTAGATGATCTCCAGAGGTCCCTTCCAACCCCGGTGATTCTGTGAAAAGGTAGGAGGAATTTTCTAGTTATTCCTCGTTGTGTGTGGTGCCACTGTATCTTGAGTGAATATTCTAATCTAATAATGCCTCTGCTCTTAATGGGTACTTCTTATACTAACGTGCAGTACTGTCTTTTTTTGAGCAGAAGGAGGTTTTTTTGAAGGAAGCTTTGAAAATGAAGGAAGCATTTGTGGCAGTGACTCTACATTCTACCGACAGACAGAAGGTATGCTGCTAAAAGCTCATTTGATTAAAACACAGTCCTCCACTTTGAATTACTGGACAAATAGCCTAGAGTGCTGGTACGTCTTGTCCACAGATCCAACAATCTTCTAGCTGAAACATTTAGCAAGATGCTAAAAATCCTTTCTGTACCATGCTGGGATATCTTGCTTCAGTATTACAGCTAATACACACTTATTCTAGTGTGATTTTCTTAATGTTTAGTTTTTGTTAATTCTTTCCCATTTGCTTTCCTATGCTCATATATTCTTTTCATTCTCTTTCTAATATTCTGTTGGTGTTTATAGGAAGTTTACCGATTTTCTTATGATTTCCTCTGAACCATTTTGCTGGATTCTAAAATGAGCAACATAAAAATGCTGTGTTTTATTGTATTTAATATTTACATTTAAGAAGTAGTATAGAGATTGAGACAAATTTCTCTGTCTTAAGGTGTTTATTTTACTGTGCATAATTATGGATTGAGGAAATGAACTTTGTCGTGAACAGTCTAAGATTTGAATATACGTCCAGAATATGAGTCTGAATTTTGGAGCTCATTATGCAAAATGTACATATAGAAAGAACATGATTTTTTTTCTTATTCTTCGCCTAGGACACAGCATGATGGATACCCTTGCTGTGGCCTTACGCGTTGCAGAGGAAGCAGTGGAAGAAGCTATTTCTAAGGCAGAGACCTACAGTGACAGCCTGGTAACATTTTAAAAAAAAAAAAAAAGTATTAATTTAAATAGAAAATTATGTTTCTTTTAATTTGGATAGTGGTACAAAAACAAGTAGATACAAAGGAAAACATAAGAAGTAGTGACTATCTCATACCATACCTAAAGAGCTGAGTGTGGGTTTTATGAACTTGTATCCAAGAAGCATGTTGCATTTCAGAAGGTGACATGCAATGTAAGTACCTGTAAATTCTTCCCACAGTGCCAATAGGGCATATTCCCTGTTTCCTGATCAGAACCATTCCTGTGAAAAGGCTGTTTTTATGTAATTTTAGAAACTACAGGTATTCATTTTTATGCAGGACAAGCAGAACGAGGCTTGTTACTTGCAGGAACACAAGGAGGACCTCATAGAAGAGCTGGCGACAACCATCGTGCAGAAGGTATGGCACGCATTTTTTCCTTAGCTCGTTTAATAGCCAAAACACAATCCTTTAGTCTGGTGAGCTTTGACTCTGCTAGCAGCAAAAAGGATGGCACCAATGTAGAAAGTAGAGTAAATGACAAGTTGCAACTTCAACTATCACAGTAGACTTAATCAGCTACTACTGACAGACAGATCAATTTATAAATAAGCTTAATCTAGTGCCTAAACTGATGGTCTATGCCCTCAGGGCTGAGAGGTTCCACTTCCTCAGGTCTGTGATATCCTTGCTTGGAGGAGGCACCGGCTTGATGGAATTTTACATCTGTACTTCACTTCCCAAAAGGCACAAAGTTTTCCAATGTAAAGAAGTGTGGCCCTTGACCATGCCAACTCTACTGAACCCTGCATCTGCAACACATACAAAGAAAACATCAATCGTTAAAATAGAATTCTGTTAATGATGCTGTGGGAGAGACACTCAAAAAATCACAGAACCCGCTGTGTGTCTGATTTATGTTGCTTTTTCTGGAAATCTCGTTCTTCTCCCTGCAAATGTTGCAGTTGGCACTGACACAGCACTGAAACGGGGGAAGCTCAAGCTTGAGTTTATCTGGACAGTCTGGAGCAAGGCAAGATGAGCTGAACTGAGTGCTGCTGAGCTCCCGTGATCAGTAAAGTAACCAGTCTGCTAAGTTAGTCTTCCTCCTTGTGAACTAAGTTAATTGCCACATCTGTGTATGGGATGTGGCATATAACAATGTATGGATCACACACCAGAAGAGGAACATGTTGTTTATAAGGCTATCAAGAAAAGCCAGAACCTCAATGGAAAATAATCTGCCTTCCTTTTTAATAGGGATGTTAGAAGATTAATTCTGCTTATCGAGTCTTTGATAGTCCAGAGCCTATCTCAGCCAAGCTTGAATTGCTACTGCTTTTGTCAAGAGCTGCCTAACAAGATCTTTTATGCCATAGAATAATACTTTGTAGATACTTTAAACTGGAGTCAGAAAAGTTGTGGAAATGAAGTGTAGCAGGATATAATCTCTCAGTGTAGGGAGACAGGTAGTCTATGTGATCTTCTCTCTCTCTTAAGACGGTGTAGATTTTCAAAAACAAAAGTAGTACCTAGACACCTAATACCTCTTTGTTTTCCATAGAAATGTGTCTAGATGCCATGGGAGCCTTGGAAATTCACCTCATAAACTAGTATTTTATGGTGGTTTGCAAACGTTCTTGTCTGAGAAAATACTTGACAGATGCTGCTAATATTTAAAGTGTTTCTGTAGGGTTTCCACATTTATTTAATTCACCTCTGATGTTCCTACAGGCATTGATTACGATTTATTGTATTGATGCTTATGCAGTTGTAAGATGAGAAGATGAGAAGAAATGCATGCAGGTTGTCAGAATCATCTTTGCATGAATGGAACAAAAGCAAAGGGAAACTCAAATGTTCTTCCTAGGCAGTTTGCCTTGAGACAGGGTTAACGTAGTTTTTCTCCATATGGCTCAGACAGTATTTTCCAAGTGCCGTTTTTTCCTCCCTGTCTTCTGTTCCCATCCCCTGCCCTGTCCCTCTCCCCCCTGCCTTACAGATTCTAAAGAAGCAGAAAAGCAAAAGTGAGCAGGCAGAGGCTGACTTTGAATGGCCACCATCCAGGAGCAGTGGCCTGGCGTCTGTTGCTGTCTCAGATCAGAGTATGCTGACTTTTCCAGGGAGCCGCAGGGGATCCTACACATTATGGGTGAGTGACTTAGCACAACTATTGATGTCTTCTGCTGCATGGAACTGGAAGATTGAAATCATGGAGAAGTGTACTTACTGCCTGGAATGGTACGTAGAGACTTGAAGAGAACAAGCATTAAAACTGTGTCTGGACAAACTGTTGCTGAGTTGCATGCTTTCCTGGCACATCATGGGCCATGGAAGTGCATCACAGACATTGTGTTGTATTGATTTGAGTGTGTTGGGAAGGACTAAGTTTGTGATATGAGCAATCTCACTGCTTGATTTGAATGCTAACAGGACTCAGTGCCTCAGTGTTTATTCCTTAAAACAGTTTTTATGCTCACTTAGCTTTTATTTGGATTTTTGCTGAATGTTATATTTTCTTTTGTACAATGTTAGATTTCTGTAATGGTTTTTTTTTCTCCTGAGCCATCTTAAAGAAAACAGCCACCACCAACAACAAAAAAGTAAACCCAACTGTAGAGCACCATTTATGTCTTACGCTAAAGAGCATTTCCTCCTTCTTTCACTTATTTCTCAGCACAATGCCCTTAGCTCCTGGTGTAAGCTGAAGAAAATCTGACAAGCTGCATTAGTAACATTTTAAGAAGAGCAGCAAGTGAAAAGAAGTGAAAATGAGCTATAGGCTTGGATAGACTGTTTCACAGTCGGTGAGGGAGGACAGTGACAGATGAGTTCCAGTGCGTTTGGATACAGTGGTTTAAGCTGCTGCTCCCAAGTGTCCTGCTACTGCGTCAGTAACCACCTCTCCCCCACGGAGCAGAACCACCAGATCTGAATGTGTGCTGTGCCTTAGCTCCCAGCTAAGTTTGCTAGCTTACGCTGCCGGTGAAAACAGATTTATGCCAGAATGTAAGACTGTGGGCCAGAATTTCTGAGATACAGACTTACGTTCTCATCCCCCACCTATTTCCGTATTGAAGGAGTAATGCCTTTAGGCTGCTGTTAACCAAGTGATCACAAGTCAGGGTGAGAGTGTTTAAGGGCTTTGCTCTGTAGCTCCTACGCAGCTTGCTTGTGGAACATAAGAGCCAGGAGAGGGAGAGTTAATTTTACGTCTGACTCAGCTGAGTTTTCTTTCTGGAGTTTAAGGACAGGACCTAGGGGAACACGTTCAAATCCTCAGTTATTACACCAGAAGCCTGTTGGTGTTCTGCATTTGGAGAGTTAAGCTTGAACTCAACACATTTTGAAATTCTGTTCTGAAGTAACTAGTTTAAGTCCCAAATTTTCGCCAGAGGGAAACTCATTGGTTTGAGAAACAGTAGAAATGTCATGCTAAGGTGAGAAAAGCCACAGTGAACAGCTTCGAAATTTCTGCAGCCATCAGTCAGTACTAGAGATACAGATGTGTACAGTGCTTTATAAGGACTTTCTGCCTCTTTATGGGGTCTTTCACCACATTTGTCACCATTTGGTCCACACTGTGTTAACAAACATGAATGAATTTGGCTATCTGGTCTGGATTCTCTCACCCCTCCCATAAATTCAGTTTCTGCCTTTTGCTTTGCTAGGTTGTTTTATTTTCTTTTGTCCCTTGAAGTACACGTTTATTTGTTTTGCTTTGAATAGAGGAGAATTTTTAGTGTGACCAGACACCCTTGGAAAGGTAGAGTAACTCCAGTTGCTCCCGTAGCTAATATAGTTGCAGTTATGTTAGTCTATTAGGCTAGCAGAAATAAAGTCATAGAAGCTCTAACAAAGGGTCTACTGGAAAGTGTACTGAAAAGCAATTTGTGCAGAGCAAACACGGAGCAGTTACAGCCTGCTCGATTCTCATCAACAGCAGTGGAACAACCCAATTTCCTTTTCCTGAGCTTACTTTCCATTCAACTTTGCTTTCATTCAGCTACAAATGGTAAGCATGCATCTGTCAGCAGATTTGGAGGACTAAACTGCATCAGTTTCTCCTCTGTATGTCATTTGAGAAAGGTACCTTTTCTGCCAGAGGAATTGCAGTATTTTTTTCTTTCCAAAACAAAACCTAGCTTCTACAGAAGCTGGCAGAGAGGCCCTGTGGGCATATGCCTTTTCCAGGCAAAGCTCCTTAGTGCCTCACAGGTGGATTTTGGAACTCTTGAGTCCAAGCTTGTAACAGCAAATCTTCATGGACTCCACTGAGTGAAGTTTTCGTATTTCCTAACTGATGTCATTACGTTGACCAAAAAAACCCAAACTCTTGGTTTGTGTACACATCCTACCATTGAGCTGTGTGGGTTGGCTTAGTTTGAGCAGAGATCTGCCTGTAACGGTAAAATCCCTTTCTTAGTAGTATACACCACCACTAACAAGGGGGCTGTTGCAACAGATTTATTAAGGCAGATATTCCTAGAGTAACCAAGGATTTTGTACACAGACTATGTGGCCACAATAACCCCAAAGGAAGCAAAAAAAAAAAAGTGTGCATTTTTTTCTGTCAAAGCTCTGAAGTTGACTGTTACTGGGTTAGAGTTATATACGTGAACCTATTTACCAATAAGGATTATTTAAGTAAAGCTTCTTCTGTTCAAGGCTTTCTTTGTTACCTGGCAAACAAATTAGTATTTGAAGCAAGCAGAAGCAGGGTAGGTTAAATAAAAGGGAAGAAGAAACGTGATTAACAGACAGACAGACATGCAAATGAAAGGGAGGTAAGGATAGCAAATCTTAAGGCAGTTAGGATTTCATAATTTAAAACTGGAAATTTAGCTTAGAGCAGATATTTTTGTCTTCTGCGTAGAAGATAATAATGCAATTTCGCTAGCACAATAAAGCTAGTAACATTCAGTTACTTAGGGTGGTTGCATGCTATAACACTGGCCTTTAGAAACCCATCTTTATTACTGCACTGCATTTTATTAGCAAAGTCGCTTGCTTACAGTGTGAGGGGGAGCTGTAATAACTCCAGATATAACTGTGTGGTTATATCTGCCAAGGAATTTTTCTTTTAATCGCAGCTATTTGTGTGTAGCTCATCCATATCAGCCAGAAACTTCCAGTGAGCTCTGGAAGCCCTGCATTCCCTCCCTGCTCATGCCTCTTTGTAGAATGAAGTAACTGCTGTATGCAGAGAACTTGAGCTGTGTAAGCTGGGGACAGCACAGTGCCAAGAGAACAACTGCGTAAGACCTGTGTGATTAGAGCAAAATCTATTGATCTTCGTATTAAGGAGCACACACACACACGTGTGGTATCTCCCTGAAATATATTACTGATTGTTTAACTGCAGTACTATGGTGTGGTGGTAGCTATAGATATTGCCTTTTCCCTTTTTTCTCTTAGTTTTTTTTGAGACCTCTTGCCCATGCTAAAAATAGTGATACAAGGCTGAATATTTTATTTCCCCATCTCATAAAAAGAGATGGATGGCACCATCTGTTTCTCATTACCAGTAAGCAAAGGCTGTACAGCGTTGGGATAGGAGGAGCTTAGAGCAAAGGGTGGATGCTTCTCTGCTCTCAGTCCATTTCCCCTCCCAGTACATCACTACCAGCGAGAGCAAACGACAAGTTGGCATGTTGTATCCCATTTAAACATTGATGGAGTGCAGGCATCCCGGTGTGTCCTAAGTGCTGTATTAGTGGTCTTTATTTTACAGCTAAAAGATTGCATATATAAACACAAGCTGATCTATAATTTATAGTATATAAAACAACTAGGGATATAGGGAAAAGGAGGATTTCATTAAATACACATTATGATGCACCTCAGGGGAAGCAGAAATTTACTGGTTAAGCTAATTATAAGGTCCACAGTGTACTGACAGTTGCTTATTTTTTTCTTTATTTTTTTTTCTTTGATTTATTTTAAAGAGAAGGAAGGTTCCACAAGCCTGAGGTCCAAAACTGCTTTGGAAATCTCTGGAGGTTTTGCAGGTGCTGTATACATTTGTAGGTCTGTCCAAAACAAATATCTGAAGAAAACCTTTCTGAGGAGGAATCCTGTTTAGCAGTCACACAACGCAGTGGGAGAGCTGCTTCAGATGAAGGAGGCATAACACTGTAGGAAGCTGATACCAGCTGACATCAGTTCTTTCTTGTCAACAACTCTGTATCAAAAACATCATATTTATGTGTAATTAATAAATGTGTCACGTCATAGGGAAGACGGAGCTTTCAGCTTTTATACATGAGCTGGGATCAGAAGGTTGCACAGAGTGTATTGCTGGGACCTAATTCCAATGAAGCAGGCGTGCATTTATCCAGAAGCCCATCAGATGGATCCTGATGGGTTATTTACTGTCTTGTTTCCTTCCAGAAGCAGCCAACTGCAGCACTATCTTCTCTGCGCAGAATGGGAAAGAACAGTACACTTTGAGATGGAAAAGCACTTGGTACTTTAGAAAATAATGGGTCTTTTTAATTAATACTTATTGCGAGAAGATTTAGCTATCTCGAAGTACTTTCCAGGTTAGAAATCTTACTGTCATCTGCTGACTTTGCAGGTGTAACATTGTAGTCTCACTGAAAAAGCGATCTGGATTTCAGATCAGGATAGCCCTGTCCATAGTAATCTGGATGATTTCCCTCTTTCCACTGCAGCAGAAGAATAGGACACAGCTGCTTTTGCAATTCTGACTCAGCAATTATTATCACTTTTTAAGGCTTCGGGTGGCTAAATAATCAGTGCAAGGCTAAACATGACAGCATTGTCCTTTTAAAGTTGACAGAATCACAGGGGTTGGAAGGGACCTCTGGAGATCATCTAGTCCAACCCCCTGCCAGAGCAGGTTCACCTAGAGCAGATTGCACAGGATGGTGTCCAGGCGGGTTTGGAATGTCTCCAGAGTCACAGCTTCCACCACCTCTCTGGGCAGTCGCAAAGAAAAGAAGTTCCTCCTCATGTTCAAATGGAACTTCCTATGGTCAAGTTTGTGCCCATTACCTCTTGTCCTGTCACTAGGCACCACTGAAAAAAGACTGGTCCCATTCTTCCAGCACCCTCCCTTTAAGTATTTATAAGCATTGATGAGGTCTCCCCTCCTCCGTCTTCTCTTTTCCAGACTAAAAAGACCCAAGTCCTTCAGTCTTTCCTCATAAGAAAGATATTCCAGCCCCCTAATCATCGTTGTAGCCCTCTGCTGTACCCTCTCCAGCAGTTCCCTGTCCTTCTTGAACCAGGGAGCCCAGAACTGGACACAGTACTCCAGGTGCGGCCTCACCAGGGCAGAGTAGAGGGGGAGGATGAGCTCCCGCGACCTGCTTGCCACACTCTTCTTGATGCACCCCAGGATGCCATTGGCCTTCTTGGCCATAAGGGCACATTGCTGGCTCGTGGTCATCCTGTTGTCCACCAGGACTCCCAGGTCCCTTTCCACTGGGCTGCTTTCCAGCAGGTCAGCCCTTAATCTGTACTGGTGCCTGGGGTTATTCCTCCCCAGGTGCAGTACCCTACACTTGCCCTTGTTGAACTTCATGAGGCTTCTCTCTGCCCAACTCTCTAGTTGTTTGTATAATTTAAGTTTGAGATGCATCTCTAGCAGATTACGGATTCTTGGTTTCATGCACTTGGCGATCATCCAAGACGACAGTTCTGCATGCTAGATATATGATCAAGTCCATGCAGGCCTACATTCAGCTGGATTACGCTTACTGCCAGCAAACAAGATAGGTTTTAAGGCAGGAAAGGGAGTAGGAGAGAGGACAGAGAAGGATGGTCATTCTACAATGTTATTTTCCAAATAATTTAGATCATATGTTGTTCTTTCAGCTTCATTTTGTTTTAAAGATGTTGTCTTTAAACTGCTGGATATCACAAAGCTTCAAGGTCTAACTTAAAACCTGTGAAGCTCAGAGCTAGGCTGCCTGACAAATCTTACTTTATTTTTAGATGAAATCAGGGTATATATTGTCACAGCGAGAAGCAAATAAACACAGAACACTTAAGGCTTCCTCTGTCAAGTGGATGTTTGAGTAGGAGATGCAGTGATTTGCTCTGATGGGCAAGTGCACTGCTGCGCACAACTTTGTAGACAAGGGTCAGAATGGGACATGAAAGGTTGCATGGGGTACTGAGCAACCTAGAAATTAATAAAAACAGAGTAGTTGTGTGCAGTGAAGAGTATTCTCTTGGAAAAAAAGGTGAGTTTATGTGTAAGGCTGCAATTAGACTTGAGATGAAAATGCCAGCTCGCCTCCTTCCCCTGCTCCTCGATACACATGCAGTCTCCCAGTGGGGTACACCAGTAGCAACTTAGAATCGTATTGCCCTACACCAGAAGAGGAGTCTGTCCTTTGCAGTTGCTCAGCTTTCTCATCTGTAAATAATATAGTAATACTGTCATCACAGGATACCAACTGAGCTCTCAGTATCTTCAAATGAAAGGTGTTACACAACTGGGAAGCATCTGCACTGTTTGGTTTTTTTAAAGAGATGTAATAGAATATTCCAGGTTTGGGAGGAGGGAAAAAGAATGGATCATGGGGGAACATACGAGAAATAGTAACAGCTAAATGAACAAGAGTACCTGTAAAGGCGCTGTTTAGATTACAGTTGCGTTGGTACATCTGCCCTCTATTCCTGTCAAAGCATGTAAGAATTGATTTACCACAAACTTCTATAGACTTCTTCACACCAATCCATTACATTGATTGAACTATGCTATTTTACTCTCCTAGCACTTTCCTAAATTGTTAGCCCCATAAGTACAATAAAAGGATGTTTATACTCATCTTCTGGAACCAATATTTAAATCTCCCTTATAACTAGTTTGCAAATCCCTTGCAAATCCCTTGCAACCAAAGCATTTTCACATGTGAGGCCTGCTTACTATTTGACGGGGGGGGAAGTCCCTCAAACACTATGGATGATACTTCTGTGTGGTGATGTGTAGAGCTACTTGCATGCGCAGCAGCAATGGGTTTGTTGGTGAATAACCTCCTGCCTCTCTCCCTTGCAACCCATCTCTGTATCCTCAAGGTCAACTAATCCAAACTGAACCAAAATAAATGCACATGCAAATGTGGCTCTACGTATTATTACACAGCTTGCAAGTCATACTGCTGACGGACCTAGTCCTGATTAACTGAGCCTTATTTTTGTGCTCCTTTTAAAGGAACAATACGTTTTAAGTATTGAGGCCAGTAGAAGGATGGCAAACCCACCTAAAGTACAGCTGGGCTATGTCTGTGTCAATGAGTGAACAACAAGCCAGCTTGGGCAGACCCTGGAAGGACGGATGCTCTAAGGCTTTTGCAGGAGAGGGTACAGTCATCTTTGCTTTCTCCCAGTCAGTTATTGAAGGATGGAGTCGGTTATCCCTGATGGCTGGGATATCCTAACCAGAGTTTAGGTCAGGGCATGAAGAAGGGAGGGGGTTTTTTTCAATTGAGTGAAAATCTCCCGTTCATCTGCCTGTTCTTGCCCTTTTTCAGAAGCCATAGTGTTGCTAACAGATACTTTGCCACATACAAGATTAACTAAGGAACAGATGCTTGAAACCCTTGGTATTTCACTCCCACTGCTAAATGTCTGGACTGCATACATTTGAGCAGAGTGAAAATCACTTCCAGGGATAAATAGGCTGTGGCAGAGTGGCTCCTTCACAAGCTTATACTGTCTCCTTCCTGGTGTGGGAGTTTACTTACCAAAGGATGCATTTGCTGTGGATGCTTAGGGATTGCTACTGTATTTGCTCAGGTAGGAGGGACCTGCTGGTTCTCTGTGTGCATTGATTGTGTTCACAGAGCACAGATGAGAAGCAGGCGAGGGTTTTTCGCTGCACCGCTAGCGGGCATAGCCGTAGAGCTTGCAGGTGAGGAGAGGGGACGGATAAGGTTGCGTTTAAGTCATCTGTGTTTGTGCTGTCAGTTCTGGGCTGCTCCCCTGAATAAATAAGGTAGTCTTCAAAGCCCAAATTAACAGCTGCCCCACAGGTCAGAGCTTGCACAGCACAGGATCCAGAGGTGCCCTGTCTGCCCTCAGCCCCGGTGTTGAGGTCTCAGTGCCTGCAAGGGCTCCTGCCACGGTGACCCTGCAGCTGCCTTAGCCATGTGGCACCCGGGTTCTCAGTCCCTCCTGAAGCTGGAAGAGTCCTTGATCTCCTCTAAGTAAGTGCAGAATAAATCACGTTTTTACTAGCCAAACCAGACCATAGAAATAGTGTGAAATGGGAGGGAAGTGAGGAGAAAAACATGCGTGATCCAGAGTATCATTTGTAGACTTCAGTCAGTTGCTTTTGGGATCTATTTTGAATTACCACTTTGGCTTCTCTTTAGAAGAAAGAAGAATTACCCATACTCTTTCATCTTTTGAGGAAGAATGTAGAGCAAAATCTTGATATTGTCTCTCTAAACAATATGCATACATATGAGTTATTGAAGGTAAAGAATCCATAGATTATCAACATTAGACTCAATATTCACAAGCGTGGTTTATAAGTTGTTTTTGCTTTTGGTTACTTGTTTTGGTTTTATTTATTCAGTGTTCAGAAGCATGAACTTGTAAATTGTTACAGACAGAAGATGGAATATTTCTATTTATTAAGTAATAGGAGACATTGTATGTGATTATTTTTTATTCACTCCTTCCTTCTTTAATCTTCAGAAACCATGTTGTCTTTTTTTTTTTTTTTCCCCTGAAGGCTAGCAATGAAGCAGGGCTGTACATGCAAAAATTATTCCTTTTAGCGCTAGCCCAGTACAAGATGAAGGCTGAGTTCTGCCTGTCCAGACATTATAACTATGCAGCAGAAATTCCCTGAAGAGAGGTAAAAAAAACCAAAAAACCCAAGAGAATAATAATGTGTCTGGGTTTTCTTTTTTGAAACAAACATCTCGCAGCAGATGCCAGTAGGCAGGATTCGGTGGGGAACTCATCTAACTAAAGTGTTTGGAAATGCCTGTCAATACTGTAACTATATTTTGCAAGCTGTGCTGTAGAGCACACCAATCCAGTATGCAGCACATGCCTCCAAGGGAGGAGAGTGTGCAGCGATCATAGCAAATGACCTGTTTGGTTGCAATGCCATCTGCTGATGTACTAATTTATTGCAGAAACTAACAATTGCAGTACCTTAGTGTCTGATGGCAAACCGTTAGGGCAGCCTTGTAATTCATCACAAATAGATACACCTAAAATTGCAGCTGGCTGACAGGTTTTTTTTTGCTGAGGAACCAGAAGTGGTTAGAAGAGGTGCCAGTAGCTTTAGCTGGGAGGGAAGGGTCTTCTTGACCTCTCATGTCTTTATCAATCAGGACCAAAGCTCCTACATTCCTGCCTCCTTTTGAAAATCCTATTTAGGCTGCTGTATTATTTGGATACTTTTGGAAAATAGACTGGATTGGTGGTTCTGCCCTGAGATCTTGTTGCTGTCCAAGTTTATAGGCAATTGGTAAAGACTCAGAGCCATGGCTCCTCCACTTGGTTGGTAAATATCCCCTGTTCCAATGCGAACTGATCCAAGAGCCTATCAGGCTAGCTGGCCTTACCTCTAGGACTTCTGTGCATCCATGCACAGGAAAACTACATGGAGCGGCAGCCCCCAAATAGGCTTCTCAATCCTACTCCCTTACGTTCAGTGTTTTGCTTCCTATGTAAATGTCCGTAACAGAAAAATGTCCCCCATGGATGTGCAGATGTGCTGTTATCTCTGTGGCGAAGGGAGGCACAAATGCAGCACAGTGATGTGGGTACTCCTGCTGCCTGCCACAGGCAAGTGTGGCAGTGAAGTCCGCAGCATGGGCAGGCAGGTACATAGGTTTGTAGCCCATGCTGAAGCCCGTGCTACAGCTCTAGGGCTGTTGAGTTAGTGGTGCCAGCTGAGTTCAAGTTGATGCAACTGTGCCAACCAAGATTAGAGTTTTTGCTGTGTACCCTCGCACCAAATAACTAACTTCCTAGTTTGCTTTTAATTGCAAAAGCAACAAAAGGAGGTCTTGAGTCATTTGCTTTTCAGATAGAGTCATCAGTCAGGCTGGTAATTGATTGGAGATAAACTTGTGGACAAACATTTGCTTTGGTGCTCTGAAAAAAATGGCCATGTTTATGCCAATGTAGACCAATTTGTTCTCATGCCAGGATATGCTTCTGTCCTACTCCTACACCAGGCTTGGCTATTGACACTCCTTTTTTGTATTATTATCGCTGTTACCAGTGATTTGAACTGCTATCAAGGATGAATATTTACACTTTCTTTCCACCCATACTTGTCTGAGTAAAACACAATTCTACTATCTGTCCTTCCATTGCTATCTAAAACTAACTTTCAGAACAAGAAATAACCTAAGCCTCTACTTTTATTTATTCTTCTTAATTGGAGCTTATTAGAATGCTGTCACTTCTTGATCATTTAAATCTCTCCAGTTACAAGACTACAGAGAACTACAAAAGTAGTAGTGAAGAGTGCTAGTTCAACAGCCTCTTCCAAGTAGCATCATTTCATCCTTTTTCAGGATCTGAATGCAGGGGTGCAGTCAAGCTATTTTAGCTTGGCATTACTTTTCTCTCCTTGAGCCTTCTGTGACTTTGAACCATCTTCAGTGAGCAGAGGTGGTACTTACAGCAGAGCAGTCCAAGACAGATTTTATCAAAAATTCACATAAAGTGTAGAAAAAGGATGAGGATGGCCTCAAGCCAAGCTTTGGAGGCACGAAAAGCTTTTTCCTTTGCTGCATTTGGAGGGATTTTCCTGGGAATTAGCAGCAGTTCCTGCGTAATACCAACTTTCTGCTCACCACAGAGAGTTGGCAGAAACTATGGAGAGCAGTTTCCCTCTGACCTGACCCAAGAGTTTCAGCACACAATTTAAAAGAATCAGCTTGTTTTAGATAAGCTTGTTTGGATAAGCTTATTTGAGATCCTAGGCTGCTATACCACATGGGACTGTGTTGTCTTTCTTTTCTGTGCATCCTTGTTTTTCATTGTTTTTTGTCCATCAGGCCCTTCATGCTCATCTTCTCCTTTTTAAATCCTTCAAGCTGTTGTGTATCTTCCTAGTCCTTCCGAAAGATATATTTGCCCTATAGTGTAAGGCGCACCTGACCTGCCTTTAAATTGCTCAGGTAGTGCTGGTAGCAGCATTGCTGGGGAAGCACGGGGCTGAGGGCAGGATTCCTGAGCTCCTTCAGTGGGTTTCACAGCCCATGCCAAGTTCCGCGTTGCCAGGGCTAAGCTGCTGGCGGGTCTCCGGTTAGTTGAGAGCTCAGTGCAGACACTGCCATCACTGTGATGCAGCCTTTACTGTGATGTTTATGAAACAGTGAGTAGGCAGGCGAGAAACTGCCACTTAAACAAAACACCCGAGAAGTTGTCAAACCTACAGATTTTTCATGACAAGAAAAAACATGTTACTTTCATTATCTAAGCCCAAAGAAAAAACATGTTACTTTCATTATCTGAGGCCAGGTTGTCATGGAACAGACTACTTAAGTTTTTCCTGATTTTTTTTCTTCTTCTTACGATTCAGTTCTTTAAGTAATGTGGGAAAATAGATACTAGTGATTAAACTGTAGGATATTCCTTCTTCTGGGTTCTTCAGCATCTCTTATCTCTCCGTGTTTGCCATACACATGGAAGAAGAACGTGCCCTGAGGGACTATTCTTGGTACTGTGAAAATAGTGACAGCGACAACAACTTGCTCTTTTCAGTTCCTAACAACTTTAACACAAAGAGATCAGAGGGTGGCAGACGTGAACTGGACCTAATTTACTGTAAGAATGGGAAGTTGAGTAGTTCTTGCTTTACTGTGAAGTGAGCCACAGCACAGTTCAGGCTGCAAGTTTGTGGCAGAATTGTTTATATTTTCCATATATCCTGGCAGGATGAAATAGAAGTTAATGAGCAAATTCCTATAACAAAACAATTTATGTACCTGTCTGTATTGTGTTAAATTATTAACCCTTTTGCAGGGTTAAGGAGGACTTGGATGATCTTGATCAGTTGAAGATCTAGTTTGAGGTTTGAAACAGCCTGAATATACACTTGAATATAGCTGGTTTGTGAAAGTGGTCATCTGAATGATGCCCTATAATAAAATTATACAGTACTATGAGCTTATTTTTAGTAGTTCATGTCACTGAATTTGAAAGGAAACACTCCAATGCATCATGTTAGGACCTGTGTCTTTGCATGGGCAGGATTAACCAAGTTATACAATTATTGCAGTTACAGAAAATATTTTATTCTGGCTTTTTCTCCAGAGTTCAGAAGCCATACTAAACCCTGGTGTTTGGTTGTGTTTCTTTTTACTGAATCTGTTATGAAATCACACTGCTGAGCCAAGGATATAGGAAGATTTGCAGTTAATTAAATCTTCTGTCATGGTACTACGGTCCCACACAGGAGCATTTCAGATGGGAGGAGGTGCAGCCAGAAAAGTGGTGAAATTGTTGCTTTCAATCCAGCAGGACTCCCAGCAACGCTTATGCTGTCCTGGGAATTGCAGGGACTTGAAAATAGCTGAAAGTCAAGTTATCCTTTTCCTCATCTGCACCAGCGCAAATCAGAGCTCTGATGCAGGCAAAGACTGGCCCTTTTGAGATTGATTTGAACAATTTTAGTTAATTATTTGTAATTTGAACATCAGTTAAAACATACATAGATTTGAGAGTGCCAACTTGGTCTGCATAAAGAAGCTTAGCCACTTGAAAGTGTATTTATGTGTATTTCTTAATGAAACCCTGGTGCGTACAGGCAGTCTTTTACCAACTCTGTTATGAAGGCCAAGACAGAGGTTTTGAGTGGTAAAAAGTTACGGGGAAAAAGCAATTGTCGTTTGAAAAAGTGATCTCTTTTGCCAGTCAAGCTGCCTAAGCACTTACTGTCATCAAAAACAAAGTTATTAATGAAAAAAAATTGTACTGCAGCAGCCATATAGTGTCAGCCAGATGTTAAAACTTGACTCGAGCTGCTGTAGCCTTGTTTCTAGAATTACAGATGTGATTTGATATGTAAGAGTGAATTCGCCTGAAATCAGCAGGATACTGCCAGCTTTCATAGTTTTTTTTAACATCTGGCCAAATTTCAATGTGACTTCTGTAAGTGACCCCAGCGCCTAATTCAAAACTAAAATGTGTGATCTATTTATGCATTCCAGAGGAAAGCGCCTTCCCCTCAGTAGTAGTCAGAGCTCATTAACAATCACAACAGTATTTTACTTCATTTTGACTTGAAATGTGACCCTCCTAGAAACAGATAGATGTGCAGTTGTAGCCTATGTTGACTTCATTAGCAAGACTGCATAAAACTGCCCAGCATATTGTGCTATATGTATGTCCTAGCAAACAAAAGAATTCTGCATTAAAATCAGTTGAGTTGCACATCTATTTTTGGGGACCAGGCTGTTTGTTTGCTTTTTTTAAATTTTTAATTTCAGCAAATTGTTACACCAGATGGCCTGTTGAGCCAACAATAGATCATCATGTCTCACCACAATGGGATCTCTTTCTGGCTAGCTTGAGTTGAAGCAGTTAGATATCAGTCCTCACCAAGCACATTCCTAACAACTTCACCTTAATTATTTCTTTCCATCTGGTCCGTGGTTGTATAAACAATTTCCTACCTCCTTGCATAGCATCAGAAATGCACAGAAATAAGCAGTCTAGTGCTGAAACAATTCTTTTGAATGCATTAAATTCCATTTCTGGATGCTAGCAGGTCCCACACTTCCATGGGTAACTGAATACTCATACTAATTACGGTAAAGAGTTTGATAATTAAGTATTTCTGTTTTTAAATTATGCTCTTTGATTTTTATTCCCACAGAGGTCTCAGTCTGCATTCTCCCTGGCTAGTGAAGATATGCCCAGTAAAGGACTAGACTCTGCATCATCTGTGACTGAGGCTCTTTGGAGGCAGCAAAAAGGACAATTCAGGAAACAGAAGGAACGCAAGCTTTCTGCGTTGCCCAGCTGGAAAAGTGTGGACAGGCTAAATGAAACAAGTAAATATTTCTAGTACGAATATGACTTTTTTTTGGTACTCGTTCACATGTGGAATAAATACAACTTAAAGCAACGACCCTCTCCAGGAAATTTCTGCTGATCTCTGTGCTTGCTGGGGTCACGTGTAAAGATGCCTATTTCGTGATGCTGAGCATCATGATTTCATTGCTTATCTTACTATTGTCTTTTTTCCAAGAAAAGATTCAAAATTTGGGCCTTTGGGGAGCTGATTTTGGATTGTTAGGAAATGTTAGGCATCTAATTTGGATACATTTCAGAGCTTTTAAGACATAAGGGCTCAAAGGGCACTGCTTTGCCACCTGGTTACCTGTCCTCCAGTTGAAGGTGTTTGCAGCTGCCCACAGACTCCCTTCTGTTGCACAAGTTAACTGTTCATGAGGTTACACGGTGAACCAAACAGTGAAATAATTCATATATAGGATTCCGCCTTGCACCTTTATTTTCAACCCCAGTGAATTCACCAATGCAGTGAATTCTGTGCAGCCCTACTAACTGCTGCTTCCACACAAGTTTGAGGAAGCTCTATGAGTAGGAACTTCACAGACCAGCAGTTTCCCTAGATCTATGTCCTCTGTCTTTCCGTGCATTAGGTATGATGTGAATATGGATGGTGAGTAGCTTCCTAAGTCAGCCCCATTCCCGAGTCAGCACTTTGGGATAGAACGCTTACTTCAAGATGGCATAAGTACAGGCTGTCATCGAACAAGGTGGTTCCTGCTCTTGGGAGGGTCCCATTTCCACTGCCTCTCTTGTTCTGTCTGTAGTGTTCGTGAGGCCACAAGAGTGTAGCACCAGGCAACTGCTGCACAGAGGAGTTGGTTAGCTTTCCTCCCCACAGCAGCACAAGGGGAAGGGCAGAACTGCTCCCTGCAGCAGCAGCCCCTGGCTCCAGGTGAAAGGGAACAGCAAAGCTGCTGTTGTCCTCCCATGATGGAGTCTGCTTGTTCCTGCTTCTTCTCTTGTAACAGCTGTAGAGCCCATCTGACCTCTCTAGCAAATTGGTTCATGAAGTTAAACAAGCAGAAAACTTCTCTTTTGTTGGGTGAGTTTACTGGTGCTGTAAGTCCCACAGCTGGCTCTCTAGGCGCTGGCAGGCAGAAGCAGCCAAAACCTGCGTTTGGGTGTAGTGGGAACCAGGGATGGGGGGTTGATCATCAATTCAATTCATTTATCTGTAATGCCAGTTGATAACTTGGGAGGCTGAAAACTGGACAGTGTCAATACCCCTCCTCCCCCAAAAAAGAAAGGGATAGTAAAGTAGTACTAAAATCTGACTTAACTGAGTATACATTACTTGGTGAACTGCTCATTCAACCCCCTGTCAGAAGTGTTGTTCTCCTGGGCATTTTAGTGGAAGGCCTATTTGCAGTAAAGCAGTTAATTGGGTGCTTAAATTTAAGAACCCACTTCAATCCCATTGAATTCAACTGTTGAGCAAATTTAGTACTTAACAATTGCTTAACCATAGCAGAATGACAAATTGACCCAGTTTCCTTTCAGGTGCTCTACTCAGAGGATTTGTTCTGCTTCTTTCATCCAAGAACCACATTTGTGATGAAATTGTGGTGCCTATTGAGCTTATAGTAAATAGCTGATTGTGCTAATTTGTGTAAATATGATCTCACCTGTAAGCATAGAATCATAGAATAGTTTGGGTTGGAAGGGACCTTTCAAGGTCATCTAGTCCAAGCCCCCTGCAATGAGCACAGACATCTTCAACTAGATCAGGTTGCTCAGAGTCCCGTCCAGCCTGACCTTGAATGTTTCCAGGGATGGGGCATCTATCACCTCTCTGGGCAACCTGTGCCAGTGTTTCACCACCCTCACTGTAAAAAATTTCTTCCTTATATCTAATCTAAATCTACCCTCTTTAAAACCATTACGCCTTGTCCTATTACAACAGGCCCTGCTGAAAAGTTTGTCCCCATCCTTCCTGTAGGCCCCCTTTAAGTACTGAAAGACCACAATAAGATCTCCCTGGAGCATTCTCTGCTCCAGGCTGAACAGCCCCAGCTCTCTCAGCCTGTCCTCACAGGAGAGGTGTTCCATCCCTCTGATCATTTTTGTGGCCCTCCTCTGGACTTGCTCCAACAGGTCCATGTCTTTCCTGTGCAACTCTGTATTGGGATGGAGAAAATGAAAGAAATCTCAACCAAGAGTTTGGAGTGTTAAAATCAGTGGGCTTTTTAGTCCTGTAGCCAAAAAGCAGTTCACAATTCATTGTGATTAGAGTTTACACTGGTTTAAGTGATGACTTAAGAGCCAAATCATGAGTTAGTGCTTTTTTTCCCCTTTGCCAATAGTTTCACAATGAGACTTCTTAAATCTATTTTCATTTTCACATGGGCAAGTTATAGCATATACCCAAAGGATCATGTGCAAAATCCATTCTTTTAAGTAAGTGACTTTGTTTTGGAAAATCAGGAAGGGAGCATTTGCCGTTACTTGAAGCTGGGGGAAAACTGAGTCAGCTTTCTGAATAAAAAGTTCTCAGCGTTTTTTTCTACCCTGCTTACCCTCTAAGATATAATCAACTAGTATCCTGTCCTTTCTTCAGTTGACTGAGGATGTTTGACCGATTCCTATGTGTTGTTGCTAAACAAAATAAGGGGATATCGTTTGGGAGAGAAAAAAGTATAATAATGTGACACTCCACTGTATTACATTTGTGTGATGCGATGCAGCTTAATTCAGTTCCTGTTAGAAATTTAGATCTTGCAGATCTGTTTGCTTTGTTTTTAATGAAAGGTGCTCTTTCCCTCAAGAGAATCCTGTACTTGGATTAGTGAGCAGAGTTGGAAAAAGTGAACAAGCAGGAGTTCCTTAAGCTTGATAGCTTGTATTCTTTTTTTCTCCTAAATCAGCTGTTACAATAAAGAGTTATTAGTTCTCCCTATAAATCTGACTGCAGTTATATACTCAGCTGGTCACTGCTACAAGAAAACTATTACTATTTTGATTTCTTTTTAAGCAGGAGAAAGAATAATTTCAGTGATGTATTTTCTCAAGTTCCCTGAATTGGCATGAAATTTAGGAAGTGAAAACAAGCCAAAAGGAGTCAAATGAGTAACAAATATAAAACCTGTTCTAAATCTTGCATAGCTCCTAAGTTTAATTACCATTTAATTATTGTGTTTCATTTTTGTGGGGGTGTTTTGCTGGTGGTAGTGCACCACAGACTTTTTTTTTTTAAAACTGAGCACACCTTGTTACTATATACTTGCTTTCTTTATGAACAATACCAGGGAAAAAGTCATTTTCTTGAGTTCCAAGTACTTGTAATCATGTAATGCAAGAGGCTTGAGTATCATCTACAACACTACCCAGATTTTACTTTTTCCATTTTTAAGAATGATGTTCTGTTTACAGTTTTAAAAAACTAATAGTTTATAATAAGTATTTCTACAGTTTTCTGGAAATGGCAAATTTGAACCCATGGAAGGAATTCGTAAGGCTCAAAAATTCATTCAGTAGGCTGATTTACTGTGTAAATCCAAACCACAAGAAGAAATGCAATTCTGTGACTTCTACAGCACTTTTTGACCATATTTGTGGCATTTATTTTTTTCTGTCAGAGTTGTAAAACGTACCCTGAAAAAGTGTAAGAGCAGCAGTGCTTGGGTCAGAGAAAAAGCTCATTTAGTTTAGGATACAACAGCAGCAGCAACAGTAACCATAAACAAGAGCCTAAGAAAGATTAGGAGAAAGCACGTATTTTTCATGCTGCCTCTGAGTAGGCTCTGAACCTCTAGAACTTTCATCTTAATGACTACCTCAGCTAGAAGTGGTTTTCTCTATTTAGTAAACCTCAGTGGATTTCTGTTCTGTGTCCACAGCCATCTCTGTTTTATCCCAGATTAATTTCTAGCATCCATAACACCCTTAAGGCAAGAAGCTCCACAGTTTTGGTACCCACGGCATCCCACTTCTTTCTTTTGTTTGTTTTGAACCTTGATTTCACTAGTTTCACTTGATGTCCTTTTATAGTTTGGTTGGAAGAGATTCCACCATCTCTTTTAGCATGTATCCTCTCAGCCTTCTCTCCTCCAGACAGCAGAGTTCTGGCTTACTTAATCATTCCTTGAATGGAAGCTGTTTCAGAACCTGGTGCAACCTTTGTTGCTCTTCTCTGATCCTTTTTCCATCTTTCCTTTTCAAGATGGCAAACCAGAACTGCACACAGAATCAAAGACATTTGCAAAACACAGGATTTATACATGTCTGTGTATTGATGTTCCTTCATCCTTTCCTAATAATTCTTTTAGAAGAAAGCTTTGGTCCAAGTACTCTCACATTTTAAATAGTCACCACCATGACTTTAAGTGGTGGCTTCTGATGAAAAAGAGTATGGCTGCAGTGCTCACAAGGTGAGAGAATTTACGTAGCAGCAGCACTTGCGTTTGTTCATTAGTTTTGTTGAACCCTCCAATTTGTGGCCAGTTGATTGCAAACTGGCAAGTAAAATGGGCCTTTCACCCTGTGATCATGTACAGATAATTGTTCTTGTTTCATTTTCATAGATCCGCCTTCTGTTTTTCAAAGCACTGATGGAAACTGGGTAGCTTTGCAGAACGTCACTTTGCCTCGTCCTCGAATGCTCGCCAAACCAAAGAGTCAAGTATTCGAAGCTTTGGAGAATGAATCCAGCATTGTCTCTGCCTATGATGAGATGGGCTCAGACAGTGAGGATGACTACGACTGGAATGTGGCCTTGAATAAGCTGCGTCGGAGACCTCGGCAGTTACCAGATGATTTCTATTATACCGGTTCCCAGTACAGTACCGAATGGGTTTATGGCAATGATCAGTACCAGGCAGTGACCTCCCCTTCCTCTGGGTTATATACCAATACTGAGACACTGTTCTCAGATTCTGAAACATCTTCAGTAAACTCCTTCCAGGAAGCTAAAGGACCTAGCAAACTTCTCTGGTTACAAAGCAGAACTCAAAACGATATACCCAGAATGGAAAAAAAACATTTCCACGGAGAACTGGATGTAAATTTCAATCCACAGGCAACCAGCTTGGAGTATTCGGACAGCAGTGAGACTGAAGAAGTCCGTTATGATTTAGAAAAGAGGTCAAGAAGGTGGAGGAAGAACAAAGTGATTTCTGAAGAATTATGTGAAGGAAAAAATCACACAAAAACCAACAAGATGAATTTAAGTCAGGTAATTGTGTTTGAGCTTACCGAATGCAATCTTAAAAAGAGCTGGGCAAAACTAATTAAGCTATGCTGGCAATAACATGTGAATTGTGAGTGGGAGGTGGAGTGTTCTTGCAAGCTTTATCCTCCTTGTGCCTCATAACTGAGAAGACGCAAAGGTAAAGTGTCATATATACCATGAACAGGCTTTGCCTTTTTCTCAAATATGCCACTTCCATCTGATCAATGACATTGTTAATGCTGTAAAATACAGTATTCTTTAAAAAAAAAAAAAAAAAAGAGTCAGGATTTGCCAACAGGTAGCAAATGTTGACTAATCACCTGTTCTGTTGCATTGGGTTGTTGGGTTTTTTTTAACTCCTTTGTTCTTGGAATAAGAAATAACTTTCATGCCTGGGAACCTTCTGTGTGCTGTTTGCAAATGTCCTAGTAAGGGATAAAGCTAATAAGCCGCAGAAATTCAGAAAAGGCTGTTTTTGAAATGTAGTCCAAGTGATGTCTGCTTTTAATTGGTCACTTGATTATGAGTTCTGATGTGTTAGGGTAAGTGTTTACAAACTACTTCCATTTAAATAATTTGTCATGAGATTTAAAAAAAAAAAAAAAACAAACACCAAAACAAACAGAAAATAACAGCTCAAACTTGGAATAACTGATCATACAACTTGAAGACAGCAAAGCACTCCACTAACATTTCTTTTAAACAACAAGTGTGGGATAACCAGAAAGCAAAGAAGTCTGTCCAGGCCTGGGACTGAGATTATGTAAGGGATCCAGTTGTCCCCCAAAACTATTTTAGCAGTACAAATGCATTTCTAACTCATTACCCAGCGGGATGAGGAGAATACTGACCCCTTTTCCAGTTCCATTTCCCACATCCTACCCCTCTCAAATCCTGGAGCTGCACCACTGCTGCAGCAGAGTAATGGTAAGACTGAAGCAAGGAGCTAAGTGCTGTCCTCTCTCTATGCTTCTGACTACAAGGAACCCAATCCAGTCTTTAAAGCCATCTGAGCAATTTTAGGATGTCTGGAATTGTCTGTCTTTGCTTATGCTACTAGCCTGTATTTCCCATAGAAAGACATCGGTACAGCTGGTCGTAAATCAAGATTAGGATTCTAGGATTTCAGCAGGTTTTTAATGCTGGGTAAACTCTTGTTAATTCTGTATCTATTCCATCTGCTTTTAGGGGACGGGTGTGGGTGTTTTGTACTGATTCGTTTATACTTATGTCCTCATACATTTATAATGTACAGTTGTTGAAGGGGAGTTATGGATGATAATGTGCTGTAACAATGCATCAGTGGCCATTAATGACTTCTTAGAACATCAGGCAGAATTACAGGACTTTCCAGGGACTGCACAAAGACCGTATTTTGTACATAGACTCCTGCATTTCCCTTTCTGGCTTTGTGTATTTCTGCATATTCTGTGTGTTTATGTGTGTCTATATTCATGTCATGGCTTTCAAGTTACCTACTGCTCTGCAGAGCATAGAAGAGCAGAGTTCACAGGGAAGATGTCCTGGAGAGGTGTTCCTCCAGTGGAAAACGAAAAGGCAGGATGCTTCCAGACACATATGACGGCATCCTCCAGCAGCTTCGTGTGTGCTTCAAAGTGCAAGCTGGTGTGGAAAATGATTGGTTTTTCCAACTCTTTTGTGAGTTGCTTTGTGTCTTAAGTGCTACCTCTCTGTTGTGCTCAAAAAATGCAAAATGGGATTCTGACCCCTTCTCCCCTTCATTTTACCCCTGAGGCTGAAAGAGCCTGTTCCTGCTGTCCTGCTCCCCCAGCCGCGGTGGGGCAGGTGGAGGCACACTGCCTCCAGATCATGCTACTGTTTTCAAAGAAATGAAATTCTCACAAGCAAGTTTATGTATGGGTGGGTTTGCAACATTTAGTTTGTGTTTGGACACGGGGATACACACACTCCCCCTTGGTGGCTGATTTGACAGCTGGTGCCCGCATTCGGAGAGCTGTTACTCCAGCCTCCAGTACATGAGCACTGCTGGGAGCAGGAATGGATTGGCTACTGCAATTTATAGCAAGGATGTTGCAAGGTTGAACAGTTCTAGGATGCAATTAAAATGATCATAAGCATAAGGAATATGATTTGAGGTATGATAATAAATTAGCCAGACATCATTTATATTGCTTAAAAAAATGAGATTAAAGGGATGTCAGGGTTCCATATAATCCCTAAAGTAATGTCTTGATCTTGGTAAAACGATTGAGGCTGCAGCAGAGCGAGCCCTACATGTAAATAGTTTGTACAAAACGATGGTGTAGGTGCATGGAGAACTGCAGTCGGCGTAAACTTAAGGAAGCTTCGTTGTGGGGGTCTTAAATCAGTCGTAGATTTTTATGTGCTCAGGTTATACAGAATTTACAGAAACCATACAAAATGCTCTTCTAAGCCATGTTGCAGCTGGATATTAGACACTAAACAACTGATCACATGTAAATTGCAGTGAAGAAACATATTTTTTCCTGATTTTATTGCATTGTAAAAATAACCTTATTTTACTGCATTGAAATAATAACATGACAATTTGTTAACCGTTATGCTTTCGTCAGCATTGTAGAACAGGATTTCAGTTTAGCAGTAGAAAAGTTGGGTTTTCTTTTCAAATTTTCAAACAGTGCAGGTTGTTTTCTTGTTTGCTGCTCTCGGGGACTCGCAGTGAAATGAAAATGGGCCCTTTCCTCTCTCCCTGCTCCAAGTCTAGAGAATTTTAAGCAGTAGCAATCTGGAACAATTGTGGTAATTTCATAACTCACAACTGAATTTCTATTTAAAATTAAGTATTTTTTAATCAAGATCCAGTACCTAGATTAGGATAATGCTGTGAGTTTTTTTTTTTTAAAACGTTTTTTAGACTCAGCACTGGAACGCTGACTTTGTGACTGAGAAAGAATTCATCGTATAAGGTCTGGAGCAGCTTAAAAAGGGAAAGCTGAGAATGGATGTCAAGATGTACTGTATTTGGGGAGAGTTTTTTGCCACTTAATGATAGATAGAAGAACAACCCGCTTTGCTGGGTTGCCTGTAGAAATGCTGTAAACACAGTTAGGAAGCAAATACACGAAGTAAGACATGAAAACTGTCCTGATAAAACCAAGGTCCTACTGTAATAAATTTCTGATAGCCTGATTGCTTGTGTACCACAGAAGACTTAGATTCCTGTGGAAACTGAACTGGGAAGTGCAACCTTGCATTTAATAATAATTCTTTTTCGAATTGTAACTGTTTACAAGAAATTGCCAATCAAACCACCAATCTCTGTCTGCTTTCATTATTATTAATAATATTAATAATTGATATTATTATTGCTAATATTGATATATTGGCTTTCATTATCTTTTTGAGAGGAGATGTTGCTTAGTGTAGCTGCAGTTCTTGTATTTCTGATGGAAAGTGTATGGCTTGATTTGTTCAAGTGAAGGTAGTGCCCTCATTATGAATTTGCTTCTTTGATCAGGAGACCCCACCAGTTAATTACAGCCCTCCTGCCCTGCCGCCAGGCATGGGGTGAGCGCTGTCAGACTGCTGGTCCCCACGGGATGGCGCTTGGGATGTATTTATTGAAAATAGCTGCCCTGAAATTTCACGGGCTCTTGCTGAGAAACTGCCTGCAAACCTCACAATTTGTGTCTTTTCCTAAAAACTGTAGTTTCTGATTCTTGGTTTCCTATATGAATGGAGCTTTCTCTCAAGAGTTTATAGTATAACGTGGATTTGGATCTGGAGCCTCCTAGCCGTACTTTGCTTGCTTGCTTAATTTTGGGGCTTTTTTTTTTGTTCGCTAGGACTACGTTGTGTTATCAGCCATTTGCATGCAAGGATTTGGACAGTGTGTACGAGGAAGGGTGTATTTCCTAGTTCATTATCTGCTAAAGGACTTACGCTTGCACTAGAAACGCTTGAGTTTCTTGCAGTGAGTGTGGGTTTGTGGCTGTGGTAGTCTGCCCGGCCCTCACTGAAGGTCTGTTTCCAGATACAGCGGTAGCCCTTTATTCGTGTTTGCAGATGTTAGTATTATATGTTGCTGATGGATGCAAATGGGAACTTACACAATGATTTATGTGAACACAAAGTTGTCATTAAACTTAGAGGCAAAGTGTGAACAGTAAAGAATAATGAAGTTTAAGATAGCATCTATTAAATAAATAATAATAGAACCTTTCAATGTATTTATTATTTTTTATTTTTGTCATTTTTTGATTTTTTAATCTGTTCGTGTATTTTTTAATCTGTTAATCCATGAGAGAGGTATCATCTCCTTGCAAACAGTTCACTGCCACCATCTGAAAAGCTGAACACACAGGCCAAGCAGCCTTCCAGAAACCACAATGTATAGCATTATAGGATATCATTATCCCTGCATGTAAGCAGGAACTAACAGCTCTTGCAAATGTAAATACTCCACCTGCTCATTGTAAGGAGGTTGAAAGGCAGAGAGCTGGATAATAGACGTACCTGAATCCAGCTGTAATAAAATCAATACCCTTAAAGTGAGTCCTCCCCTGAGAAAGGATGCGTATTCATAACACAAATTTAGCTGATGTGGAATAAAACCCTAGGGATGCCAAGGCAGCTCATGACTTTCACCTGTGCTGGCAAACATAGCAAAAAGCTAAAAAAAAGTGTAGCAAAATTTTAGCAATATGTGAGTATTTTTCATTAGCAGATTATTGGGCGGGGGTTGTAATGAGTTGTTGAATGGCATGCAGGGTATGTCTGGAAAAAAAAAAATCTCTTGTTACAATTTGAGGAAGCACCATTTATGATAAATACAGGTATTTAATTAAAAAGGTGGAATGACACCAGTCTTCTAAATGTATATGGAAGCATATCATAACAGATTATAAAACTAAAGTGGAAACACACGGACTTGAAGTCTTGGTCTCGATCTTATTCAGAACAGCTTGGAAGTTCGTTTGTCAGAAAAGGCTTTTTATTCTGCAAAAGCTGATTGTTTGGGAAAAGAATAAATTTCAGCGTAAGCCTGTGGTTCCCCTTGTATTATAGCTAATCATGTACTTTCAAATCCTGATTTTCTAAAACGGCCTTTTGCATGCTGAAAGGGAGCTATAAAGCAATAATTTAGTTGTGTAATTGATTCACAGGTAACTACAGATAAAAATTGTCCAGAAAGCTGTGAAAGTGCTAGACACTACATAGTGTGGTTCACTGTATGAGAGATGAGCACTGACATTATGAACATGATGTGTCGATTCATTAAGAGCAGTTTGGCGGGTCGGGTTTGTAAGAGAGTTGTCAGAGTTAACATTTCCCATGAGCACTGGAGGTAACTGGTCCATCCATAAATACTGCTGCTGTGGCTACAGAGAAAAGTAGCTGTTGAAAGAAAATCTCCTGTTTATGTGTTTTGAAATGAATGGTAGAGAGAACACAGCTTTTAGTCTCTCCAGCAGTGTCTGGTCCTGTCACGGTAGGAGAGCATAAGGCAAATAGGAATAATTTCCTATCTGAGAATTGCTCCAAATCCTCCTTTTGGACCTGCTGCAATGTGCCTACCACTGCTGGGTCCCAGGCTGCATTCTTTATAGCCTCCTTCCCGGTGGTTTTGTCATGATTGTGCTCCATTTCAAAGAATTCATCACTTTTAAAACCACCTAATTCCACCTGACTTTATGCACTTGACTGAAGCACTAAACAAAGTGTCTAATTATTCTAAGCTCTCTCTTAGCAGTCAGCAGGGAGAGAAGAACATTTCCAGAAGGCAGTTAACACTATCGGTGGAGCAGGTTGCTCTGGGAGATGCCTCTCTCCATGGACTGTAGTGGAAACCAGGGGAAATTGGGTCCTAATCAGACAGCATGGATCCAGAAAATAAGTTAGTATGTATCTGGACATCAGTTTTTGGCATAACCATCAGATATTTTCAGATTTCCTGCAAGGAATGACCAAACAAACAAACAAACAACCCTTTCCACATTATTAAATGTTGGGCAGGCACCCTAAACAGGCTTGCAAAAGGATTTTGCTTTTCTTCTCTTCGGCCTCCAAAGTAAGGAAGTTGTCATGGTCAAGTCTGTAACACCCACTGTACTTAACTGAGCCTGCGAGTACTTCCCACCTTTAAGGATCCAAGAGTAAGAAAAGAACATGCTCCTAAAGATTGAACTTGTTCCAAGGAGGGTGGCATTTGGAAAATAATCATCGCTGTAGAGGATCCACTTATGTAACTAATCACTGGGAAAGCTAAAAATCTTAAGCACCATCATGTAATAAAAGAGAGATTTTTCAAAACTTGTTTCCAGTAGTCTTTAAGAAAAACATGGATGATGCTCAAGACCAGCAGTCAGGGACCTTAAGTGCAGTTTCCTACTGAAAGCTGGGCACAAGTCATTTCATTCCCACACTTCACTTTCTCTGCACCATGCCCGAGAGTGATGGCCGTGCAGTGCTGGGAATGGGAAATGCCATTTAGGCTTCTGTTTCAGTAGTTGCACACAGATACATAATGTTTTTGATAGATCCTTTTTGCATAATATAAAAGTAAGCAGGAATGATAAGAGTAATCCAACAGGTATGGGTTTACTGGCATGCCTCTGTAAAGACATGGTATTTTTTCGGCAGCACACTTAGTGTACTTTCTTTCTAGCTTCCCTGCAGAGGGTTCATACCTATACTTTTCAAGAAGCTATTTGTTTTCCTTGCTGTACCCACTAATTATACTCTTCTTCTAATTTCCTTGTAGGATTTCGATGATTTATCAGAAACAGATATAAGCAGTGAGGATCAGCATCATAACATCAAGCCTGACCTTATGGAAGAGGAGCTTAAATCCAGGTTATTTCAGCTCGCTGCCAAAATGAGTGACAAGGAAACATCTTCTGGTGAAGAACAAGAGTCAGAACCTAGAACAGACCCTGAAAACCGAAAGGAGAGTTTGTCCTCAGAGGAAAATGGCAGAAGTATTCAGGAAGAGTTAAAGAAGGTAAGCGGTCATTGAAGAGCAGTGGGGCTAACATTGTAAAAGTTAGAATCCAGAAAGAGAAAGTTTTGGTTAAAAAATTAAACACAGTTGCTTTAAAAAAACCCCGCGGTCCTTTACACTGGGTCTGAGCCTGCAACCCTTGTGCAGGTAAAACTTCAATTAAGGTGTGCGGTCCTTCCTGTGAGCCTACAGCATCAATTCACGCAGTGACCTTAGCTTGTGTAATAAACCTTTGACTGATATTAATGGAACTACGTCAGTTTATACTGACTGAGAATCGGCTTATATGTTTTTATTTAAAAACATAACCAGTTCTCCTTTTTGCCTCCTTGCTAACCAGCTGGTTTAAATGGGGTTTTTTCAGTCCTTTTATTTGCTCCCCTGTTTTTAGGTCATGTAGTTCATTCTGATGTCATAGATTCTTCTTTTGCCTCTCTATTGGACTATTTTGTGCTTCTTTAAAGCTTTCCAACCCTGTTACTCTGTCAGCTAATACACCTCTGAGTAGTAATATATTCTAGTGAAACTGAAAAAAAAGTCTTAGTCGTTCATGGTCGTAGTATATATTCTTTCTGTCTATAATAAAGAAACCAAAATATCCCAGTACTATTCATGGTCATGACTTCAGCAGAATTGATAGCGGAACTTGCTCCAGCTTTAGGGAAACAAGCAGGCTGCTTTCATTCTTATTCTTGACAGTTGTCCTTAAAGGTGATTTAAAATCTTCTGACGCGTGCCTTCTCTTTGGAAAGGTGGCTGCCAATATCTTACAATGAAATACTTAAAACGGCAGTGTGTAATACCAGTTGTGGCTATGGTAACCTAAAATACTAAGACCTAGCTAAATTGATAAAACATGCAATAACTTGAAGATGAGTAAATGGCATGTCTCAATGGAGACAAGCATAGAAAACGTATTTTCAGGGAACCAGTAATTTTATATGCCTTAAAAGCCAGATGTCCCAATGTGCTGTCTCTTTAAGAAGCCTGATTTTTGGAGAGTGCTTATGTAGGGAATTACAGATCTTTCAGACTGGCACTTGACATTCTCAGCCAGAGACCCAGGCTTCTGACCTGGGCATCAAGTTTCAAATTAGTTATATAGAAGTACTAATTCTCGGCCATTAAAATGAGAGCTCAAGTGCCTACAATCTGCTTTGAGCTCCTGAACACAAATTAAATACTGTATTTTAGCTGTCTTGCTTACATTTTAGCCATGCTGCTTGTCTTTGTTAGCCTTTAGTCTTCTATTCTCAAGCTTATTCTTGAACACATGAGCAACCTTAAATCGCAGGGAATTTCAAGTTACAGTACACCTGACTGTAGAATAAGATTTCAAAAAACATGTTTATTGAATCACTAGAAATTAAGTACCTGGTGCTCGTGAAAATCTGACATGTCTGCACTTTTAAAAATCTGGACTTCAGTTTTTAATGGAAGCTGGGAATCTCATATAATCACATGTTGAGTTGATGCTTTAAAAAGGGTATTTAGTATATTAAGATCTGTAGCAAAGGCAATAATTGGCATTTCTTGAGTGGAGAGTTAGCTGTAGTTGGGCATTTACGTGTTCTCAGTCCTCACCTCAAGCTAAGCTCTTGAGTTGTATGTCTGCCTTTAAGATACAAGTTTGAAAATGCTGAACTTTGAGTTAACTTTATTTCATGTGGGATACTTGAGGATTTAGGTGGGTATTAATTAACACAAGTTAATTTTATGCCTTAGAACTTAAATCCGCTTAGACCTTCAGCACAATCATTTTCAACATATCTAAGTTTGTGATTACCTAAAATGGTCTTGTGGAGATTCTCAGCTCTCTAAAACAAACATAATCCTACAGCGTAATCCTACATAATCCTACAACATAATCCTACAGCAGGCTTGTTTTTATAGACAACATTTTGCATTTATTAAGCTACAGGAAGTAGTTCATGGTCTTTCAGGGACATGCAGACCCCTGAAAAGCCTAATCATCTCCCTAGTGCAATAAAAAGCCATAAAGTCTTCTATGCTCAGGCTAGAGTTGGCCTTCAGCGCCTCTAGACTTCAGGTGTGAATAAAGCAAAAATCACATTGTGCAACTGTTGTGTTAGTGAAGCGTCTTGTACTAGCACAGTGGTTTGCACAGTTCTTTCTGCCTTGCTCTTTTGGTTTGGGTTGGGTTTTTTTGCTTCACCCCCCAAACCCTAACCAAATACCTAAAGAAAAAAGCAAAATGTAAACCCCTTTGGGAGTATCTTAGTGACACTGATCCTGAGAGTGGCAAGCATGATAAGTGGAATGTATTTAGTTCTTGCTCTCCTCTATCCTCTCTCCTCCTCTTTTAGTGCTTTCATGAAGATAAATAGGCTGGGTCTATATTTCATGGTATACCCCAGAATTACATTCTAGAAGGCAACTTCAGCAGTGCCTGATGTAGACTGCATTTTGAATGTAGTCTGTCACTGTGACCACTTCATCAGAAACTATGGAGATACTGTTTAAAAAACAAAATAGCCCCTGCCATTTTTGCAAATTGCCCCACAGAGCATAAAAACTGAAATAGTTGTTAAAACCTTACTTGTGTTTCTCTTTTTGTCTCCTACTTGGTACTCCTCCTTGCTTAAGATATGCAAATGAGCAAGTCAGTTAAACTTCACTAGTAATGTTGAGTTTCTCTCCTCTTTGCATTACCTTGATGTAGCATGCTGTACGGTGGAGGAATTTCTTTTATCCCTTTCTCCATTTACTTCTGCTCAGAGACTCTTACAACCAGGGCTTAGTAATGTTGTCTAAATCCTGCTGTTTTCTGTTGACATTATTACATGGCTAGGCACACAATAGCTCTTTTCTGAATGACAACCTGCAAGTTTGTTAAGTAGCACAGTGAGATTCTGTTCCCTAAGTGAAATCTCCAAGTTCCTTGACAGTATGAATAACAGCATAAATATTCTTTCCATAAAATATTTATGCCCTCATTCTCTGGAAACATTTTATTCGTCTTTGGTTTTATAAAACTTTATAGAATCACAGAATCATAGAATGGTTTAGGTTGGAAGGGACCTTCAAGATCATCTAGTTCCAACCCCCCTGCCATGGGCAAGGACACCTCCCACTAGACCTGGTTGCTCAAAGCCTCATCCAACCTGGTCTTGAACACTTCAGGGATGGGGCGTCCACAGCTTCTCTGGGCAACCTGTTCCAGTGCCTCACCAGCCTCGTAGTGAAAAATTTCTTCCTAATATCTAATCTAAATCTATCCTCTTCCAGTTTGAAGTCATTACCCCTTGTCCTATCACTACGTGCCCTTGTAAAAAGCCCCTCCCCAGCTTTCTTGTAGACCCCTTTCAGATACTGCTATAAGGTCTCCCCAGAGCCTTGTTTTCTCCAGGCTGAACAACCCCAACTCTCTCATCCTGTCCTCATAACAGAGGTGCTCTAACCCTCTGATCATCTTCGTGGTCCTCCTCTGGACCCGCTCCAATGGGTCCATGTCCTTCTTATGTTGGGGGCTCCAGAGCTGGACACAGTATTCCAGGTGGGGTCATATGTACTACGAGCATCATCTTCATGTGTTTTTGTGCCAGGGGCCTATATTCTTTGTTTTGAGAGAGTACATCTTATATTTTTCACCAGGCATTTTTCGACTACTGGCATAATGAGATTGACACTTGTTAGCAAATCTGCCTGGCACCTCTCTTTAGCGAGAGGAATAGCCAGTAGCTGTGGACATAGGTGCATGTTACCACAGCGGAAGAGACAGCCAGCTCCCTGGTGTGGTGTATGCTGGTGGCTATGCCTGGGGCTGGTCATGGAGAGTGTGGCCAGGGCTCAGTGAGGGAGGTCAGGCGAGGAAGGGCTCATGGAACTTGGTCGCTGGAGAGAAATATGCTCATGGCCTTGGTGGAGCTGGAGAGTGGCATTGGACATGCATATGGCAGTGAATCCATCCTGTGTATCACAGACCTGTTAAAGCATCACAGTAGGGATGGCTGCCATGTTATAACAGCAGTGCTATAATAATGAGAGAGCACCTGTGTCTCCTGGTGGCTGGGCTTCTGTTAATCATTTGTGCTGGTGCATGCGCTCTCCTCACAGAAGATGACGTAGTGGTTTTTGTGACGGTTATCTTGTAACTCCCTGAACTGAAAATGTTGCTGAGAAACTCTCAGGTATTTTGGTTGGTGTGGTGGTCCAGGCAGGGGTTAATAGGAAGCTGCCATCCCCCTTCATATGCCTGAAGACTTTAGAAATGACTGAGTAAAAGTTCCTAAAGGAGCCAGAACCCCATGTCTCACTTAAGCAAGAAAATGTAGTAGTATAAGTATAGTAGCTTTACTACATTGCTACTACTATGCTAATAAAACTGAACAATGGAATACAATGACATCTTGCTGGGTTACCAACTCAGAAGATATTTGTGTGTCTGTTGTTTCACATTTTTGTATGCAAGATGCTCAGAATAATTTTTGTTTTGGTGGATCATGGCTTTTCTCATTATGTTAATTATCTGGGCAGTCTTGTGAAGTCCAGGGTTGAAAACTGAATGTGGGCAGCATTGTAAGAAGTGATCTTTAAGGTTTATGAACTGCATAAAATCTATGCACAGAATTTTGAATGACAGCAGAGAAAAAAAAGATTTGGTTCAGGAGGGTTTGGTTAAGGAAGTGACTTTTTCTTCTAAAAGAGGTATGAGGCTTTAATCTTCACATTGGTCTAATGGTTCCAAAGTTTTAAATTCTCAATTCAACAAAGCAGTGAGGTATATGCTCAGTTTTAAACTGAGGATTAAGTAGTTTGCTGGACAAAAATCCCACAAGAGATTTCTCCCATGTATTTCCTATTATTTCTTGGTCTTCAGTATGGAAAAATAAGTTGATCCTAAGCTTATTTTGGCAAAATCTGAGTCTTTGGTTTCAAGCAAAACAGTTGCTTTGAGTGCATAAACGTTTATTTTTTAAAAGCTTTCAAAAGTGGGCAGTGATGTTTGTGTTCCTCCAATTCTGACACTTTCTGGGCTCAACACAGCTGCATGAGTATGGATATAGATAGTCCATCTGACATGCCCTGGGGTATCCCGCAGGGCCTTAAGCTGCTAGTCCAGAGGAAACACGCATCTGCCAGGACCGTGTCATATCTGACAGCATTGTTTGAAAATCCTCGCGTACTTCAAGCTGTTTCAAATTGCACCTTGTCTGCCTGTGTTAAAGCAACTGCATCAAAGCCCTGTTGCATCTACCTGGAGAAGTGCAGGATAAGTGAGATTCCAGCTGGCTTCACATGGGGAACGCAGCACCTTTGAAAACAAGATTCTCATAGTCTCAAATTTGATACTTTTGGGCATGCATGCCCAAGCCAGCTCTGTCCATTTATTTACTTAGGAAGAAAATGTAAAAGCCATTTTACAGATACACTTACAGAAAATCAGTGAAGATTAGTGTAATCTGTTAGAACAAAATGGGGGGGAAATAGACTCTAACAAAAAAGTTGTTATTTTCTTGTCTCCTTTTGTAAGCAGCCCAGGGACTTGGCAGTGACAGATGAGCTCTTTCAGATCTAGCTGAACGAGTTTCAAGCAAACGCTGCTTCTCAGCTGGATGACACTTCTGTCACAGCAGACCCAACAGGGTAACTGTGGCTGTGTCATGACTTCAAGGCAAAAGCAGTCAGTTTAGTTTGAATAGACCTAGGTAAATTAGGGGGATTAAGGTAAGCCTACTGACTTGATGCTGGAGAGTGGTAGTATGAAGGATTTTACTTGTCCGTTTTGGGACAGTGAAGTGCAGGAGAGGGACAGCAGCAAAGAGTAGGAAGTGATTCGGCACATGATGTCGTAACTCAGCCCAGGTGTTTCCGACGTGAGCATCTCACTGTGGCATAAGTGAGGTACAGACCCTTTTGTAACTAGAAGCACACACAGTGTCAAAATTGCAATTGTTTAGACCAAAAAAATTGAAGATAGCTGGCTTTTCTTTTTCTTAAGACTGCTGCAAACCTATTTTTCTATTGCTAGTGCCACATTGTTTTGTGATGGTGGAAATCAGTATTTCCCATCTGTTTCATTTTATAAAAAACGGTGTGTCATTTGCAGTATCTGTCTTAATGAGATCTGTTATTCTAATTCCCATAAACAGAAATTAATTAGGCATTGCTTTATTTTAAATATATTAACAATAAATACAAAATCTAAATTTTATGGTATTTTGTATTTGCTAGTTTCTTTATCCTTGCTGTTCATCCTAAAGTTCTCTGTAAGTCTGAACGTATATAAACGTTAACCTCTGTAGCTGTTAACATAACTTTTCTGCCTTTTTATTTAACTGCTTTCCCACTACCTAGGAAAAACAAAAGGCTTTTGATCTTCATTTAAAGTTGCAGTTTTTATCCACTGTATTGCAGCAGGTGAGAATGCTTTGTTTTGTCTGTGTCTTCTTACATCTCTTACGTAGTAAGAGATGCTATAAAGTGATATTGAGGGTTTCCACATTTCCCAAGCAAAATTCTCGAACTCAAAATGTTTTCCTGGAAATATCAGGCCTGAAAAATCATACCTTTTGGCCAAAATCAATAATCATTGCTGAAAACTATTTTATACTTATTTTATAATCACAGCTAGCCCTGTGTTACAATGGGAGTGATGAGCATGAAGTAGACATGTGGAGCAGATTGGCTCTCTTATTTGGCTTTGTGATGAGAATTTGGTTTTATCAGTAAAGAAGAAGATCAGACAAAGATAAGGTGTATAATCTTCCTATTCTCATGTACTCACCTATATTGATAAATTTGGAAGGAAAAAAGTAATAAGTTTTTTGGTAGTTTCTGACCATAGTGGTCTTCAAAAACCTTTTTAAGCTCCCAATTTAAAAAAATAAACAAAACCCTTAATTCATTGTAGAGATTGTACACAGTGAGTAGGCACTTTCTCACATTGCTGCTAGTGTCTATTGCTTATCATTCGTCTAGATGGAAAGAGGTTTCCTATTCCATGCTATTTGAGTCTCGGCTTATGAGAATCAGATTTAAAACAGATTTTCATTTCATTCCCTAAGCAAATATATACTTATCTTGTATTTTAAAATAAATGCTATTTTTAGTATGTCACATATAGTGGTAAGCAAATTAATTCTGTAGCATTCTCTCAGTCATAAAATAAGAATCACTTTTTTGTGTTGAAAGTTGATGCTTAATTCAGCAAAACGCTCCTCTCAACTTTTTTTTTTCCTTACTGTCAGAGTTAAATTTTGTGCTATGAATTTCAATCACCTTTTAATCATCTTGGTTTTCTTTTGAGAAAATATCAAGGATGATTTTAAAGGAAAAATATTCTTCCATTTGTGCAGTGTCATCAGCCTGTGTCCATTATAGATACTTTTACAGAATCCTGGGCAGATTTTAAGATTTAAATATTTCCATTTCCAACTTGGACCATAATATTTCACCTCTTGGAAAATAACTTCCTTTCTCATGATTATAGGCAACTTGTCTCTAGAAATGAGGCGTTACATATTATTAGGAATAATATCTGTAACTACATTAGGGCAGTGGATTGAATTCATTAGTAAAAAATCTCATATTCAGAATTACCTAGCACAACCAAAAAAAGAGACTGTATTTCTCTGTCATACTTTAGAGAATGTCAGTAGAATAATAGCTCACTCTGTAAGATAATTCAGCTTTCCTTTTCTAAATGAGTGCCCATAAATGAAGATATTGATGTTAAAGTCAAGGCAGGAAGTCTCAAACTTGCACAGAAAAGTAATTCCATAATACCATAGTTTATCAAAGTATACTTGTCATCCCTCAAATACCGAGGCAAATTTTGGCTTTCTTTCTCAGTCTTTGTAGTAATGAGTGGTTAGGGCTCACTTTTTGGCCAAAAGATCTTTTGAAGGTCGAGGCTGATGACTGCCATTGATGGTTGGGCATTGATGCTCTGTTCCTCCCACACTGTGGCTTGGCCAGTGCCCAGACCTTGCTTGCCTGTGAAGGAGATGGACTTTTGGTGGGTCGTTCAGGGCCTTCTCAAAGCTGTGCAATGAACTCCTACAGGGTGAGGAGATGAGGAGGCAGGTTTGGGTTTTGGTTTTGTTTTCATCGAGTTTGGATTCAGTCAGGTTACTCTGAAAAGATGAATCAACCAGTGGCAAAGCAGAACTTGTCTTCTCCCCAGCCCCACCTCAACTCCCTACAATAAAATGAGGTTATCAGCTGAGAAACGGACATGCGACTGGGACCGGCTTGAGACCGGAGCTAAAAATGATTGCACTACAAGTCATCACCGACACGGTCAATACTGCCAGGGCTGAAAGTTTCCCTTGTTCTATTTCTCGATCTAACTGTTGATGTCAACTGTTCTCTATTGAATTGCAAGTCACTGCCTCCCATGCCAGTTTAACAGAGCCTAACGATGTCATAACATCATAGTAGCAAAAAAGAGAAAATGCTAATGGCTGAGTACATCGTGGAGAAAAAAAATTAGTTCAAGTGGTGGAGAACTTAACTACTTTTGGAGCATTAAAAATAAAAGCAATAATGTTGATGCAAAGGAACCAATGTGGAGATGTCACAGGCTGCAGAGATACATACAAGGACTTAATGCTCACCTACTCTCCGCAGTTTGGACACTTACATTGCTTCAGCTTTATCATCCTGCTTTACTTCCGTTACCTTGTGCAAGGATGCAAATACTGTTGTATAAAGCACCTTCCAGTGTAGCATCCTTAAGTAAAAAAACAAAGGAAGTATCTGCAGCATCAGCAGGGAAAAGAAAGAGACAGCAAAAGAGAGGGAAATGGCTAACAGCCAGCAGGAGCTAGCTTAGACCACTGAAATGTTATCTTCAGTAAAACAGGAATCCTTTCCATCTGTCCAACCACACATAGAAATGACGGTAGAGAAGTTTTACAAGACTATGTTTGTTATATTCAATACACAGGCACACATACATGTATGTGTGCTCACACGCACACAGGTTTTTAGTATTTCATTGGTTTGAAAACTCTTCCACAAAGAACTCGTGAAATTGAGCATCTTCTTTTGACTGTCTTTAGCGTATTTGTGAACGTGAATGTTAATTATCATAAAAAGGGTAAATGCCTGTTTTTTTCATTCCATTAACCTCTTAATCTCAAATTCAGTAAAAAATGAGATTCTCATAACCAGTACAAAAATTCAAATTCGGATCAGCTGCTTCGATTTTACTTGGGGAGGGGTGGTGTTAATCCAGAAGTAGGGAGGCACAGTTGAAATCAGAATGCATCCCAGTGTTTCAAGAAGAATGGTTGCGCTTAGCTTTTCTGTGCTAGGTATTTATAATAGAGCTTGCTTTCTGTATCTATCACATCCATATTAGTTCTTTGACTTGCTTGACAAGACAGATGGGAGAGACTTCATCATGGCATGATAGTTGTCTCTTTGAATCCCTTACAGGTGTTAACAATGACCTTTCCTGCAAGGGCAAGATAAATTAGACAGAGGTCTTTATAGCACTTTGAAATGTCCACCTACCAGGATGATGTCGGTGTGCGTGTCTGTGAATTTTAGGTGATTTTTATAGAACCTCATAACTCCTAAGTTTGACATGGGTGGTTGGGGAGGGGACAGGATTGTGAAGCACTAGAACTCCAGGACACTTTTTCTTCTTTTTCTTCTTTTTCTTCTTTTTCTTCTTTTTCTTCTTTTTCTCCTTTTTCTCCTTTTTCTCCTTTTTCTCCTTTTTCTTCTTTTTTTTTTTTTGTTTTGTTTTGGTTTTTTCCTTACACGTGTTAAATAATTATATCTAGAGTAACCCACTAGGTTTGCAATTTGGCCATTTTGGAATGTGAGCTGTTATAACAGCTTTTGACAGTTGCTCAAAAAAGAGGTAATAACGTATGCAAAACCATTAATTGAGTATCCGTTTTTTCCAATTTGAGAACCCTTGAACTCCCCACATGCTGATTCCGTGTATCCCTTGGGCAGACATTAATATCTTCTTCCTTCTCTGTAAAATGCAGCCCAGGGCAAAGCTGAGTTATAAATACCCTTTAGCTGAAAACTTTCACAGAGTTTAGTTTTAAACATATTGAAATATTGCTTGTGCTCTAAAGTTTTGGGAGATCTACTCTTCAGACATACTCTAAGGAAAATCACTTTTGCTTGCCACGTGTTTCTTTACGGTGTTTAAACTCTAGTGCTGCATCCTTGTTATACTATAGAAGCAGATGTTTCACAAGCTTAAAGAAAAGCTTTAATGTTGTGACTCCTGTGTCTAGATACCCCTAGGCTAGGATTCAGGTACATTCATCGTTGCAAACATTTTATGAACATTCATTTAGCTGCCTTGTGCAACTCTTAATGTGAAGCAAATCCTTGATTTTAAAAGTCAAACAGCATCTGCCACTAAGAACTTACCTTAAAATTCTAGAAAAGCTAAAAATCACATTTCTTTCTCATTGAACTTTTCTTCTCCTATCCATTACCTATTGAGAAGGTAGGGTATTTTACTCAAAAACTTCATTTCGTAAATCTTCCTATCACAGAACACTTTACCAGGGAAATAAAAACCAAAAAAACTGTTTTGCAGTAATTGTTCTGTAATAAATGCCAATATGGATTCTCATATTCTGGTGTAAGCACACTGTTTTCTAATTTAATTTAATCTGTTTTGGAAATCCATCGTCAGCTACAAAGGATAATAAAAAATTTAAGAAATAATGAACGCTGAAGTGAGGCTACAATTCTTGAAATGGAGAACATACATCAGTGAAGATGATGAAGAAAATGTAGTGTCTGGCCTTTGTCCTTTTTTGTTCACTACTCATAGAATAGAATAAGAATTAGGTACTTGTAAAAGCAAATAATAAAACAAAGTAACATTGATTTCCTCTTCTGTCCTATAAAATTATTGATCTGTTTTTAACCTAATTGGTACTTGTGAAAATAAATGGAAAAAACAGTACGCTATTTATGGGGTTCAAGTATTTGTTCTCAGTAAGAGAGTCCTAGGCCTGCTTGTCCGGGGCTGCGTTGGCTGTCCTAACAAGCTAAAGATCTGTGTGCTGTAGCATATTGTATTTGCTTTGTTCTCCTTCTCTTTAATCTCATGTATCTAATTATTTTTTGTAATTCCGAGAAGTAACAGTGCTAAAGATGCCTTAATGTATTGATGCACAACAATTGAGCACACACTGCTAAAAAAGTAGTTTTTCAGTACCTAACATAAAAATGCACAGCTAATTACAGGAAAGAGATAATAAAAGAGGTTTTCCAGTTAAGCCCATGAGAGTTTGTGTGAAGCAAAGGAACATTATTTCTCCTATATCCTGCCTAGGAGCCCCGCTGACATGTTGTTTAATACAGTGTTTTCATAACACGCAGATATTTTTAATGGGTTATACTTTCCTCTACTGTCAGATTTACTGTATAGAATCTGAAGACTGACTGTTTCCTCAGTTTTGATCCTCAGGCACTTTGTGGAAAAATTTACAGATGGGTGGGCCCCTAATTCACATGCATAAGTATTTGCAGGTTTGAGAAATGAATTAAATATAGGTTTAAACTTCCCACACTTTCTTTTAGTCAAAGCAACACCAAAGGTATTGTACATAAATTCTGTGACAGTATTTGTATTGTCTTTAACAAGCTTTGGCTCAGTCTCTAAGCTGTAGAGATGCTAAGCTTGATGCTTGAAGGTACATCCGGTGAAATTTTATTGCCATCAGAGAAGTTGTCCTGAAGCCTAAAGCTCTGTGAGAATCATCAGAATCAGGATAGTTAATTACAAATTACAAATCAGGAACACTGATTAAAAAGGCTCACAGTTGTTAAAAAAAAAAAAAAAACAGACATGGATAAAACTCCATGCTTTTCCTTGGTATTTGATATAATCTATTTCCTAAATATTAAAAAAACAACGTAAATTGTCATTTTAAAAATCAGGATACAAGTGTTTACACGCTTATAGTTCAACCTTTGTTTTTTGGGGCTATCATATAATTCATAGCAAACATCTTTGTAAACTGCCGTGCTGATAGGGCTGCTGAACATTGCTCTCCCGTGTTTGTGGCTGCAATGCAGTAATTCCTGTGGATATGGAGACAGATGATTCCACATCTATTTGCCTGTACCCAAAAAGGAAGATTGCATTTTAAAACCTGTTTAAAATGCTATTGAAAAAATACCCTTATCTAGCTCACTTGGATTTTAAAGCTGGGTATTTGCATGCTCCTCAGGGATAAGATTTGGACCATCCCTCCAGTAGAAATTGCGTTGTGGAAGAATTGCGTGTGTATGTTATTTTGCATGCTGTGTCGGTGTGCATATGTGATAAAGAGAAGGAGAAAAAGAGAAGCAGATTCCAATTTCATCACACAGTTCTTGTGCCTGCTCGCAGCAGTTAGCCAGGTATATTGTTTTAGCATGGCTAAAGCTACAGCTATTGGCAAGGTGATTTTACATATTACCCCTGTGTGCTAATTTAATGCTGTTGTTTTCTCTGTCTACTCTTGGAACAAAACAGAAGTACTCTGCTGTCTCTCTCTGCAACATATCTACAGAGGTCCTGAAAGTCATCAATGCCACTGAAGAACTGATAGCAGAATCCACCGGTCCCTGTGATTTCCCAGCTGATGTTCAGGACAGAGGGACGTTCCCACTAGGGACGGACCCCGTCAGACTCGATGAGCAGCTCACCACGCTGGAAGAAAACGTAAGAACGTGAATCAGTATGTGAAAGTGTCCCGTGTGTGAGTGAGTGTACCTGTGCCAGCTGGAAAGGGAAAACGCACAGGCAGCATCAGTGGATGTTCAGAATTAATTTCAGGTTATTAAACAAATACACAAACAGAACAAAAAAATCCTATTTCAAAGGGTTACTCAGCTGTGTGTTGGGTTTTTTTTTAATGTGTGCTTTAAAATATTTGGGGGAGGGGGCAAGCTGAGTATGTTGGGTTTTACAACTAATTTTAGAATCCCTACCTCAAAAGTTAACTTAAGGCTTCTGAACCTCTTTGGCTGCATGGCTGTGCCATGCCTTGCTGAAACCACACGTCTCCAAGTCCCAGCACAGCCTCGTTATTGTAAGGACAGGTAGGGAAAGCATGTCCCCAGTCGCACAGAGAAGAAGCGGAGGAACTCCTCCTCCACCCATGCTTCCCCAACAATACTGGTGCTGAGCACCCTGGGAGACGGAGCTGCCTGCTGCGCTGTTAAAAAGAGCAGGCTGGAGAAGCCAAATTCAACAAACATTTCTGTTTGGCCGTGTCCAAATCACCCATCCTTTTTCATGAGTACCTGTCATGTGCAAGGAGAAGTGTCATGCTGAATCATAGAGGGAAGTCACTACTCATTGGAAATTTTTATGCATCCACTTAATGAAGTTGGTACACTCATAACTTTCGATTTTCTCTTCTTCCCACATTTAACTGATTACATTTCAGTGATTTTTCCCTTCATTAGCAGCTTTTGAAGATCTCGCAGGAATCTGGTCTGTCCCCTTATAACATCCTGATCAATTCAAGAAGATACATCCTGGTTTTCTTTAGCCCTCAGAAAACTTTCGAAGACAGAATCTCTTCTTGGGGGATAAAATCAGTTTCCTTCACAGAAATGTACTTCCTCAACAGCCCCAGGCTAGGGGCTGAGGGGGAGATAATTCATGGCAATGCCAGCCGCTTCTGCCACTGGACCTGTCTTACTCCACAGCCCTCCCACCAGTCGCACAACCCCCCAGTCCCTCTCATCACACCTTTTCTCAGCTCAAATCTCCCAGCCCTACTTTGGTTCAGAGGTTCCCAAACTAGATACTACCCCTCCTAACCTCATCTGTTCCAAAAGCTTTTCCATCTCAGACCTTTCCCCCTGCCCACACCAACAGGATGGCCCCCAACCCACCCCAGAGCACCTTCACTCCTCCCTAACCAGCTTCCAGTCATAACCTGACCTCCAAACTTCTCCTTCCCACCTCTGCTCAACCTTCCCGGGCATCCCGCTGTGCCAGCTGAGGTGCTCCTGCTCCGCCTTGCTCCCACACACTGTCCTGGTTGCTGGCATCTCCTGCCCTCCATCCTGGGGCACCATAGGCACCTGAGCCTGCCCCGCCACAGAGCTCTTCACACAGCGGCCGTGCTCCCAGCTCCTCTCTGGGCAGGGAACTCAAAACAAACAAGCAAAATAGGCTTGGGAGTCCTCCCCAGTGCAGCTGGGAGGGCAGGGCAGGGGGATGCGTCGATGAGACACTGGACGCGTGGCAGCTCAGATATGGCCCTCTGCAGAATGGTAAAGGCTTCCCATAGTGGCTGCGGCTCTAGTGCCCGTAGAAGGGTATAACTTGAGCTTGTGGTGAGCAAAGTGCCTTCCTCATGCCACCTGCCATGATACCCATTTCATTCTTACACGACAGATGCACTTCCACAACAACTTCTGGGTGAGTTTGGTTAATTTTTTTCAGAATAATAGATGTAGGTAGATGGAGATTTTTCTCCCCTGTGAATACTCGAGCATCCTAGCTCCACACACCACAGACTGCATTTGTCAGAAGAGTGAATACAGAATGAAAATCCAAGTCCAGGCTGGACCATGTCTTTAGAAAAACAAAGAAATTCCTCAGGAGGACAGAGAACAATTTGGGGAGAATTTCTCCCACATTTTTTCTGTGGAGAACCGTGTTGTAAACTATCTGAGGTGCATTTTTTCCCCCCAGTTATACTCTGACAATCTCTCCTGTCCTTGTGGAGCTTTGGCATCTGTGGTGCTGTGGCCTCTAGTCATTCATTCAGGCCAAGCATTTCTCACTGGGCAGAGACTGGGCACTGAGGGAGAGCATTTCCTGCTGTGGCATTGCCCTCCTTCCAGCATATCCCTGCTTTAGCTTCTCCCAGTTCCCTGCACAATTCATAAGGTATCCAGCTCAGCCTGGCTGTGCCCCCACGCTACATCTTTCTCTGCCCCACGCAGGTTTTGAAGTAGATGGCAAAACTTCATGGTTTCAAGATCTCACCGCCACCCTCCACAGCAAAGTTAAAGAGCCTTTAGAAATCCAGGAATCCATAACTTTTCCCAGTGCAGCTGGGGGCATATCTGCATGCAGCACATCCTCTTTGCAGCAAATTTTGGAAGAGGATCTGGGTTGTTCGGTTTTGCTCTCTGTAGCATTTTGGGGACTGTGCATGCATCAGTGGGGAGAATGTAGAGCCACCTGTACCAACACAAGTTCAGGTGGGTTTTAGTGGAAGCTGTGCATAACTAAATGGTAGTAAAATAAGTCTCCGCATCTGAATGTGAATGTATGCATAAGGGCATAATTTACTGAAGACCTGCAAGTACCCCATTGCTGTATGGAAGCACAACAATTATTCAGGTAAAGAGAATATTATTTAGAAAAATCTTTTATTTAGCTCTAGCTGGAAAATGTTCAATAAAATTAAAATTTAACAAATGTAGGGGTTGATTCAGTTACAAAAACATTACTGACCTTGCCTTCCCACATTTTTCCATCAGTCCTATTTTCTTTAGATTTTTATTTTCCCCTCTTGAAAAGTACAACTTATTGTGCAGAGCATTTAAATGCACCTTTTCTTTACCTTTCTAAAGATGTTTCTGTTCATAATGCTCCTTTTTCTTCTTTCTCTGAGCTTTTAGACATGATAGGGAAATTTAAAAAATCACCTTTTAAACTGAAGCGGCTGTGGTATGTCACACCACAAAGATGTATCATTTAAATGAATGGAAAGAATAATTAAAACCCACAAAAGCAGATGTATTTCTATTTAAGTCAGCATGTTAACTTTATGGCCCACCTGTGTCTCCAAGTACTTCAGCAAACGTGTTAAATCAGATCACTTATTTGTTCTAGGTACATTTTTCAAAGATTTCAAGCCTGCAGTTAGACTGTGGTCTTACAAGGTGCAGTTCATACAAGATGTAGTGAATTTGTTTCTTAGCAAAGTGATGTACATGAAAAAATGTGTATACATTTATGCTTTGAAACAACTGATAACAAAGAAAAAAAAAAACTATTGCAAGCAATTAAGAAACAATAAAATAAAAAATAATAAAAATTAAACACTTACTTAAATCTTAATTTAGTCATTCTCCACCACTTTTGATCCAATGAAGTCACAGCATGGCCAGAAATTATTTGAATACCTGTTATGTCAAAGGACTGCATAACCTAGGAATTGTAGGCAGATACAATGACTTGAGTGGAAAACAGGTATGAAGTGAAGGTATCTGCTCGAGAATGTGGTTCAGATGCCCCTTGAACCATGAAGTCAGCCACAGAATATGTTTAATTCATGGTATTTTTGTACCACCAGTCTTTACTGATGTTAGAATGAGTGAGGCTGCCAGTGGGGAAAATCAAAATATATCTTTCATTTCCATTGTGCTGTTACCAGCCTAATGGAAACAGTGTCTTGACTATCTAGTAAATAGACAGAAGGCGCAGTATTTTCGCATGGGTCTGCACAATTTTAAGCACAGATGTCAAAAGCTAATGCTTGAAAATTACCCTTTTCTATAAACCAGAGACCTCCATCAGGCCATGTACCTTAGATTTCTTCGTGAAATGAAAGAAACATGTAAAACACAATGTATCATGAATTATTGCTCCGAGTTACCTGCAGTTATCAGAGGTATTGTAGGTGGGTCAAAATATTAAAAGTTGTTTATTTTTATGGAAGATCTTTAAGTGATAAAGTCTGTTATTCTCTTTTATGCAGCCCAGATAAATCTATTGAGTCTCCACAGATTCATTCCAAAGGGCCAGGAGGTGGGAAGGCTTTGGCTGCTATATATTTGGGTGAGAGCAGGATGTGATGGAAAACTGTGTTGTACATGTAAGCACAGTTATTCTATAAGAAGTTAATAACCATATGCTGCTAAACAGTTATTCTGAGGCAGCTTTGATTGCCAGAAGGCATTAGGCGTTTTTCAATAAACACAGCTTTATATGAAGCGTGATCTGTTGACTTCCCCTTGTAGACTTCAGGGGTTTTGTTATGCAATTGCCTATCAAAAATAAAAAAGCAAACTTTTCAGCTTTCTTTTTTTATGGTGAATCTGGAACAAATCTGTTTTGGAATACCATTGTAGCACCTATGAAATTTGGAGTGCAGCCACCTCACGCCTCCCTTCTCTTTGTGGATGTGTTTTCAGATTATTCCCCCCTGACTTTCCTCTGCCAGGTAAGTCTCCCCGTCGTGGGTTAGCAAGGAGGGAAGCTCAACGGCATTGTGGAAGATGCGGTTTGCTCAGACCTCCCTGCCCACAAAACAGAAATCACTGACCCCTCTCCCTGCCTTGGCCCTGCAGGTGTACTTGACAGCCGGCACGGTGTATGGGCTGGAGGGGCAGCTGACCAACCTGGAGGACGCCGCACGCAAGATCAACAGTATTACAGCAGAATCAGAGCTGGCCGATCTGGAGGATCAGGTGGCCACAGCAGCCGCCCAGGTTCATCACGCAGAGCTTCAGGTGAGCACAGCAGCTCCTCCCTACTTGCAAGTGTCACGCTGCCTTGCCTAGAACTTCCCTTTTGTCCGCGCGCGCTTACTTTCAATATTCTTTTGTACCGCAGCGAACCCATGATCCAGGGATGCTGACTGCATCACAGGAGCTGAGCAAAGCTTAACTGAGATGCGTAACTCGGCCCAGCCAGGTGTACTGTATTTGTTTGTTTCTTCCCCCAGCTTGTTTTTGGACACGGGAGTGGAACAGCCTCTTACTGCAACAGTAATGCCGAACCTGGTCCTTGCTCCCAGGCAGCTCACATGGTGCGCTCTGCATCACACGCTGTTGTCAGACTGCAAATACGGTCTTAGGCGTTTAGCTAATCAGCAGGTTGTAAAGTACTTTATAAAAGAAGCCAGTATCAGTACTGTTCTACCGAAAAAGGCCAAAGGCAGCCAGACGCTGAGCCAAGCCCAGAGCCCGGCACTTGGAAGCCTGCCTTGGGATTCAGCCCCTAAGCAGCACACATCCCAGCCAAAAGGCGATTGCTCCTGTGGGCTGCAATCTAGTGTCTCTCTCGCAGGCTTCAGAAAGTCTGGGGCTCGGAAGAGAACGTCATGATCTCATGCTAAAAGCTGAAGTGGGTGACGCTGCCAGACCTCAAGGGGATAACGCTGCCAGCAACTCACTGCCAATGATTTCGCTGACCAGTCTGTACCATGCGAGGCACTCTGACCTGCCTGTGCCGGGCTTTAATGGGATGTACCTCGTTATTTTACTCAGCAGTAGCATGCTTAATTTAGATGCACAAAGAGCTGAGAGTCTGACATCTCACCAATGTCAGAAGGGCACTGCTGCACTACATGGCGAACGGGCAGTGACGTTTTGTTGGCTTCGGTCATTATTTTACAGTAAATATGTTAATGGAGGTGAGAAGTGAGGAGGACAGAGGCCTAAGCTATGCAAGGAGGATGACAGAGGCCAATTGAAGGTCTTCTGCAGAATGATCAGCTTCAGGTGTCATCGCAAATGTGGAGTCGGGTTATATGTCTGACTTCTCTGACACTTCTTTCCCTCTTGGCAACATTTGTTTCCGCTAGTCTCAGTATCACCCTGTTTTCCCCCAGATGTTTGCTTTCTTGGACTTCCATTTTTCCTAGCAATTTTGTTTTCCATTGAGTGTTTTTATATAGTGTGTACCTGCATTTATGCATGTTTGTATTTAACACGTACATTATAAATATTTAAGGTCAAATGTGTAGATTTTGTGAGGGAGGATGTACTTGGCGTATGCATGAAATTAATTTTGAATTAGGAAATGTGTCCCACAAAGTCATTCTTTGAATGTAGCCTTTGAAAAACGCAGCTTGAATGAACTTGGGATTATGCAGCTAAAGGTAACTGGGAGATGGCAGATGGGGGTTTTCTCTCCTCCTTTCTTTTTTTGCTCAAAAGGAGTAAAATGCTTCTTCCTTGGAGTCACACGGTAGGTTGGATTGTTCTTTTACTCCATCTTTACTAACAAATTAAGCCCCTTTTAACATCAGGACTAGAGAATACAGAGAAGTGTCAGAATTGCTAAAGAAGTTAGCCATCTGTGTATATGTTTTGATTGAAGAGAATTTGACTGGGGGAGGGATATATTTTAGTAGTGGCATCCACAGTAATTTTAAAACTTCTTTTTCCCCCTCCCCATCTGTCTGTCTCTCTCTTTTATTTTCTCTGAAGATTTCAGATATTGAGAGCAGAATATCAGCTCTCACTGTTGCAGGCTTGAACGTGGCTCCATGTGTTCACCTGACAAGGAAACGGGATCAAAAGCAAACAAACCAGGTGCCAGAACATTATGTGGTATTCAAAAATACATTGGGGAAATCTTGCCTCTTTTTCTGTAATGGAGTTGAGTAATACATGTGTTGTTTACAGATGCATACAATAGACACATCAAGACAGCAGAGGAGAAAACTTCCAGCTCCACCAATAAAAGGTGCACTTCAGTTGTTATGTACGTTCTATATAGAGTCTGTCTTTGTAAGGTTCAATATAACGTAGAGTTCAGCAAAGCAGGGAAAAGATCAAGTTATAAAATGAACAGAGAAAGCCTAGATATGTCCACCCTCCTTATTTCCCATTGTACTTGCAGTACATAAAATACCCATTTGTCACATTAAAAAGCGTCACCGCTTTCCATGGAAGTTGTGACAGTGGCAAATTAATAGGAGCAGAAGGCTGGGGAAAAGCAAATGAGAGATGCTGATTACTTGTCCTGCAGCAGGGATGCTGCCACTCTGGCATTGCCTGGGGTTAGGCTGTGAGGCCCAGTCGCAGCGTTTAATTACCAAAACCCAGTTACCACCCTCCACAAGCCACCATTGCTTTATTAAAGGCTATGCCTGCTGACTTCAGTCCATATGATGTGGCTCAGAGATGTTCCTGGTGTGTTAGGCTATGGCTGCGAATTGGCTTTATAAAATAAAGTGCTTTTTTCTTTCATGTTTTCTCTTTTTTTTTTTTTTTTAACCCCACAGTGCATTATCTCTGACAATTCTAGGGCCTGCTTCACCTCGCATGGCTCTTGTTTTATTCTTGTGTAATTCCACTGATTGACATGGCTTCAAACTTTAATAAATGTGGAGTATCGCAGCCTGCTGTTTTTCATTTAATTTAAATCCAGCTTTCTTCATATGTCTTAGGGGAAGTTTTATCTCTCTAGAAGGTGTGACTCTTCAGGAGTATTGTTACATCTGCTTCAATCTGTTATGTGAAAAATCCACCTTTTTGTATTTTTCCCAGGTGAAAAAATAGATGGTTCTCCAGTTACCACTGTCAGAACGTTTAACAGAAACTTCATGCTTCAAGGGTCTCTAACACAAAGAACTAAAGAGAGGAAAAGCACTGCCAAGGACTTAATGGTAAGTTCATAACAGATGTTTTTAAAACTGCTGTAAAAAACAGTAAATAGAGAGACAGTGGTATCTGTGTAGGCAGCTATATTTCAGCATTTTCACAAAATTTCTCTTGATCGTTTGAGGAAAAATATTAGAGACCGCTGAGGCAGCTCTGAACAAATACGACCAGTGTCCTTGGAAGCTCTCTGTATGCCATAGTATAGCAGCTGTGCGCTCCTGAATGCCAGCCAGCGTCAATGTATTCTGGCTGTCAGGTCTCCAGGAATGCGCTACCCTTATTTTTAAAAAAAAAATAAATCAATCAGTGGTCCCCTGCAATTCAGCCTTCTGAACCAGACCATCACAGAACCGGCTGCACACTGTAACTCAGCACGTCACCTTGAATCTCACTAATTTTTGAGAAATGGCCAAAGGCTACCTAGGTGGAATTTAAGGGGTAGATAGGCCACGCATTGGCTCTGCAGGGTTTGAACAAACAGGTTTTATGGGACAGCTGGCAATCGTTTCTTCTAGAGCAGCCATAGAGGGATATGGAAAAAAGCTGACTGTCCTGTAGCAGTCTGCCACTAGAAATGTGGAAGATAGGTGGGGAGGTGAGAAGGGGAAGGACCTTCTCCTAGACGCTTCAGCAAACTTGTTTTGTGTTTTGCTCATGTTCTTTTCTTTCCTGTCCCTCTCCATTCTAGGAACCTGCTATGGGATCTGCTGTGATGTACTAAACTTACACTTCCCTACTGCCAATAACACACTGCCTAAGGCTGTACACTAGAGTGCCTTTACTTAACAGCCATTGTGTATGTCCAGCTGAAAATGGACCCTCAAGAACCCACAATGCCTCAGTTATAGGGCTTCGTTTGGATACCTCACTGGGAAAGCTGTCCAAGTCTTCAGCATTGTGGTCTGCTAAAGGAAACTCTGCCTTAAAGTTCTCACAAGACTCTAGAAAGGATGCTGAGTTTCAAAAGCAAGGCTCCACATTTTAAGATGCACTTTTTCTCCCCATCGATTGTACTAAAGTATGTCGTCTTTAAACTGCAGTATGTTTTTGTAGACTCAGTCAATCATAATTATAGGCCAATATTTCATACAAAAAGAATGAACAAAGCAGACCTGTGATCCATATTTGCTGGCCTCTCACTATTCACGTAGACATCCATCTCGTCGAGCAATAAGAACAACTCTGTGCAGTGTATGCTGCTTTTCAGCTGTGTGGTGGGAGCGGAGAATCAGCGTACCTAGCTCTGCTCCCTGTGAGTCAGTGGTAGTTTTGACAGGGTTTGTAGGAGGAGATGCGACGTGTGAAGACTTCTCTGTTCACTGAGGGTACGTTTGGCAGAGTTAATGTTCTAGCTCCAGTATTTTGCTCATGGTGTCAGGAGGTAACGTGGATGTCATGTTGAACCGTGAATTGGTGGCAGCACATGTGGACCAGATGTCTGTTGAGTTACGATCCTGGCGTCTGGAAATATCTGAACACTGCTGTGAAACCTACACCTTTGTATGTCTCGTTCTTCTTGGTAGCATTGTCCGCTTGGTGGTGTCCAACCACGGTGTAGTTCAGGATAAATTCTGACCGAATCTTTAAGATTGGAAAAAGAAAGTAAAAGCATTGTGGATGAGATCTCTGCTGACTGGCTGGTGGTTGCAGGGTGGCTGCAACCTGTAAGAGATTCCCTTCTGCAGTTTCCTGGCTTTTCTGAGGAGGGAGCAAATGTAGCCTAGACATCTCTTCCTTTACTAGTCTGTAGCCAACATAGCAGCTGGGGCCTGACACTGGTGCCATGTGCATCCCACCACCATTGGACCACTCTGAATTGGACTGGGAATAGTAAAATTTCTTCTTTCATTTCTTGAGACCTTTGAAAGGTGAGCCAATCTAGAAGGCCCTTGAGCGGATGCCTAGGAGGGAAGATGCTGCTTACAGGGTGTCCTTCTCACCCTTTTTGGGGAGAACATAGCCAATTTGTGGTACTTCTTGCTCTGAAGAATATATAGGAGGTCGTTAGAGGAGGTGATAAGCCAGTGAATCCTGTATCTTCCACACAAGTGCAGAGCAAGTACCCAAACGCAGACTGGGTTGATGTGAAACGTGCTATGGGCTGGCAAGTTCCCCCTCAGCACCAAGGAGTGGTGACCTCTCCTGAGGGCACTGGGTACCAGGGGAGGAGGAGAGCTGCTCCTTTCCCTGTGCTCCCAGCCAACACCCACTGGCAGAGCGCCGCACATTACCTGCCGTGCAGCAGGAAAGCAGTCCCCTGGGACACCAGGCCATGAAATGTCTATGGTTGGGCAAATACGAGCAAAACTGGGCAAATTTCCTGGCTAGGCTGGATTTAGGGGGACGGGTGGGGAGGGTGAGGAATGGCTGGATGGGATGGTTGGAAGAACAGTGCCAAGTGCAAATCTGCCGCCCGCATTTGACATCTAACTTGTCAGTACTCTGATGTCCAGCCGCACGTAAGGAACCCTCAGAATAAATACAACCATCTTCCCACCTAGAATACATAAGCGTTGCTCCATCCCTTCAGGAAATTTCCACCTGCCCAAGATCTGACCGAATGTGTTCATTCTGGGTGAAATTATGCCACCTTTTACTCTCACACAAGTTCTCTGGAATTGGTTTGCACAGATGTGAGAGCAGAATTCGGCCCACTCTGTTTAATATATAAATATATATATAAAACAAATAGATTTTATTTATATATGCAATCCAGTAAAGGAGATTAAACAGAGTAGGATGCCTAGTAATTTTTTTTGTTATCCAGTCTCCTCCTCCTTCCTTGACTGTTCTTGTGTATGTATACAATACATTCCCAGGTTCTGGTTTATGCAGGTATGCGTGTTACGAAATGTCATTAATGGTGGTTGGTCTACATATTAGTCTAATAAATAATAACTAATATTGTGTATGTACTATCAATACAGAAATGACTAATTTTAATAGAATATCTCTGGCTTTTGTTCTGTTAGTGTGATTTAAGCAAGCCAACAAAGTTTGGAATAGGTTGTTTTCCTTAAGAGGCATGAAAAAGAAATTATTATCGTGTTACAATGTTAAAATATCCAGTCTTCTTTCACAGAAAAATGTGTACTGTGTAGGCATTGCAAAAAAAAAAAAAAAAAAAAAAAAAAAAAAGAAAAAAAATCCCACCTGCTATAAGGCATTTGAATTTTTACAAATGTTTATTGTGCCAAATACGTGCAAAGATATAATTTACTGTTTTAAAAAAAATCATAAAAGCATATGTTATAGCACACAAAGAATTATTTTGTCATCAAGTGATTTCAATCTTTAGTGTTAATATTTATATTTAGATTAATTTTTATAAATGAAAATATTTTAATGGGTAAAATGAAGACTATATGATCTATTTGATTAAGTCTGAGTGAATATTAAGCTTGCCTTGTTGTTGTTATCTGCATACTCACCGAGAATTATTGTCAAGAGAAATTATAAAAGAGTAAAAGCGATTTATGAAAAGAATGCCTTTTCAAGGACTTGATTCATAAAGAAAAACCAAAAGTTCTTCGCTGTTGTTTGAATTTATGTACACTTTGGCCAGGAAGCGTGCAGAACATGCTGCTGCACACAGAGCTCAGGTCCTGCCTGTCCACAAACGACCCGTCCCCTCATCAAACCCAGGAGACTTGCAACTCTGCAGAATTACCTTGGTTAGCTGAGGGGAGGAATACACGTTAACGCATTTGGTTCAGATTTTTTTGCGCTGGGGTGGGAGGGATCCTGTTAGGAACATTTGATGGTTAGTCATCTCCAAACTGCCCGGTCTGTTGGGCGAAATACCATCTCAAGCAGAATTTTTATAACTCTGGGATCGCTACAAAACAACAAAAATGAGCAGGAACTCTGCTGATAATCTTAGTCTAGTATTTCCAAAGTCACATGCGATGAATGCTGATGAAAATACTTCTTTATCAGCTATATTTTCTCCACCATGAGGGCGTTCATTTAAACTGGCATGTTTTAAGTAACACTTTGGATGTTATATGTTGAATTATAAATAGGAGTAACTACCTTATTGTAATAAAAATTTACTCCTTGCTGACAGACCATTCGCAAAGAGAAAAAAAGGGTTAAATTATCTGCAATGATTAATTCAACCCCTACTAAATTTTAGTAGTAATTCTAACAAAGCACAACTAGAAATGCAAGTTCATTCTAATTTGTCTTTCGCAGAATGATTCATGGCCTGGATTTAACTTCTAGTCATTACCTAAATTGTAAACTATCTGTTTTGCATATAAACCATAGATTAAACTGCATTTGAATATTATTGCTGGTAATAGTTGTTAATCCAGATTAAACATATTGTAAATAACACTTCTTATGAAATGAATATAACAAAGTTAATTACTATGGCAAACATGAGTATTGATCCACAACCCCAGGCTTATTGATGTGGACTAACGTAGTAGATGGTACATTGCTTCTGATCCTCAGAGTGACTTTAGCTTGATCAGATGATGTACTTACAAACAACTACATTGTTTTAAAGGGAGTCAGCTAGTTTAGGCCCTTACCCCTTTTGGATAATGGTGCATGATTACATGTAGTAGGGACAAAACTACTCTGAAGAGTTTAATTAGCCAATTTTATTTTCTTTTCTTCAGCAGGGAGAAAATACTTATCTTTGATAGGAGCTCCTTTTTGTTCACTAATATATCTCTCCAGCAGTACAGGAAGAATCATAAAGGGGCAGTGGGGTAGTTCAGGGCTACCTTCCTACAAGTGGATGTTAACAATCTACATAAAAACTATACACAGAGCACCAACATTTTATGCCTTTACTGCAGGTACATTAAAAATTAGTGGGAGCCTTTTTTCTTTCTTCCAACCATTGCTTTTTATTTTTATATATCAACAGCCATTGACTTTGAAATGTGACAGGAAGGCTTCATGATATGCTTAACACTGCAGAGTCCAGCACAAAAGCTGTATCATTTTTGGATAAACGTAATGTTACAGTGAATGGCATCAGGAGATTGGTGGGGATGTAAGACAAACATTTTTATAAGCTATGGTTGCACTCAGTGCAAGTGTCCACGCATTGTCTTTTACCTGCACCCTGAGTATGTTTCTTTTTGAAGGAACGTGCACAAGGAGCAGAAAGAAGAGCAGCATGGTATTGCTAGGCAAAAGCAGAACTGGAGGTCTGAGGTGCAGAGGAAGGCGCAATTCAAAGAGCAGAGGTTGGGTCACCACCTCAGGGAACAGGGATCACCAGTCATTGTCTTCTGTGTCTGACACTTTTTGCTCCCACAAAGCGTTCAAGATGAAATCCAGGTGCCTGCTCACAGGCCTCAGGCTGCCACGGCTGCTTCTCAGCTGCCTCTTCCCAAATCGACCGATGGGGCGAACGCCACGGCCCACGTACCAAAAAGGATCAATCTCAGGACCTGGAATTCAAAGCAGTCAGTGAAACATCTACCACTGTACCACCACTTCCTGAACATCTTGAGGGTGTTAGACGGCTTATTTGTAGTCCAGGAAAAAAAAAAAAAACAAGGGAAAAGGCTGCAGCCAGATGCACAACTTTCTGGTGCCTTTGAGGGTCACCTGCCATATGTGGAGCCCAAAGGAAGAGAGTTCAGATGCAAAATTAATTTTCATCCGTCTGGGCTGCAACCCGCAATTCAAACATAAGCCAAAGTACCCATCAATTCAGGAGGGTACAGCGTGCTTTAAAACTGATCCAAACCCTGGAGGAGGTTACAATGAAGCCTATGTCCAGAAAGACCATAGCAGCTCTCTGTACCGCCACTTTTAAACTGTCCTCTCTTAGCTAAAGTCCTGAAGGTCCTACTGTCCAGCCTCTGTTTCTGCTGTACGCACCAGGTACGGTATTTCTACAGGCTAACAAACGCACTGGATTGCAGAGGGGGTTCCTACGTGAGAGGCAAACATAAAAAGCTAATTCTTGTTCACTTAGGAAGTTCTTTTCACGGATTACTTTTTTCTTTTAATATATCTGAAGTACACTTGACTTATTTTTACAGTCTAGTTTAGTTTTAGAGCAGGTACAGAGAGGGGTATAGTTATATTAAAAGACTTAGATATAGCGACAGGGAAAATCTACACAGTGCTGGAGATGTTGCCACCCCAAGGAAATACCAAATCATTCTAAAGCCAGATGAATGTCAGGAACAGGAATAAATTTCAATTTAAGTGCATTATATATCATCCAAGTCAGATGAAAGTCTCGGGCAAGGCAGCAGGATTTTCCCCTGTGCATTTTGATGTTTGAACAGAGAAAATAAAAAATCCACTTTAGCTGTGAATTTCTCCATAAATACATCTTGTAAGTCTTTCCACACAGTATTTAACACCATTCCTGGCCACCAAAACCCAAGTAATTTCATTTTTTTCACCTGGGTACCTAAAAACAGGCTCCCCGCATGTCTAGTTGAAAGGGGAAAGGTGTGCCACTGAGAGCCTGTGTGCCTTAATCCCCACACCCACCTCTCTCCCACTCCACATACAATTATCAGCGTTTGCTCCTTGGGGGAAGATAAGGTTTCCTGATTTTCTTAAAAGTCTTTTGGACTGTGTGTTAGCTTTTGCTTGGGACGTGGTATTGTCCCTTACCTGGCCAGCCTCAGTTCCTCTCAGCGTCTCTGAATGGAGACACTTCAACCACTTGCATTTTGCCTTTCAGACAAGTCACGGTTCCAGACAGGAATGAAGATGTCTGTAAAGCAAACTTAAGCTTCTGGCCCTTGCTTTCTTGTTATTCTATACAAGTAGTTGTGAACTATTCCAAGTCTACAGAACACAGCTGAAAATTTGATCCTTAAATACTCAATGTATGCTGCCTTATATTTTCTTTTGTACATTACTGTCTCCTCCAGTATTTATCAAAAATCACACTATTTCACTTGGCTAATTAAGGGCTGTGAGAAGGAGGTTAGGTTCTGTATATGCTCTTACAAGTGTAAATGGAAGTACAGGACCCCACGCCCCCATTTTACCATAGAAACACCCACAGGGATTTGCTGCTGAACAGCCCAACCCTGATCCCTCAATGCACCAAAGATTGTGGCGTCACCATATGGGAGTCCCTCACACTACAGCAGGTGAGACTGATACTTACTTCTGTTGTCTATCTGATGTTTAAATGGCCTGCTCTGTCCAGAAGCAAAGCTGAGTGATACCAAGAGCACCAGCACGTAGACAGTGACCAGCTTTAAGTGCTTTGGTGACCACTGGGCGCGTGGTGTCCACAAGATTGGATTCCACATGATGGAGTGGTGGTGGGAAAGCTGTGAAGAGAAAAGTGAACATGAGGAACACATATGAGTTAAAGTTCTCAATGTGAAGGAAGGTGTCAACTGTAACAGCATGTTCCTATCCATCAGAGCCATTTTATGACTAAGTTCTCTGAAACACTGATGCTGGGGATTTTCTGGGTATTTCTGTTGGAAGGCAAAGGCTATGCAGTGAGCCATCTACTGAGGTAAGTCTTGCGACTTGAGCATTTTCTCATCATCAGTGAAAGCCTCTGGCACGGCTTCACAGGACACACAAGTCCTGGCCCTGTGCTTGCTGCTGACTATCTGTGTGGCCCTCTGTATGACCATGGGCATTGGCCACCAAAGTGTGTTTTAGCCACTATCTCCATCATCCTTTCCTCACTTGCAAAAAATGTTTAACATTTGCATTTTATGCAATCTCTTTACAAATGCATTAGAAAGGCTCACTGAAAGGGAACGCTCTTCCCATGTCAGCTCACCCTTTCACAGCCAGCATGCAAAAGTAAGATTTCCAGTTACGGTTTCCACTGTTAGATGTCCTGGTCCCATAAATGCATCCAGATGCAAACGGATGAGAAATCCCCACTGAGAGAAGGGCTGTGCAGAACAGAAGGTGCTGCGCGAGGAAAATCGCATGCAGGAGGTGAGGATCCCAGGCTCAGGTTACCACTGCACCCTGTCTCTGGCATTTTGGACAAGTTTCCTTGCAGGACCTCTCCCAGCTGTCATGTTAGGTACCTTCTAACGTGCGAGGTCTGCCTATGAATTTGACAGCCTGGAGCCTCTGCCTACAGGAGCCCTGTTTGCTTAAGCATCCCTTAGGGTAGCTATAGAGCTACAGAGCTATAGGAAATCCTCTCGGCTACGCCTAAACAGAAGCTTCTCCCCATGTAAGGGTGGGATTTTTTTCCCTGTTGCTGCCTAAGCAGTGTGCTTCAGTAGGGGTAGTGCAGGAATGGAAATCTTTTGATGCAAGATGCTCCCAAGCACACTGCACAGGCAACACAACAAAAGCATGTGGAGAATCTGGTTGTGTCTTTCATTAAAATGCAAAGTCAAAAGCTCCTTAACCCCTAGCATTAAGTGAAGGTTTGTAGTTTTTTTTTTCTTTTCTCCCCCACACACTGACAGTGACTTAGCAGACAGCTTAGAGAAAAGTGATTTTAACCCACAATTTCAACAGAACTGTGAATTAACTTTTTCTAACTTGAATGTCTCATAACAATCAGGGCTAAATGATCTTAGCACATAAAACCACATGGGATGAATTCTGCCTCCAGTTTCAGCTGGTGTCTATCTTCTGTTGCTCCACATTTAGGAAAGCCTAAATTCAGTTAGACAAAAAGATGTTTTGAGGAATGCCTCCAGTCGCTTACAGGGCTGCTGACAGGTTTTCCAGATTACTTGCTGTCTGGTTTTGTGTCTTGCCTTGCTGGGAACTGAGTCACAGAAAGGAAGAGCTTGCCTTGAGCCCATTGTTGATGAAAGATGAAAATATAGGGACAAGCTTTCAACACAAGCTTTTTCCTAAGCAATGCTGTGTCCCAGTTTCCACCAGCCAGTTCTGCACCTGAATCAGCCATTCCAACTACCTTCTAGTGTGCCGTTATTTGTCAAACATTTTGCTCATACCCTTGACCTGGCTAGGATTTCCGTGAAGCACATGGCTTCCACTGCTCCTCAGTAAGTAACATCACTCCTAAATAATCAAGGGGCTCAGCACCTCCAGTCATCCCTAATTTTTCCTCTTCCTAATTGTCCCACCCCTGTTTGTATGGGGAGAAACTGAGGCAGAGATAATGCCATAAACTTGACCCCACATGATGCTGAGCAGCTCCACCTTCTCACTAGGCTTTTGAGTAATGGGGCTGGGAGATGGCCTGTGATCTCCTTAGGTCTAGATCTGCCTTAGCCCACAGACCTGCAGCTTTCTTCCAAAGGGAAAACTGAAAAAAACAAGACCTCATACAGTCACTCTGTGTGTGCCCTCCATTTCCAACCGTTAAGTGATGACCAAAAACTTTAAAAACTTACTAGTTTCAACAAAACTTGACACAATTAAAAGTTTCAGGAATAATTCTGCTCCTGGAGCTCAGCAAAAATCACCACTGCTGCCACTTGGTCAACTTGCCACTTCTGCTTGGTCCCTAAGCAGAAAGAGCCTTTCAATTTTGGCTGAGCATCATCTGCGACAGCGGTCTGGCAATTGCCATCGACATGAGAAGAGAAAGTTACAGCACATTAAAGCCACTAGTAAAGTTACAGTGAAGCAGCGGTGTCACAGCCTGCCATGGGTCTGCTTCGCACGAGCAGTGGGAGCCCAGCCTGACCCTCCCTCTGGGCACGGGGGGGGCTCTCAGCGTGCCAAACTCAAGCTCTGCTGCAGATCCATCAGGTCTAAATCTACCGTGGATGTCCTCAAAAGACAAGGTGCTATTAACTCTTTAAACCCTAAGACAGCATCGTACTATAGATCGGTGGCTATGTACCCCCCTCCTCCAATGCAAACGTGAATGGCTTTCACGTTTGAAAGCAGCATTGGAAATCCCTACAAGAGATCAAACCCTGGGTGAATCCAAGCCTGGGCCCACGGCGCATTTCAGGGCTGAGCAGCAGGAAAGGCGCAGTGCTGTGCTGCAGCCTCCTGCGTGTGCTCTCCCTGCGGGGACACACCACCGGCCGTGGGTTCAGCCGTGTTGCCCCAGCACGGTCTCCTTCACCGCAAAAACTGGAGAAAAGTTACTGAGCGCAGAGCACGGCTGTCTACGTTCATGTAGCTAAGCTAAAGCCAAAAAAAAGAAAAAAGGAAATCCAGCAAGAAGGAGCCGGGACAAGCGCTGAAGCAGCTCGAGGGAGGCACTCACCTGTTTGCACCAAAGCTGCTCCTCAGGTAGCCGCTGCTCCGAGCAGAAGCAGGGCAGCTGCTGGGGGCTTGTGCCTTTTATACTGGAGGGAAGTGGGCTTGAAGGAGGAGGGGGAGTCAAGAGGTGGGCCAGGAGGACGTCAGCAGTACTAGTGAGCAAAATTTAAATTTACAAAGGGAGGGGAAGAGAACTGTGGCTCTATTAGAAAGCCATTGATCAGGGCAGGGAGCAGGAGCTGAGGGCGGCGCCAGGGGACTGCAGGGGGGGCCTGGCAGGACACCTGGTTGAGGACGGACACACACACCCCCGACCCCCCCAGGAGGAAAGCGGAGGGGAGGGGGCTGCTGCTGCGTCCCTGTGGGTGGGGGGACACGGGCAAACCAGAGCGGCACCAGCTGCCATGCTCTCCATACAGGAGAGCCCAGCTCTCTGCACTGCCCAGCCAAGATGCTCTGTCTGAAGCATGTGTCTGCAGGGGGAAAACACTCATGGCTGGGGATGAGGTTTGGGGAGAAAGAGGAGACGGACAGTGAGAATCTCTCAGGGCCAGCAGGCTGGAGCAGCCAGGCCACGTGCCCCTTCCCATCCCTTGCTCCTCTTGCTGTCGTCCTGCCTTTCCTTTTTGCTTGGGATCTTACTTGACTGCAGCTCTCATCTCATTAAGCCCCTAACCCACAGCTAGGGTCAACTCACCCACGCGTGTGTTTTAGGCCACACTGCAACACAGCGCCCAAGTAGCTGATGAAATCAGCTGTGATTCAGTGCTTAGGCGGGTGCTTTCCGGTTCTGTGGCAGAGAAAACCTCTTCTGCATGAGGCTAATATCTCCAGCAATATTGTATTTCTACAACAGGCAGCTCTTCTGTGCGGCTATTTTTAACACTGTCTCTTGACTAACGTGTCGTCACAGTCTTGCTGCTACAGACCTGGCTGCTTTAATAGCTAAGCCCATGTTTACCAGGCAGTTTTGTGGAGGAGCAGCAGTCAGACTGGCAGGTGTTTCACTCCTCCTGCGGAGAGGCTGAGATCACAGAATCATAGAATCACAGAATGGTTTAGGTTGGAAGGGACCTTCGAGATCATCTAGTTCCAACCCCCCTGCCATGGCCAAGGACACTTCCCATTTAGACCTGGCTGCTCAAAGGCTCATCCAACCTGGCCTTGAACACTTCCAAGGATGGGGCATCCACAGCTTCCCTGGCCAACCTGTTCCAGTGCCTCACTACCTTCACAGTAAAGAACTTCTTCCTGAGATCTAGTCTAAATCTACCCTCTTCCAGTTTGAAGCCATTACCCCTCGTCCTATCACTACATGCCCTTGTCAAGAGTCCTTCTCCAGATTTCTTGTAGGCTGGGCTGTCCAGGGACCGCAGGCTGTCTTGCAGAGATCTTTGCAGACGCAGGGTTGTGCTCCGCTCCTGGTGAGACTGACTACCTGAAGAAAAAATTTTTAAACCTGTACTTAGACAGGGGTCTGAGGCATGACCCAGTCAGTAAGCTGAGACTGGACAGGAAATGCTGCAATCCCATTTGGATGAAGTGGAAGTTCAGTAGCAAATCTGTTGTTTAGTTTTCCTGTAAAGCTGCTTTCAGGTGAGAAAACCTCAAAGTACAAATGACACTATTTCACTGCAACCACCTCCCAAAAGAAAAGAGATTTTTTTTTTTCATAGGGGCAATTTGTGGGGTACTTGTACAAGGAAGCATGGTTGCATTTTTGCCTGGCCCTGCCCTTAGTATCCAGGCATCGAGTACGTGACCCCACCACCACTGGGGAGGGTATGATCACTAATTGTAGGGATTAAAATAAATTTCTCATTTATGTGTAATAGTTTGCTCTATGGGCATGTGTATGGACGCAAATGGTAAAAAGCCTGAGAAATACTCTTCTGTTCTCCAATTTCCACCTAGTAACAGCTAAAGGAAGTGTCTTCCTCATCCAAGTTTTCAAGAGTTTACTTAGACTACTCAGGCTTACAACTGCAAAACATGAAGAGCACTTCCAGTCCATGATAGCACAAAAGGTCTTTCTACAGCGAACACAATCAATAATGTATATACACACTTTCTTCAGCAACCTCCTTTTAGTGTGTTCCCTTTGAATCCTGCAAACGCTCCCTACCTAAAAATCAATCTGCATCCAAGAACCAGGTGGTGGCTGTGCTTCCGCTGTGCTAATTGTGTGTGCGTGCATGGAGAGGGTATCTTCTTAGTAAGTAAAACCCTTCATGGTTTTGCATCGTAGATCTTTTCTCTTACTGCTCTCCACATTGATTTTGACCAGAAAATGTGGGTATCCTTTCTTGATCTCTAGTGGGAAATCACTGGAGTGAGGGCTTTTTCTCTCCAGAATATGTAGGACCCTGTCTTGTTTTGCTGTTTTGCTAAGTGATCCTATCATCTTAAAACAGAAGTAAAACACATTTTCACCCCATTTACTCTTTCTAGTCTTGCCGGCACTGCAATATGAGCCTTTCAATAGCACAGATCATTTTCACTGATTGACACCTACGTGGAAGTTACCATGTTAAATAAAAATGTGCTGTCTTCATGTTAACATGGTTTGCCTATTGGTAAATGCTGTCTGCAAAATAATATGCCATACAAAGAAAAATCATTATTAGGAGAGCCAGCATTTAAAATGCTCTAATATGATCAGCTGCCTTCATTCAGGCCTCAGGTCCATCTACTGCACTATCTTGGTTTTGACAGTGGCCAGCAGAGAACATCTAGGGAAGGGTCTAAAAATGGGGCAGCTTATTTTGACATTACCCACTAGACTATTCTCCCAGGCCCCTGAGATTTGTGTTCCAGAGGCTTCCCAAGCCAAATGTTTCTTTGTGGTAGGTAGCCCTTAATGGACTACTTTTCTTTCATGATTGCTTCTTGAACCCATGTAAATTCTCAGCATCCACAAAATCCTGTGCCAAGAACTTCACAGCTCTTTGCCTGCTACAAAAAGGATCACATCCATACCTCTGTTCTGGACATACCACTTTCCACTTTCAAGTACTTATTTTTTCATTTTTGCTTTCAGTCATTCTGCCTTCATGAAAGGCTACTATAAAAGGTTCTAAGCAATGAAGACTAATAAGCTATGTGACAGTCTGTTTAAATGAGCCTCATCAGGCATTTCTCTTACCAAAGTACTATTTTACTCCACCCTCATTGACTATAAGTTATCATTTTTTTCCACCAGACCACAACTGAACCACCATAGCACTATGTATAGTACTCAGAAGCTTCACAAAAATCATCCTGACTTCTCAGGGTCTTTTCAGGCAGTTGTGATTTTATTTCATTTTGGTATCCCGCTCATAGCAAGGTTTATGCTTTGGCTGAAGAAAGCAAGGCAGCTCATGCAGCACAGAAATGTGAAAGCCATTCAGACTCGGGAGGAACTGGGAAAGAGTTGTCAGGGAAAAGTGGGTCATGAAAGAGTGAACCAGGAAGATCATCTACAGAACAGCTTGGTCTGTTGGGGCAGAGGTTTGCACATTAAAAACCTCCATCCTTTTTCTGTGTTTCAGTGAGAGGCTGGGCACATGCTGTCTTCTTTGTAGATGATCCCTGGGAAGGACTCAGGCCTCCATCACTTCCCTGGCCCACACACAACCAAGGACTCCTGCATGTAAAACTCCTGCATAGGTTATGGGAACCAGTAGTGGGCCTGTCTCAGTGTCTCGGCAAGACGGCTGACCAGGAAGACACTATGGGATGCAACTTCTTAGAAAGGCAGCAGACAACACACAGGTGTGAAGGGCTGTGAGACGGAAAGCAACTTCCCAAGGCTAAGGAGAGGTAAGGTTCCTGAGCGGGAAATGGTGAGAATGAATGGTGGCAATGGGAAGGTATCGCCTGGAGGTTGGAATGACCCAACAGGACGAGGTCCAGGGACCCTGCCATGGAGTAATATTCTTTGGGAAGACAGCACCAGAGGCCAACAGTGACCTACAGTTTTGATGCCAAACTCTACCATCTGGTCTGCTCAAAGAACTAATCTGAAACTTCTTTTTTCTGTAATTGTTCTGCTGGTAGGAGCCTTCCACAAACAGACGGTGAAAATCACCAAAGCAAAGACATTTGATGCACTGGATGGAGAAACATAAACTTTTTTTTTTTTCCTAGCCCACCACTCTCATTGTTTCACATACCAGCATGTGAATAGTTTGAAAATGCCATGAACCCATGCCTGCCCATGAATCTGCCCAGCCTTCTGTACTGGGGTAAAGCACAACTTCTGTGTGTGGAATGAAATAAAACATTGCTGGTTTGATTTTGCTTAGCCTGGAATGAGAGGGAGGGATAACACTGACACTTGTGCTGTCTGGAGCTGGAAATGCTTAACTGATACTAACTAGGAAGTATTTGCTGATTGATAAGAGGTCTGGCTGCACTAACTGAGTCCAGAGGATTTATGAAAAGTTTTATTCAGATCTACGCAGAAAAAACATGTCAATTCAAGCAACTAGATGAGACTGTTAATTACGTGTAGCTTTACACTGAAGCCGTTCTCTACTAACACTCAGGTTCAGAGAAAAGCCAGGACTGGCTTTATTTTGGAGCTATTTTTTTCTTTGAGAAAGTGTACCATCTAGTGGTTAACACAGAAATTATCTTCGTGCTTTCAGTCATTATTGGGCAAGGAATGAACCCCCACAGGTTTAAAACAAAAGCATGCATATGTTGAATTCTGACCATGTACTGAAGTGAACCCAAACTGCATCTAACCCAGATTCTGATAAGTTAGACTGGATATCCAGGTGTTTACCACCAGCACAGGTCCTAGTTTGCCCAGTTCTCCCAGTTAGCACATGCTTACTGGAACAACTTGTTAGCAGCTGAGCGGCTCAAGCCGGCATGGCCTATAGCTCAAGACATCAGCCAGTTTCCCCAAGCCCTTCCTCAGCATGCTGTGGAGGCTTTGCACCAGTACAAGTCAGGCTTGGCATGGTCATAACCACCTTCGAAACTATTCTGCTGGCAGTGTGGATAGAGGGAAGATTTCTTCTCAAACTTACGCTATTCTTCCTCCCTGCTAGAAAGCCACTGGACAGCCTTCTGCACAGTGGTTCGGGATGCACAGCTTCCAAACACAGCTGGATATTGTTGGTAGAGTCATGTAGCAGGAGCAGGGACAATTACAGTTCAAGAAAAAAAAAAAACAAGGATGGAAATATTTTTGCCTGTCTCTCCAGCACTTTGACATTATTTTCAGGATGCCAACATTAGGCCAGCAAACGTACGCCTCTGGCACTGGAGTGGGGCAGAATTTGTATAAAGAGTAGGTGCATTGCTGGAATACAGGATGGAAATCAGTGCTGCTACATGCCATTTGCACATTTCATGCACAATCACTTTCTCAGGCAACTTAAACTGCTCTTTGAACATTGCGTGCTTCAAGCAATAATTGTCTGGATTTCCAGGCTCTTGTGGAGGACAGTTCAGCACAAAAGCCTGCCATGTTCTGGTAGGGCAGACTGCAAGACCATGTCCAGGGGAATCTGCCTACAGGAGCAATCCTTAATTAAATTAACAGACCTTTTTGCTTTGTAAAGGCTCCTAAGGAATAAAACTTGCAATATTAGAGTGCTACACATGAAAATAGTAGTAGTAGTATATATTAGAACAATGTCTATAGGAAATTAAAAACAATGCTGTTCGTTCCGGTTATTACAGAGGAGATTGAAGGTGGCTGAAGGTAACAGCAACCTTGTGTGTGCATACATGCACAGACAGATGTCATACAGAGTCCTAAATTAAAGCACACCTTTAGCCTCCTACCATGTGGGTGACGTGTTTTTTTCCTGATGCAAGGCATTCTTATGGTATTCCAGGCCCATGTTTCCAACACAGCAATTCTCTGGAATAACAAAGTTTCTCCACTAGTCTGGGTTACTCCCTCCTCCTGAAGGCCTAAAGGGTTGCCAAAATACTTCTGAGGGTACCCAGTGAAGGTGTGGTTCCGCACTAGGGTGACAATTTTTACAAAAGTGTACTTTATGGCTTCAGTATGTCATATTTTTCATCTGTATGCCAGTGAGTCCCTGGTTTTAATGCCTGGAGCTTATCCAGTCATAAATAAGCTCTAATGATTCACATACAGCTTGACAGATGAACTGAAATACAGTAAAAGGCAAGCAAGGGGATCTCTAATTGCTATTCATAACCAGGTCTTGCAACTATTACACTTAAATAGCTTGAAGCCAAGATCAAGATAATTAGAGATGATGTTCTTATTTTCCTGCACAATAGCTGCCAGGTTATACATTAGTCATGGAAAGACAATCCATTGCTTAAACCCTTATGTCTAATAGATATTAGTGAATGAGATTAACTCCAGCCTCGGCTCTAGGACAATTAGCCATAATCTGAAACTTAACAGCCTAAGCCACAGCACCTCTTGCTTCCACTTAGGTTTTAAACCTTTTTTGTTTGCTGCTGTGCCATGTCTGCTTGGCCCACCCTTCTGCAGTCTGGTGCGGCTGGAAGACCTCGCAACCAGGACTTTCACAGGTCTATTGCCATGAGTGGCTGCTCAAGAGCAATGGGAAGGACTCAGTCAGGACAAGGGACCTCAGGACAGCTGTCAAAGGGCAAAAGCAGGAGAAGCACATCTCCAGCAGGATGCCACCTGTCTCTGCCCACAGTGACCAAAGTTTGGTGCAAGGCGCTGGCACAGACTATATTTGTTTCAGACCTAAGTGACGGAGGTGACACGGAGACTCACAGCTCCCTCTCAGGAGGACAGCAGAGGGACAGCTCTTTGCATTGCCACAGCCCCACAGAGACCCCGAGCCAACACACGTGGTCATTGTGGCAGGCTACCATGGGAACAATAAGTGTGCTGGCCACCACCTTTGTTTTAATTGCTGCCTAGTGCATGCTAAATTGTGCAATTAGGATTTTTTTCCGTTCCCTCTGCAGTTGTCAAGGTTTGTGCTTCAGAACTGTTCATTGTGGTTTCATTTTAAGGACAGCAAAATCACATCATCTTGGCTTATAAAGGAGCTTTGTTGTTTCCCAGACACCAAATCTCATTTGTTTGTAAACTGTATGATGAATCCCACGTATGTCCAGTGAGCCCATGGGCCTGGGTTAACCCTGCAGTGAGAAGTAGAAGTACAAAACTATTTTAAATGCATGGGGATTCAAAGTCAGGACAAGAACCACCACAGTGAGCAGAGCACTCACCTAAACCTGCAGACTCAGACTTGGGTTCTGTGTGTGAAGACCCACTGTTCTCTTATCCATGGCCAGGCCTGTCCCCAGCCTCTGTCCTCTTCGGTTGTCCCAGCCCAACTGTTGCACAATTATGCAAGTGGAGTGGATCTGAGGTTTTAACCTTTGAGTTTATTTTTTGACTCAAATCAGTTTGCTGATCTAGCTTATCACAATGCCCCACAGACAGCAGTACTGGCCCAGCCAAGGTAACAAAAAACAGTGGCTGGGATGAAAAAAGGGATGACGGGCCTGCTTTGCTGCTGGGAAAAAAGTTTCGTGGGATAACAATGGGAGAGCAAAAGAGACAACAAGATTTTGCACAGAGATGACAAGTTTGCAAAAATGCATGAGAGCCACAGATTTCCTACATTAGTAGTAATGTACAAGTTCTCTGAGAGAGGTGCTGGAGACATCCTGGGGACATGTCCCTGAGGATGGGTGTCCTGAGCTTGCTCAACCTGCCCAGAAGGTCTCCCAGTGTCTAGCTTTTCGTCCTTAATCCACAGACATTGTCCAAACCATGGCATGCCTCTGTCACTGAAGCAGTTGCCTCAAGCTCTGTAATTAGCATCTCCCCGTCCATTACTGTTCTTATAGTGCCTTTTGCAGCTGCCCAAGAAAGAATTTGACAACTCTTCTCTACAGCACATACTGCAGTGAAAGGCTTCATCATGCGATAGCAGCAAAGGGCAAGCAGAGCAAGAAGACTTTCTTAGACCAATGCACACTGACATTCATAAAACTACTGCAGTGCCGATCCAGGCCTTGGATCCCAGAAGACAAATATCCCTTTGATTTAGGCGGACTGAAGCTTAGTAGAAAAGCCAAAAACAAAAAAAAGCCAAACAAACAAACAAAACAAAACAAAAAACCAAACAAACAAAAAAACCCAAACAGGTTCTGGCAGTTGTGCCAATGCAACTAGGTTATTGTACATCTGCAAAGCCATTAATCACCTCCTGAGGACTGGCAAGCTTTGTAACACAAGCGCACCTTTTTAAAGGCAGACCTTTACCATTGCAGCCCCAACACCACTTATGCCTCCCCACACATAAATGGTTACCAGTCAATCGGTGGGCAGCTGTCGAATGGGGAGTCCCCACGCGGCCGGCCAGCCATGGTGGTATCTGGTGCCTCGGGAATGCAGCAGCTCCACCTTGCTGGCAGCACCTGTCATCCCAAAATTCGTGGGATCGTTTACCCAGTGTGCAAGCCAGTAACACACAGAGTCAAGGTATTGGCTATTTATTAGCAGTTCTGCGCAGAAAAGGGTGCTAGGGGTATCTCCACAAACCTAGCACACCCAGCATTGAATCATTCATTTACACATTGTAAATTAGCATAATTAACATATTAATTGTTTATCAACTTTTTACTGGTGCTCACAATTCCTTATCTTGAAGCTGACTGCTGTAAAATGTCCTCGTCTTCAATGAAAGGGAAAGCGTCTCTTAATTTTACTGCGCAGGCTCAGTGGGTGAGGGTCTGCAAGCAGAGGTGGGTATCCAAACTTCTAGAGGAGTGGTTTTCGTGTTATAATTAGCCAAGTTCACCTTAAGGGCGTATTTCACATGCTATAGCCAAGTTTCTTTGGACAATCAGCCCACTGAAGTTTCTGCTATCTGGTTTTAGGTCCGGTTATTCCTTCTGTCCCATAGTCTTGTCAAGAATCATTTACCCCAATGATTTACAGAGTTATATTCATAGAGGTTTTGGTATCAGCGCCCACCTGAAAGGAAGGGCAAGCATGCAAAGAGGGAGACACAGGCGGTTTGGTGGGTGCTAACTCTCTCCCCCAACGTATTTGTGCGTGTTGAGCAGCGTTTTAGTCCCACACGGTAGGCCTGAGGGAGGGGTTTTTTCCTCATCGAGTGGCGAAGGGGAAGGGGGAAGCCCTCTCCCAATTTCTTGGGAGTTAGCTTGGTATTCCAACTCGCTTGGGAACACACAGGGATACCAGGAAATGGCACCACCCAAACCAAAGGCACACGAGCAGGGTGTCACCCCACCGCGGCCTGTGCTGTCCCTGAGGGCCAGGGCAGGCAGCCATACCAGGCTGGCAGCCTGGAGAACGAGGGGCTTCGGCGACCCGCCCGCACTGCTTTTGGGGCCCCTCCTGCGGGGAGCTGGGCTCCTGAGCCGGTGACTTCCAGTTGCCCGTTGCCCCCATCGGGGAAAGCCGGGATGCGCGAACACACAGCCTGGCCCTGAGGCACCCCTTACCCCCCACACCCCCCGACGAGGCCGCCGCCGGGCGCGGCGCGGTGCACTCTGGGTACTGTAGTCCTTCGGGCCCGCTGCGCTGCTCTCCGCGGCCCGGGGCGGGGGACTCTCCTTCCCGTGAGGCAGCACGGGGCCGGTGGGGGGTGGCCGTCACGTGCCCGGCGCGGCCCGGGCCGGCCGCCATTTTATGAGGCAAAACGTCGGCCGCTGCCCGTTAGCGGTAGCGTGGGGCGGTGTGCCGGGGGTGCTGTGGGAGAGGAGCGGGGGGCTCCCACCCCTTTTTATTTCCCTTTGCGTTTTCTCCTCGTTTTACTCCTTTCTCTCTCTTTCTCCCTCCCCCTTCCCCCCCTCTCAGATTCGCCCCCCTCCCTCCGCTTTTGTTATCCCTCCCCTCGCTTCCTCCCCTCCCTCCCCGCTCCCTCCCCGCCGGCACTGCGGAGCCGCAGACGTGACCCGAGCGGACCCAGCCGCGGCCTTTTCCCCCCTGCTCCAGCCTCTCGCCGCAGAGTCGCATGTCATCTATCCAGAACCTCCAATCCTTCGGTAAGGGCCGCCGCCGGCCGGCACCCCGCCACCGCCTTGTGCCGCGGGGAGCCCCGCAGTCACCCCCCGCGGCTGTGGCTGCCCGCTCCCCCCCGTCCCGCCCTCGGCCTGCCGCGTTGTGTCGTGTCCCCCCCCCAGCTTTCCCGAGGGCCCTCGTCGATGCCCCCAGCCCCCCGCCGGGACATTGAGGCCGTTGCTGAGCGGGTATTGCCGTCCCCGGCGCTGCCTGCGTTATTCCCTAAAGGCAACTCTCACGGCTCGTCCTTGTCCTCCCGGCCTCGGGACCTGCAGTGTGTGTGCAGCGGAGAGACGTGGGCTGGGAGACTCGTCTCCCTCTCTGTTTCCGCCCTTCCGCTCCCGTGGGAGATGCTGGCATGTACCGTGCCCTGATCCCCAGTACTGCGCCATTTGCCTGAATGTCTGGTGGCACCCCAAACTGGGCTTTTCCGTCAACTCTGCAGTCCCAAAGTTATAATCTTTATGAGCAGGAGTCTAGGGTTCGTATCTCCTGCTGAGGAAGGGAGTCATCTTCTCCATTCCAGTTGCTTGTTGATTTGCTGCCTCGTCCTTACCAGCGTCCCAAAACCTGATATATATGCCCTGTAAAGTGTGGTGTTTCTGTAGATTGAGCTGTGCAGATGGTAGGTCATTTCTCTTGTATTAGCAGGGAGTTTACCGTGCTGGGCCATGGTTCTCCACCTTCCTTATCTATAGGCAACATAAGTAAGCAAGTTAACACCTTACACGATAATGTTGTCAGGCTTTTGGTCTCAGTTTTGTCTCTAATCTTCTGCACATATAAGCAGAAGGTTGTTCTAATCATGATTTGGGAGCTGCTCCTGTGTTTAGGAAGGCGCTGCCCAAAGGATTTGTTTGAAGTAATCCAGTGTTAACACCTACAGCGCTGGCTTATCTCCAGCCTAGAATCCTAAACTCTGCCAAGTGATGTTCATGCCCGAGGCCCCTTTTTCTTTCACCTTTTTTTTGACTAAAATTTTCTATTGGTGTTTGCCCTGCGAGCTGTGGCGGACAATGAAATTCAGCATGTTTTGACAGATGCCGTAGTAGAAATTAAGCCAGACAAGCTTCCCAGTGCTGTACTACTTTTTTGTGGTGCTTGCATCCTCATGATGCTTTCAGTGCCTTGACAAGACCATTAGTCATTCTTGTTTTTACAAGGATTAGTCTGTCTACAACTGAACTACTTCTGTTGCTACTTCTGCTGAAGTTTCAGTCTTTTGGGGCATTTGTTTTGAGTGGGTGGCAAAACTTGATCAGTGTTTTAGGTTTGAGTTTTGGGTGGAAGTTGTGGGTTGAACCTACACTTCTGAAGATCAGACTCTTCAATATGATTCTGATTAGTATCCAAAAGTTACTTGTGATTAGTTGAACCTACACTTCTGAAGATCAGACTCTTCAATATGATTCTGATTAGTATCCAAAAGTTACTTGTGATTAGTTTTAAAAAAAACCAACAAAACTTACAGTACTTCATGTTTCAAGATTTATTTGGAGTTACTGATCAGGAAACTTGTAGGGGTATGAAATTTCTTGGTAGAGTGAGTGTTAAATATGCTTTGGTGTAGAATAGAGACTAAGAAGTATAACCCAGAAACCCTTCTTCCTAAATGTCTTCTTATTTCACCTGTGCTGGATAAATTTAAGCTTGGAAGAATTTGAGAACTGACCTTTCTGTAGTCAAAGCCTAAATGAATTTTGTTACAGTTCTTGCTAAAACTACTGATTGGCCGAGAGGATTTACAGACAGCTTCTGACATCTGTTAGTGTCTATTGCCGTGTTTTGTTTACATTAGTAGCCAAGAATAACATCCATGCCTTAAAATGCTGGTAGAGTGGTAGTTGTCACGGTATAAGACTTCTGTTCTGGACCTGTAAAGGAGTGTGTGTACAAGAGCTTTTTGAGTTTTCTGTCCTTAACAGCTGATCTGATAAATGATATGACTTCCGTATTTCACTTAAAATGCATGTGGCTGTCTACAGCTTATGTGCACTTGATGTTCTCTCGGAACCCTGTTTTCAGGTTCAGAGCTTCACGGTTCACAGTGTGCAAGATACAGTGAAGTGAATTAATACTGTAGCTGAAAATTGTTTATATCCAGGAAGGCACTGAAGAAACCAGATGAGTGATAGTTGAGAGCTCTATGCCAAGTTAGAAGGCCAGTGAGATTTAATACAGCTGTAGAAAAAAGTATTCTGATTTTAACAGTGTATTTTTAAACAGGGAGAAAACAGCAAGATTATCCCTTAAATAAAGCTCTTTGTGAAGTGAGAAATTTACCTGTGAGTTTTTGCGCTTGGGTGTTTTCCTTTGTGGGAATTACATGAATCTTTTTCCTCCTGCAGACCCCTTTGCTGATGCAACAAAGGGTGACGACTTACTCCCAGCAGGGACTGAGGATTACATTCATATAAGGATCCAGCAACGAAACGGAAGAAAGACACTAACAACTGTTCAGGGAATTGCAGATGATTATGACAAGAAGAAACTTGTGAAAGCCTTCAAAAAGGTGAAGTTGCTGATTTGATTTAATAACAAAGATATTATGTAAAGGAGTATGGTAGCTTTTTAAAACTAAGTAACAGAATATTTGTTTTATTTCATTCTTGCTGGTGCACATCACTTTCATATTCAAGTTGATCTCTTTCCCCATCTTTCTTAAAACTCCAGTCGGAGTCCAGTGGCACTGATTTTTTTCACTAAAAAGTTAAATTTTTCTTTCCTATAAAGAAGTAAATAAAATATATTCTGAATATTTCATTAAAATTTCACAGATATCTGGCTCTGTTGATATGAAGAATAAAATCAGTTTAAAGTAGAACTGTTTCTGCGTTCCTGCTTCTGTTATAGATGTTGCTGTTGTAATAGAGATCTTGAGTTTCACCAGAATGAAAATTTTTTAAAATAGTGTGAAGTTGAAAGGCTGTATGTTATGATTTTGTTTTCCATTCTTGCAATGTGTTGTTGGCCAGTTCCTCCTGCACAGTATCTAATCCTGTCTTTGCCTGAATTTAGCATCAGCAGCTTAGTTTGTGTCTGTATGCATCAGCAGATATATTCTGTTTGCTCTCAAAACCAGTGTAAAATAGATCTAGCCTTTGCCTTGCTTGGCATCAGAATTTAGCACGCAGTTTCTGTGACAAAATTCTGCTGAAAAGACTTACTAAGCAAAATCATAATGTACATCAGATGCCTTACAATATGAATGTTTCTCTCTAGAAATTTGCTTGTAATGGTACTGTGATTGAACATCCTGAATACGGTGAAGTTATCCAGCTTCAAGGTGACCAGAGGAAGAACATTTGCCAATTCCTCTTGGAGGTGAGGGACTGCAGATAAATATCTAAACCTCTCTGGAAGCAATAGAGTAACAGGTGGCACTGATGTTAATTAACCAGCTAAAGATGTCCACTATAGTTCCTTTGTATTTTCAGCCAAAAAGTAAAATGACAGTGGCAGAATGAGAGTAAGAACCAAAGCACTGTAGAATGCATTTACCCTGCAACAACATACCCCTTGTTCTCTGGCAGTGCAACTTGAGTTCTTCATTTGTAAAATCAAGTGTTTGATGCAAACCATAATTTTGAGACTGAAAACACTGTAGAGGAAGGAGTTTTTCACCACTAGATTAGTGATGCAGATTATGATGTAGAGATGTTATGCTGTTAAAGAATAAGTGCTAGGACTACAGAACAAGTCAGATGTCTGATAAGATTTTCTTTTTTGTGTAGTCCATTCTTCTCTTGGCCCAGAAACATTCTGGAAACTAGAAAACTGCTTTACTGAGTATTGCGATTTCTTTAATCAGAGTATAAGATTGTGGTAACTTGGTATCACTGTAATATCCTACGCAAGTAAGCTTTACTGAAATATGTTGCTTTTCTCCTTTAGATTGGCATTGTCAAGGAAGAACAACTGAAAGTTCATGGTTTCTAAAATACCTGTACTCTCATGAAGAACCCTGCAGTGTTTGGTCTTACCTAGCCTGGCTCTTCCATGAAAAATGAATCTTTGCAGTGAATGGACTTCTCTGTTACCTGAACATTTAAAACTTGATTCTGATTTGCATGACTGCGTGAAACATGTGGTGTGTAGACCAGAAACACATAAGAAAACTTCAGTAAGGTGGTAATGATGACACTTGTGAACTTTAACACATTTCCAATGGAAATGTTTTAGCCATGATTTTTCAGTTTACTACCCTCCACCTGACTTAAATGTGTGGGTTGTATGAAATTGTGTGTGGTGTTACTTAGAAATAAAAGTTTATTCATCTTTTCTGGGATATCTCAAATGCTTTAGCTTAAGTTTTAAACTAGCACAGCAGCCTTACTAAAGAATGGCTAAAGTGTTTTGTGGCAAGTGTAGCTCACTGCTCATTGAATAAACTGGAAAATCTACATGATGAAGTATTAGCTAATTCATCAGTACATTAGCTTGATGTGATCTTATCCTGTAGCTGTAAGACTAAACTTTAAAGTCTCTTACGTAGGTGTATCTTTGTAGCAGCATGATAAGATGAAAATTGTTTTCTGAGTAAGTAACTGGATATTCCCTAAAATTTACTGCAGTGACTATGAAATATTAGTGTTAAGCATAGTAGGACTAAAATAAGCTGAACTCCTTAAGGCTGTTACTACTGAGAACATGTTAAACATCTAGGTCTTACATTGTGCTCCCAAAACATTTGAAGGAAGTGCATGGGATTTTGTATCTCTTCTGTCACTGAGTGAACAGGGAAAGACATTGAATTGGCTTCTGCCATGACTGTGCATTTAATGTTGGCAAGCCGAGTGCTTTAATTAGCTGGTAGTGTTAGCTACAGAAGTAAGGAGGGGAACAGACTCTACACTAACCTTTTTTTTATTTTTCCTGCTGTGAAAAGTTTTGCTATGACTAATGGTTAATATGTAGGGGCTTGTAATGGGGTTTGAGTGTTCCTATAGAAAGCTGATCAGTCTGCTTTTCTAGGAGGCGATTCATTCACTGTAATCTAAAGTTATAATAGGTTTGTGACACCATGCCTTTCATCTGGTTTTAGTTAGCTGTAGGCATTTGGTATTTTGCTTTTAAGAGATGTCTCTTTACAGAATTAAATGACTTCATTTGGTGAAACATGCAGATCCTATCTTCCTTGTGAGATAGACATGGAAATTTTCTCTGAAACAATTCAAAACATGCTGAGCTGGGAAACCATAAGAATAGAGGGGAAAAAACTAAAATCCTTCTTGTGGTATCATGTATTCTCTGGAAAGAAAAAAAGAGACATTTCTTTACTGCTGAGACTTATTAATAACTTATTCAGGAAAAAAAAAGAACTGATTACTACCTATGTAAACATCAAGAATAGGCAAAACTGTGTTACTTAATATCACCTGTGCCTATACTGTGTTTCCTGTTCAGACTTGACTTTCTAAACAGAAATGCTCAAATTTAACTCACTTAAACCTTTTTTTTTTTTAAGATTTCTGAATTCAGATATGAACCTTTATGGCACTAACAACAATTAGGCGAGCATTATAGAGCATTCATATGACAATTTCTTTCTCTGTCTGATCTAGACAATTCCACCTGTAAGAATCCAGTGTCCAGTCTCTCTTCACAAATTCTGCCTGGTATTACAGATCTTAACTCTTCCAGAAAAAGGATGTTCCAGAAGATTGTATACTGATAAGGTATACTATGTCAGGAGGAGGGAAAGCCTGCTACAAAACATGAAATACCAGCATGCAGAAGGAAAATCCAAAGAATAAGTCTTATGCAAGTCTTGCACATTAGCAGAATAAACTCATTGTACTGCAAGTTTACCTAGTCTTGATTGATGCTAAAAATAATTAATCCTTTGGGGGTACGTAGCACTTAATGATTTTCATTTTATCAGATGCCAGAAAAACTGATGTTCTCATTTAAAGCTTGTTCTCCTGCCCAAGAGGAAAAACAAGCAGTATCTTCTCCTGTTTCACTAGTATTACATGAGTGCTTCTTGTGGGTTTTTCAATTGGAGATTAACAAATGATTAGCAAGTCTCATGTGTTACTGAGTCAGTTTCATTTCAGATGGCATTCCATTAACTTCTACTACCTAAGCTTGAGTCATTGCTCCCTAGTCAGTCTGCTTGGAATAAATAAGAAAAATCTTTGTTTTCTTCCTCCTCACTTAAAAGTCCTCTCTGATAGGAAGAGCCTTGCAGTTGATAGGTAGCTTGGTTTTTATGCTCTAGTGGAGCTGCTTGTGTTTTGACCTTTGAAGGGCAAAATTAAAAGGAGAGGGTATAAAAAATTTCAATTGAAGTTTAAGTAGATGAGAATTGTTGTGGCCACAAGCAATTTAGTCTTTCTAGAAGGAAAGCATAAATTTTTGTTCTGGAAGTGTTTTAAACTAGAACAGTCTCAATAAGACTGTAACTAGCCTTGTTAGAAGCACAAGCCTCTGTGTGTGTTCTAGAGGAAAGGCTTCAACAATTTCATGTTTTATCATCTTAGGCTGAAACTTCTTTGTCAAAGCTCAGCCTATTTGGACTATATATGCGTGTTTCAAGAATGCTGAAAAACATGAAAGACTTTGGGAAAGAACTATTTAAATGACTGCCATGAAAATGTGTTTGCACAGTGAAGGCAGGTTTCAGTCTTTCCTTCTATTTCAAAACAGGTTAAAAAATTATAAAGAATGTGGCCCATAATTGTCGAGGCAGTAAAAGGGAGCTAATAATAGAAAACACTTTTAAACCCCACTATTAGGACTTGAGACTGGTCAAGCTTAGACTGCAAAGAGTGGTGGCTTCTTTTTGTTGGAATACTGTGAAGTCTGTCTCTTCTAGGTCTCCAAATCAAGACTGCCTCCTTAGTGATAGCTAGACTTAATCACAAGCTGCAATTGGATGTAGGAACTGTGTTTCCAATTCACAGCCTTGCTGTGCATAGTTAAATTAGGGCTGTTGCAGCTGATTCTTTTAGCTGATACACTGGAGTAAGGTGTTGCATAAATTCACTGAATTGTCTGTTCAGAGCCTACGTCTGCTTAATGCAGCTATGAACAATGAAACCATCACTTCCCAAATGGTGGTAGCAGTCCTTATTTGTAGAAGATGAGATCTAGTAATTTAAGTCTGTAGGCTGCCTGCTTCCTCTTGTGTGAATTATCAGACCCTTGACCTTCACCTGTGGTCTGCTAAGTCTGACCATGTGTTTGAGATGAGCATGAAGAGCACAGCTATGGGCAGATGAGCAATAATTTTCTCAAGTGAAAGAACCTTTGAAAACAATAGTGCCTAGATCGTGTGTGCGTGCTGTTCAATGGATTTGCTTAAATCTTACTTCTGTACTATGTTCTTGCACAGCCTACATGAAAAGCATTTTGTTGTGGAGAACTTTTGGGGGAAGGGAGGAAGGGGGGAATCCCACAAAAAAAAAAAAACCACTTTAGGAAATAAGTTTGTATCTTAAGTCTGTTTTCATTAACTTAGATTCACCTGGACTGCAAGGCCTCTACAACATTGTTATTCCTGTATTATTAAAAATCCTAATTAAACTTCCTTGAGAGTTTGGCATTTAAGGTTCTAAATATATCTAAAGCCATTATAAAATTTGAAAGTGTGAAGAGTTGTTGAAGCTTACGTTTTAAATATTTGAAAAAATAATGATTAAGCAGAGGTCTTCATTTTGTCCTATTCTGCCATCCTGCTTAAAATCGGTGTGCAGTTGCCCTAAAGATGCATGTGTATTTACAGACGTGCCAGTAAGCAGATATCCCTGCAGTACCCTATTTGTAGTTCTTGTAAGATCTTATCTAATATGCTGCACTGTTACAGGCTGTACTACTCTAATTTTACGGTATAGGACAGAGGTACCTTGAGTTCCAGTCAGTAATTATCTTCTCCTTAGTCCTTCTGGAAGGCTCAGGTGTACATGTGTTACACCTTTGTTTAAAGTGGCTCAATAGTTCCTCTTAACTATGTCCAAGATTAGTATTTAGCCAATTAAAGAATGGGGGAGGCCTTTTTATAGATTAGTTTGGGACACAGTAGGGGCTGCTGTCACTTTTGGTGTGTTCAGTGTTGATTAATGTCACTGAGTGTTCCTCTAATTAATGTGCTACTGCCACTGGAGAAATGGTAGTGGTCTTAGAGGGTCATGTGTATTTAAGAATCTGCCTTCCTCTTACAACTCTCCGTACATCCATACTCAGTTTAGTTAGGAACATGTTCCCCATGCACAGCAACATTAAGGTTATTTCCCAGTTGCAACATCAAAAGCTCTTGAGATTAATAAGGGAAAAATGACATAGTTATTTTATGTTTGCTGTACAGATGCTTCATACCTACTGTTTCCAGTTGACATTTAAAAAAAAAAAAGTCTCAAAAGAGGATTTGTTCTTGGCATGCCTTTTTAATGTTTGCTACATGCCTGTGATTGATCTCCTTTATGAACAAGTCTTAACCTGTATTGGAGTATTGCTAGACAGTTGAGACAACAAAGTCTTTTGAAATAAAATGTACCAATGTTATTTTATGTATGCTTTTCTAAAACAAATGGAATTTCATGCTATTATTAAGGAGGATTGCTTTTTTTGGTGGAAGATAGAAGTAGTGTAATTTAATAGTGATGTATTTGATCTTCCTGTAATCAGCTTTGATTTCTTCAAGAAATGTTAAATTTCCTCTTTGAAATTTCTACCATAATCTGTACTAACCAACTTAAAAATATTGTGACTTGTACTGGGATATCATAGCTCTAAAACAAGATGATGGTACTGGCTTGAGGTCTAAAGTTTTGGGTAGAAGAGGATCATCTAATCTCTTGAATAAGAAAAATGCACAGTGTTTTAAGATGAAGCCGGTGACATGTGCTCAAGTTTTGGTCTCCGCTATTATAGAATGTCTTGCATCTGTGAAATGTGACAGCACATTTCTGAAATTAATTTGGGGTCTGATTAAAAGTACTTGTGTGTATAATAAATGCTTTTTTCCATTTTAAGCCATCTTTGCTATCATTATGCAGCAGAATACCATGATCCAGACTTAGCTCTCCAAGTTATGAGTAGCTGAATTCTGTAGATGTGGTTGCAAGTAGACTGGTCGCGCTCCTCAAAGACAGCATTTAGCTGTGTCAGCTGTCTTAGTGGTCCCTCTCACAATTGGAGAGGGAAACAGCGCTGTTCCTACAGTACAGACAGACAAGCCTTGGGTATCATGATGGGACAGCTAACCCCATGAAAGAACTCGTGCTGCAGTTGTTTTGGTAGCCTGTCCCCCAGATGAACTAGAAGTGTGCTCTTTGACAAATGACAAATGCATTGATGTGTAATCAGAGAATAGTTCTGGAGTAAGAAGGTTAAAAATGGTCTATTCCCAAGAGTCCTGCTGGAAAAATCTACTGAAGGGTAGCCCCTGTTGTAGAGGAAGCAGCCTGTAGCTGCTCTCCAACAAAGTTAGATACTCATGTGATGGGCATACCTCTGGATGAACAATGGGCTACACCTCAGTAAATGCCAGATCCATCGATAGTATCAACACGTCTGTACTCCGTAACACTGGTGAAAAAGATGGCCCTGCAAGCTGATACTTGTCAATATCTGATACTGTTGAGTTATACCTGTAACTCAAAGCCCAGATCTGGATTAGGACTTGAAGATATAGAACAAAACCACTGTCCGGGTTCCTTTAGAAAATAGTAACCTGTAAATTAATCCATGCATTATTCAAGATAATTTATATTGGTGAGAATTCAGTATAAAAAAAGGCCCTTCTAGGGAATATTGAAAGAAGATTGTTTTCCTTCCTCACCTGCATTTCCTTTAGGTAAGATTCTGCAGTGGCATGGAGAAACTTTCTGATTGTCCAGTAGTGGGTTTACTTTATAAAAAATACTGTGAACAGCGCTCTGTTTGAAAGTAGCTGGGCCTGGAGTCCTCGCCCATCACTGCCTTGCATGCTAAGCTGTCTTTAAAGGGCACCAAGGGGAGGGACATCTCTTGGGGGCATCAAATTGTTTAATTTCTCCTGGCAGTAAAAGTCCATTCCAGTACTGGCTTAAGTCCTATGGAAACTACATCATCCTTCAGGAATGCTATGGAAGATAAAAAGGGTTTCTGCAGAGGACAAGAGGGAAGGAGGTGTCTGCATCTTGCTTCCAAGTAGAGCAATGCGGTTGCCTCTACCTGAAGCCAGTCTGAACGCGGCAGCATCTGCTGCGTTGTGGTTTGTGCTGCACAGAAGCAGCTGCACCATTTCCCTGTCTTAGCTGGTTCTCATAGCAGTTCAGCCTGATACACAGCTGGGTCTCTGGCAATAAATTCAAAGTACCAGAGCACTCTGGTCAGGGGCCATGATCTGACCACACAGAATTGTACATCTACTGTCCCTTAATTACTCTTTGTCTGATAAAAGTAGTATCTTGACAACTTCAGGGCAGTACCCTCCAAACAGGGAAAATTGTCAGTTGTCCACTGTGGAGATTTACACAGGGGGAAAAAGAACCCGAACAAACCAAGTTGTAAAAATGATCAAGGCCAATATTCAGAACAAGAAACGAGCTTCTGAGGACACAATTTTATATAGAGAAGCAAGAGCACCCTGTTGCTAGCAGCTGCATATTGCTGGATGAAGCTACAGGCACTGAGAATGCAAAGGGAATGTGCTTAAAATGGTAATAGCCTTTATGTAGCTGTCTCAAGGCTCTACGGGCTGTTTTGCAAAGAAGGTTGTAGTGGTGTTACTTTGAAACTTTTGTGCCTAGGTCATATTCTTAGCTATTTACTCAGTGCACCCCCTCTACCCAATCACCTAAATAATAGGAGCTGATCTCTAATCTCCTGTTAGTTTCTAGTATCTTACTAGCTGTCTCAATTTGATTTTGGGTTCCTAATAGTCGCATTGTTAAAGTATTTTTCAGGAGGAAGGTATTAGGGATGCTTTAAAAGGAAAGCTTAGCTGAAACAATTGAATATGAAGAGACAATGTGGGAATCTTCCAAGTGCATGGCTTGGGTGTTACATTTCTGCAAAGAAGCTATTAAAGTTGAAGCCTCTTTTACGTTACCTTTAGAGGTAGACCAGAAGAGTTCTTGCTCGGTTTATTTCAGTGCCCTAAATCGGCCCGAAGCAGTGCTTTCTCCCAGGTCCCCATCTGGAAGACACAGCACGGGTTGTGTGAGCTTTCGGAAAGCCTGCTGCAACTGGTCCTGCTCTTGTGAGCACCAGGAACGTGCGCTGCCCCAGCACGGGCTGCCAGCTCTGGCTGCTCAGCAGCGCTGCCGCGTGATGGAAACAGCAGAGTTGGCAAAAAGAGAAACAAAAGGTTTGGCTTGCAATTTCTGCTTTCTGTAGTGGTTTAGTGATCTGGCAAAGTGGCTGCTGGGAGCAAAAGGATGGACTTCTTTTGAGTTCCTTCACAGGTATGTATCAAGAGAAATTGCCCTGAAGTTAGTAGAATTGGACAGACCATATTTCAAGATTGTGTCTTGTAGTGCTGATACTGGCGAAGCATCCACTGACTTCTATTTTTCAAGAGTTTACTTGACCTTTACTTTTGGACAGAGTTTTTCCTGTTCACTGAAATTTGGGCCTCAGCTGGCGCAGCTGCATCTGATCAGACCAAAAGATCTAGAAGAACCACCAGCTTGCCCCTGTCCCCACCCTCTCCACACTATGTTTCCATGTGAGCAGATTTAAATACTTCAGTTTTGGGCATACAAGCACCTGGTACGTATATAAGCACTTCTCTTTATGTCTTCTTCCTCTGCAATATGTCCCATGTTTCCTCTTGCCATCAGAGACGTATTTTTGGGGGTTCTCCAAAGGTCCAGGCATGACTTAGCACAGGATTCTTTTGTTCTCGCAGGTCATGTAGAATTAGGAAGTCTAAATTTACAGGGGGAAATCCAGAGCAGATGTAAACTGTACTGTCACACAAAGTCTGGTTTAAAAGAGCTAGCCTATACGTTTTCTGCGTCATGAATGTGGTGTATTACACAGGCACATAGTGCGTTTTCTGTGTAATCAGTTTGGCTGTTCCTGGCGGTGCTCTGGAGGAAGCCTGCCTGCTCCTCCAGTAAAGAAATGAAGGGACAGTGGGAAGACTTGCTGCTGCTTCAACTTTGTTCCTACAGGAACAAGCTGTTCAACACTGCGGGCTCAAATCCGACATCAAGCCAGGCTACAAAGCAGTCCAGATGGAGCCACCGTTCCCTCTGCTGTACTCTGGTGTCCCTCAGTTATGTCTTGCCCGGCAGGCAAGATCTCCAGGTCAGGGCCCATATCGTTGTCCTATGTAGGTGAAACACCAGGCATGGTAACTCTGATTCATGACCAGAGAACTGACATGCAAATATAATGAGTAAATTAGTAGTAGCAGTAGCAATGAGTAAATAGTAGTAGATAGAGCTATACAAAGCAACTTGCTTGTTCTTTTGACCCTAAAGTGTTTCTGTCCTCATAATGACATTATCCTTCTTCATGTGCTTTGTTTTTAGTAATGAAATGTCTTCATCTTGCTTGCATTCTTTGTACCAGAGTGAAATGTTGTGTCACTCAGTGCTGTTTCTCTGGTATCGCTTTCTGAAATTAATGCTAATGCACATGAGCTGAGGAACGGGCCTTGGGGAGTATGATGCATCGATCTTGCAAAACATGCGAGATGCTTTTCTCCTGATCTTAATTGCAACTGTCCCTTCAGCCATTGGCTTATTTAAAATCTATAGGTTTGTGTCCATTGTGCAATTGAAGTTTTACAAGTAGTTATTGGGAGATTACAACAAAAGATTTTTTTAAAATACAAATTCTGCCATGAGCGTTTTGGGTTTTTTTTTAAGTTTCTGGGAGGAGATAGGGGACTCCTGGCCTTTTTTCCAAAGCAATTAAATAATCGGTCTCTATCACACAAACCCATTTTATCAGCTTGAAATATGTTTTAAACAATGCTTATGTAAATGGCCAGCTTGCTATTTCCAGTCTCTATCCCTAGATGTCACTGGAAGACAGCACATGCTGAGAATAGTGACACTGAAGCCAGGGAGAATGACTAAAGTTTAGATGGGGGAATGCGGAGGGTAAAATCTGGTAAAATTCCTGGGTGGTTGCAGGCATAACCCGTGTGAAACTGTACCCCAAATTTCATCTGCCTGAGAGGGAGAGGATCTGAAATCTGTCCTTTGATGTACCCCTTCCCTCTGGCAGCTGCACATCATCAACAACTCGTAGCTCAGTGCATGCTTACTGCAGAGCCCTGGGCAAGAAGTGTGAGGAAGACAGCCCCAGTGCACCACTTCAGAGAGAAGAAAGAAATCTACTGGGAGAGGCAGGAGATGACAGCTACGGCTTCGTAACAGGCAAAAGTCAGCCCATGGCAAGGTGCCACCTGCCTGTGTACATCTCCACGGTTTCCACTGTGCGCTGCCCCTCCTCTGACAGCAAGCCAGTTCTGGGAGGTGAATCTGCAGGAAACTATTTGCTTTGGGGGATTAAGGAGTTGCTTCTCATCCGCTTAGTTCTCTGAGTTCACAGGCTCAGAGAAGTGCTGGTGTCAGGTCTACTGGAGTGAGGTGGAGGAGAGGAGCTCGGTGCACGTCTGCATGGGGCAATGGCAGTGACTGCATGCCAGACCCAGCTGCCTGCAGGAAAGAGTTGTAAGGAACCGGTGTTGAAGAATCTGTTCCAAACCATGGCAGAAGTCAGAGGAGGCTCCTTTAGGGATCAGAAGATTGAATGGCTGATGGTCCTCTCCAGTGCCACCCTGGGCGGGCTGGGCCCATAAGGGTATTTGGGTAGATCTGGGTATCGATAACACCTGGGGGCCTGTTCCTCTTCCAAGACTGTAAGAGTTCGAAGCAGCCCATTAGAGATGCGCTCCTCGAACACTCACAACACTTTGGATTTCAGTGGGTATTTTGTTCATAAAAGGAGGCTGAAACACACTTTTAACATCTATAGGATCAAAACTATAACTAGCTTTTATTAAAACTGTCATAGAAGAGAAAAAGGCTCTAATTTGGTAAGTGTTGGAAAGTATTTCTAGGACTTTTGCTAAGAAAGGATGAAAGTTGTCACCATGTGATCTTTTAGGAAGCTAGTTCTTTCCTGAGCTGAAACTGTACAAAGTGTTATTTCTAATTCAGCACTCGATTCAAGTGCTGTTATGAGTCAGTAGCAGTCTTTCTCTTGACCTTAGTGGGGTTCAGGTGAATAAAGGGAGATTCATAAAACTGAAACCTCCCTTCTGTATATTAACCTTTCCTTTTTTCTTTTTTTTTTTCTTCTCCCAAGAGTGAAGCATCAGCAACAGTACAATGACTTAGGCGATTACAAGATTAGAAAGTACGCTGTCCACAAGACCAGGGTTTCTGAAACTCTGGAGCCAGTTATATCCAATAGGTAGATGACTTGGATCAAGTGAGAGCCTAGTTCATGGGCATTTCACTGCAATCAGTGCCATGCTGGAAGATAGCACAGACACGTGCCATGCTACAGCTCCAGAGAAACCTGTTGGTAATTTAAAACCCGTTTTCCTAAAATAATGTATGTATGTCTTTCTGGTCAAAGCAGGGGTGCTGACCCCTCCGCTTGGGAATTTTAGATGCTTATGGACTCTCTGAGCAGGTGGTGTTGGTGTCAGTGTTTGATGCTCTTAGGGCTGGTGGTGGGATGCACTTTGATTTTGTAGGTCATTTCAACCAGCCACACTTTACCAAAACCAAACAGATACCGCTGCAATGACACCAGTAGAAGACCAGGTTTGGGAGTGTGGGGAGAAGTTAGCCGCTCTGGACTGATACAGAGATCCTGCCTTTATTTTGGGGTCCATGACATGCAGGAAGGGACTAAGCTGTTCACTGCTTATTCCTCACTCGGGCAAGCAGCCATGGCTTTTGCTGCCGACCATTGGACCAGCTCAACAGGAGGTTCATTGCACATCTCTCTCTGACACAGCTTTTCTGACTTGGCAGCTGCTTTGGGCTGAGGCACTTCAAGTGAGACCCTGAAGAGGCAACAGACATGTTTCCTCTCTCTGCTGAGGCTGGTATACAGGAGTGTAACCCAGGCTTAGTGATGGAAGAAAACAAATTGGTTGTTCTCCAGCACCTGCTGGAGAAACTTGCTTGGTTCAGCCCCCATAGACCTGAGAATATGCTCCATGAGAATAATGTCCTACTCTGCAGCTGTAAGGGCTCTTTCCTGACAAAGGCCCTAACTGATCTCACCATTGGTAAGATCGCAAGCCACAGCCAGCAGGCGTAAATAGCTTGGGTCCGGCACCCTCCCTGCTGCCATCCATGCAGCTGTATTGCAGAACAAGCTCTAATCCAAAATGTAGCCTAACATCTTCAACTCACATGTGGGGGGACTTCCTGATACCCTGTGGGGAATCTTTCAAATAAATAAATCAATAGTATTTCCTGCAATGTAAGAAGGTACTGAATGATTTTATTTTTATTTTCCTAGTATTGTGAGTATATTAATTCCATTAAGATTAACTATGTGGAAAGTTTCAGCTGCTGATGGAAATGTTAGCCCTGAAGAAAGGGGACTTACTCTTCTGGTTGAGATGTCTTATTGCCTCTTCTTTTTGGGGCTAGTGAGCTCGTATAGTGGTTCAGGTCATTCTGGGTAACATCAATCTCGGATGTGGCAATCGTAGCCTACTGGGCGCTGTTATGCTACAGACACTTCTGTGGAATAATGACAGCTGCCTTGGTATGGCCAGTAGGCAGCAGCTAATTGTTCCTGGGGCAGAAGCACTGATTACTTCGGGCACAAGGTGCTAAAAATGGTAACTTGAGGAAAAGGAGATAAAAGCAACCAAGAGCAGAAAATTGGTACTGAGGTCACATTGGTAACTCAGACACCGATCCTGGATGCATTCAGGGTGGTCTTGAGAAACAGCAGTAATTTCAGGTGAGTGGCTTTATAGAAGGATTTAACCTGCATATGAATTATTTGAAGTATGTAATTTTTGATAGAGATTTAAGAGTCAGATGGTCTTAGGTGATCATTGATGGTCCAGTCCACATACCTTCCTGTATAGGCACGGCAGGCTAACTCAGGCATGTGAATGTAAAAGTGCCACAGAGTGATCCGCTGCTGAGGCCACTCTCGCTTGTGCAGAGCTCAGATGAAGCCTGAAGAAGTTTCCTAATTTCATGTAAGAAAAACACGTGAAACAAAACTTTAGATTTAGCTGTTCCCCACAAAGATGTATGTGTGAGGAAGAGTCTGGTTGTGCTACCCAGAGAGAAAAAAGTGGTCTATTGATAAAGCCAGGAAACTGAAGAGATGATTTCATGACAGAGCCAGATCTACTAATGATATGGTGCCACTGAAATTAAACCATGAGTCACTTTTACTCAGGATTAACATACCAGTTACAATACTAGGAATCGTCCCACAGACCAGGAGCCCCTGTTACTAGACACCATGCAACATCACGAGATAGTGCCTGCTCAACTCCAAATAACTTGAAAGTAGGCATCAGATGTGAGTTTAGGAACAGAATTTCAGAACTACCAGGTTTGATGGCATTGGCCTTAGATGGTCCTCGGCTGTCTCCAAGTGTGATTTAAGAGGTGGCAAGGTGAGCACAGGCAAAATCCTGATTCGGGAGTCAGTCCCCTCCCACTGACTTCACCAGTGGCTGTGCACACCCAGAAATGGATGCGGCCCATATGGCCAGCCAGCTGCTGCCAGACCACCTTTTAGAAACTGCCAATATTGCTTAAGGACAGGCTCCAGCGAGTCTCTTAGGTGCCTGAGTGCCTATTGATTGCTATGGGACTGTAGGCATCTAAATATACTTCTCTATTTGACCCAAAGCTCTCCTAATCCTCTCCTTGCCTTCCCTTTCAGGAAATCAAACGTGTGGAACTGGCTTGTTTGTTTGGGAAGCATAAAGGTTCCCTAGGAACCAAGGACATACAGACATGTCACTTAATTCTGGAATTTATTGATTACAAGATACAGAATCCCAAGCCAAATAGTTTGTAGGTCAGATAGATTAGAGTGTAATCCTCACCAATTTCATTCCTGGTCTGGATTAAAGCTGTAAATATAACTTGAACATTGTGCACTCATGCCAGCAAAGATTTCTCCTAAGACTTAGGGACTGAGCCCACCAGTCTAGATATCAGTAAGAAAACCATTTGGAATTACATTTATATAGGTTAGCTTGGGTCAGTTCAATGGAAGTACTGCCATTTTACATACTGGGTGGGCTCAATTTCAGCTAATTTAGCAATCTAAACATTTTGTGTAAGCTCCCTCTCTCATTGCTGAAGACAGGTAGGTACTTTAATGCTTCCTGTAACAGGTGAGCTTGGTCACTCACTGGAAGTGTGGTTCTCTTACCTGCTGGTTAGCTGGGTAAGATATGGCAGGTTTCAATTTAGTTAACAGAGATTCCCACCAAAGAGACGAGCTGCAATTTGGGCTCTGCAGCTCTCCTGAGGTCAGGAGCTTACTGTTGCATGATGGAGCATAGTCTGTAGCTGACTGTGAGACCAATAGACCTGGTGAACAGGTACCCTGAAAAGGAGGCTGCCCTTTAGGAAAAAACTGTAATGCTGGAAAGCATAGAAACCAGGGTCAATTGGTCTTTTGGAATATATTCATTGAATTCAGGAAGATGTCATCTATACATCATTTTACAATCAACCCTCTTGAATGCAGAATACAGAGTAAAGGTTTTAAAATTGGATCCACAATTTGGAACACAAATCTAAATCAATGTTATTCTTTTCCACAAAATGGCAGTCATACAACAAGTTTGATGGCTGGGGGAAAAGTAGCACTAAAGCACTTTGCTCCCAACTGAAGAACTGGACCAATTTGAATTGCATAATAGAAGGGTTACTCAGAGGACTGTGGCATTGCTTTTAAATAAGTATGGATGATTGAGACCTAGCTGGAAATGAATTCCTTAATCAGCTCTTTTGTAAGTAAAGAAATTATGTCTGCCAGTTGTTGCTTGGGATGAAAAAACTGCGGTTTCATGACACTGATAGCTGTTTTGGAGGCATGAAATGGAGTTCTACCAGGGCTTAGATCTGAAAGTCATAAATGGATCAGATTTTTGAGAAAATACCTTTTACAAGTAAAACCGGATGCATTTAATAACCTAGATTGGCAGGGCCTAAAATGATTTCAAAGATAGCTTTGCTTTTTATCAAATTTCTGAGATTCCTGTCAGTTCTTAACCAGCACCAGGCATCCCTCCCCAGCTTGTTCCCAATGTCCTCTCCTATTACCAGAAACAGCAGCCTTATTGGGGATTTTTCCTCCTTCCTTTAGTGGCAGGGTTGGAAAGGATCTGCTGAAATACAGTATTTATCTGGTCACCTTCTTCCTTGCTGCCTCCTTCAAACCTTGATCCTGTCCCTCTAGCCCCTCTCCAGCAGCAGAGTGCAGAAGTGACCTCCTGCTAGCGCCACAGTGCTGTACCAGGGTCTGAAATTCAGACTTCTGGCTTCACGCAAAGGGATGGACCCACATGTCTGCAGGAGACCTTTCCTAAGGAACCACAGAGCTGGGTGAAAAGGTGCTGGGTTGGTGTTTTTATATTGCTGGAGAGAGACAGTCAAGCAAGGTAATGGAAGGGTCTGGAGGGAAGAGGTTAGTCAGCTCTGCCCATCATACAAATTCTGGAAACATTAAATGCATGCTTGCTGGACTGAATAAATACATGTATCTTCAGCATTAACAGAATACTTCAGTGTAGACAAACCCAGTCTCTCTGTCCACCCCCACCAAAGAAACCAAATAATAACAGAAATTATCCTGCACAGCACGAGATTTCATTGGAACAAACAGTTTAATATCTAATTCTGCTCCTACTTAGTTGTGAGCCACTTTTCTCAGATGTGAGTAATTGAGGAAGAGCTACTGGTAGTTTAGCAATAATGGTTAATGAACTGAAAAATGATCTCTTTGTAGGAGGATTAATAGCTCTCTGCACATTAACCTCATGTGGGTCAGTTAGTGAAAAGAGAAAATATCTTATGGCATGGACCTGCAGCTTTCAGTCTTCAGCTCTCGGGCTGAAGTCACTCCTGCCACAGCCTGGCTCTCAGAGGAACATAGTCTGGCAGGCTAATGACCAAACCAGGTTTCTTCTCGGTGGTTTTTCTGTCTGAGCAATTTTTTAGCTCTCCTAAGAAGGTCCAGCCACGTAAATCACTGCATACCTGGGATTTAGCTTCATTGTTGAAAATGGTCTGTTTTATCAATGGGAAAACAAGTGCCTGTGAGCTACCCTGCCCTTAAAAACAAAATCCTGGAGGAGACCAGAAGTGTACAATTTACCATAAGATAAATTCAGCAATGGCTGAAGCTGATGAAGTTGCCCTTATGGGGTTATTTCCAGGTAAAAGCTGTAGGTGCCTTGTCACCACTGCAGTGCCACAAGGAGAATGATATCATGTATTGGCATGTGTTAAAGTTTGTATCTCCACATAGGCTTGGATTTACTGGCCAGTGGGGGAGAAGGCAGAAAGGATGGACATAAAGGGAGTATTCCCCAGTGTTAACACTGCTGGTGCAGTCTGTGGTCCCTGTTATGTATGGAGAGGTGTTGATATAATTTTTCAGCTCCCCATGAAAAGTAGCTTTTGGAAATACGCATGTACAATTATTTCAGTAAAGCATACACTCTACAGAGAGCATGGTATGACAACTGGGACCTCCAGGAATTTGCTCTTCAGCATTAAATAGAGCTTTTTCTCATGCTTTTGCAAGGGCTGAAGTGATGGTGGCTTTCATTTCAACGCCCAAGGAATGTAAAAAGCCACGTCCATTGCAGGTTCATTAATACAAAAGAGAGAGAATATTAAATGTGGAAAGGGAACTGAATGACCTAGTTCTAGGGCTTGCACAATGAACACCTTTGATCTTTTATCTGCACGATGAGCTGACTTTTCTACAACACACTAAATAAAATAGTTGGTCTGGCAAGAGGGAAGAAATACGACAGTAGAAAAATGGGCATTAGAAGCACAGGCTTCAGCCCCACCAGTAAACTCAACACTAAGTATCTAGTCAACGTCTGGAAAAGCTGAGCCCACAATGACAGTCATCCAACAATCTTGGCTTTTGGCCATTTAACTGAAATCCAAATTCTGTTTTAGAATGATGGATGTAGAAAAAAACACCCATTAAAAAACTATTTTAGATTCCCTTGGTCCCTAAATATTCATTTCTATAAACAGTGGTGGCTGTGATGGTGGTCTGTTGCCACATTTCTTCAGCCTAATTCTGGCCTAATATTCATGCCAGTATTTAGTGCAGTTTCCTTTCATCGGGGTTTAATTTCTGTAGCTTTGTGTTCTATCAGTTATAGCTAAGTAAAATTAGACTGCAATTTAATTATAACACAATCAGCAATTCTGGTCAATTAGAATGAGATTAAATGCCGTGCAAATATGTTATGGTAGAAAACAATGCTGAAATAAGCACTCGGAGTCTCTAGTTAAAGGACACTGCTGTGCCTGTGCAGTTCCATCCAGGCAGTTTAAATTCAGCGTATGTGAGATACAGGCATATGCCTTCCCTGCCGTTTGCCAGGATGGGGGATACCTGAGACCATTGCTCCTCTTTGCTGAAGCCGAGGGTTTTGTGGTCCACTGTCCTTGGTGGCTGTACCAGATGAAATTTTCTTCTGCCCCTCCAAATCTGCCCAGTGAGCGGAGGCCAGGGTTTCTCCCCAGTGTTGCCCCATGGACTGTGTAAACGCAGCCTACTGCAGAGCCCAGGCCAGCAAGTGGTGGCTGCCACATGGCTGTGGTGATACCCCCTGCCTTCCTCCCACAGGATCTTCAGGCATGACACCTCCCCTGGGGGCTGGGACAGGGCAGCAGGGTCAGTGGCAGGCACTAGTGACAGCTGGACTCCCCAAAACAGCCACCCACGTGCTAGCCTCCAGCTGAGCCTCTCCCAGCCCCTCTCCTGGATGCTCCTCAGTGCTGCAAGAAACATACGCTGCTGGATCCAGAAAGTACCAAAAATGAGCCCCAGATTCCAGTGTCTCAGCAAATGCAGTTGGTGCATTTGCCCCATCTGTGCTAGCTGGTGGCCACATGTGACACTGGGGTTTGTGGGACCCAGGGGCTGCAAGGTGATGCTGCAAAGAACCGAGTGGGATTTAGCTGGGAAGGTCCTGCGATGGGGCAGGCAACTTGCGATGAACCAGGTGTCCTGCTATGGATAAGTAGGTTCAGGACAATCAAATGGTCTAATATACTGTACCAGCAGGAGATTATGTAGTCCGGGTAGACATTAGATGGCAGTAAAAACTACGCTTTTCAGGGGCTCAGTCAGGTAGAAATGGGATTAAGCCAGGCCACAGTGGGGGACTTGTTTAGGGAGGAAGAGATATCTCACAGACCTGCCACTGCTCACAGGTCACCATGATGGACCCTGTACAACTGGAAATTGTAAGCACACCAAAGCAATTACTTAAGAGATCTTCATGGACTAATTCCTCAACCAAGATCATTTTAATTAGGCCTCTCGTAAAACTGTCTGGAAGAACTGTGAGGATATTTTAAAGTGGTCACTGACTACTGGTGGTAATTTGACGCAGATGCAAGGTGTAGTCTCCTCAGACTTCACATGGCAGGGTTCCTGGTGCAGGCACCTCTGGAGCTGTAGGGACTTTGAAATTTCCCTGTAGCACCATATGAAAGAGATGTTTATTGAATTACTCTCACAGTTGTGAAGCATGATGATAGCTGGTCCAGAGACGTTACTGTAGGGCCCACTGGTTGAAGATTTACTGAGACTTTGAAAAACAGAAACACTCAGACAAGGGGAGGGCATCACATGCTCTGCCTTGTAAATGAGGAAGGGCTTCTGAGCAGATAAAAAAAATCTTTTAATATCATATAAGCCATTTGGTCACTTAGCCACAGCAGAGCTAACAAAACCAAATGTTGTCAGCTCACAGTTTAATTGCAATTCTGGTAAGCCTTGTGGTGCCTCTTGGGGTTTTTTTGTTGGGTTTGTTTGGGTTTTTTTAAAGTCAAAACAGCTTGTAAAGGCAAATGAGTATAGAATATTTTGATTCTTTTGTTTTACCTGTTTTTGCTTTGAAATAAGTGTTTTAGTCCTTCTGCTTGGATGAATGAATTCTTGAATGAATTTAAATTTCTTGCCCAAGAGCCTGGCAGAGCCCATTTGAGAGGTCCCATCGGGCAAGGGCTTCCAGGTGCTGTTGTAAGTGGGGAGGTTTTGCTCAGCCCAGACAATGTAATCTCGTCTCCCAAGTGTCTGATGAGGATCTCAAAGCAGGCTAATTTAAAGTTTGTTGTAGGGGTTGGGAAGTTTAGAAGCACCCCACATAACTGAACCCCTTTCAGTGCCAAAAACATCCCCTGGCAGAAGGGTTACACAGCTCTTTGTGTCCAAAGGGTTTGCATACAGGTTTCATGTGTTCACTCAGCTCTGGCAGTTCGTTTTCTGTGTACTTCAGCATGAATTTTAATCTTTCTCTCCACGTTTAGGACAGCATTTGCTGATAAAGAGCAGAAGCGGAAAGAGGCACAGGAACACTAAGATGTTGCTGTTTTCTTAGCAAAGCAAGCCCTGCAAGCTTTTCTACCAATGTGTTCCTGATTTGTTCAGGGTTGAGAAAAGTCTTTAGCTGTCTGGCCCTTAGTGAATTAGATGGGAATCAGAGAGCTCTCAACCTTTGCAAATCAAGCCTTGAAGTCTTTCCAAATACTCTGAGCCTGGCTTGTCACAGGAGGCTGCTCAGAAGATGCAGTCACGGAAACCCACTTTTAATCCCACCGAGAAGTCCTGTAGCGGGTAGCCAGAACAACCAGACATGATACGCTTGGTGCAATGTCCCTTGGGAAACACAGGTGGTTGACACAACTCAGGGACTTGCAGGCTCCACTGACCTGCACTGTGGGGCCCTGAGGGCCTCTGTGACAAGTCTCTGCTCGAACCCAATTTTAGTGTGGAACAGGATGAGATTTGTGCGAGCCTACAAATAAATGAGGCACACAACTATTGTCAGTAATCACTTTACGTTATATATACGGATGTTAAAAATTCAGTGTTGGCTCTCGTGTTGGAAACCAAAATGAACATATGCATCTTCTACTTTTATTCAGCCAATTAGATCTTTAACTTCCATGATATCTTTTAGGAGAAATCCCTGAATTTAACATACTGGTTTTTTTCACTGAGGTGCTGGTTAATTTAGGGTGTTTGTGATACTATTATGCTTCCCTCAGGAACCCATTTAAAACATCTTCAACTGGAAATTAGATTCCTGTTATTACTGTGGAATACAGTAATAACTGGAAATTGCGGCTAGTTTCAAGTAGCAGTTTCAAGTGCAAGTCTTCCTTTCTCAGCTAGCCCCGTCTCTGTATAGCAGAAAGCTGTATCAATATCCTTAGGTACCGCAGCAGGCCAGCTAGGATAAATAAGAGTGCATCTATGGGAATGAATTAACTATTAAATTTTAATGTTACCTAAAGATGTAAGAACAGCAGGAAGCAAAAACAATGACAATTTGTCATCATAGCTGTCCTGGCATTGTTTTGCATAATTAGTATTACTGTTATCTATACTTCAGGTGTCCCTTTTGTGCTAATGGGACTCTTTCTGATAACAACTGCACATTAGGGGCAATGTAAGCAGAGAATGAGCTAGTCCCTGCTCTTAAGGGCTTCCAGTATTATCAGCTATAGGAAAAGAAGGGGTTGAGAGGAAGGCACACAACTTACAGGCAGAAGGTTGGGAAATGAGCTACTAAAAAAGGACCTACTTATGAGGAAGGACCCACACTGAGGTCTCTTTAGCTTGTTCCAGTGTTTTCCTTTTAAATCAATATTATCATGGCAGGCGTTTAAAAATACATGCACTCGATAGAAAGACTGTACAGGCCTTCCATCCAGGCGTAGGGTTGAGACAAAGATGTCTTCTCTTGTTTAGATGTGTACAATAGCTACTCGGTGCATTTCGATATAGATAGCTGTAAGTGACTCTTTCTGAAGGGTTATAACAGAACATATATTTAGGAGGCCACATTGATTCATTACCAGCTTCCGGTGAGATAATGTATGAAGTAAACATGAAAATCAATAAGCCAAGCAAAATGAAAGAGCTTGAGATAAGCAGGGGGAGACAGAAGAAATCAATGCCATCCAGCTACTATGATGGTGAAACAGAGTCCATAAGAGATCATAGTAAATTTGTAAGTCACATATTTCAAATACCAGTCTGTAACATTACCTATGACAATAACTGTAACAGGGATTGGCATCAGTATATTCACATATTTATGTAATTGCAGTGAAATTCTTCAGATACCTAGTGAACGTCTCCTCTTACAAACTACCACAGTAAGTTCATGGTCGTGCCAGGATGTGTTTTCCAGAATAACCTTTATATGTTTAGTATAGGGAGATTTATTGATATAAGATCAAATATTAACCTGCCTTTCCTAACCTGGGAAAAATAAGCCACATTAGGAATAAAGACATTGACTATTACCCTATTGCTGTCTGTGGGTGTGCACAAATACATAAATAAATAGATAGACAATACAGCCATGTTCTCTGATCAAAACTGGTTATTAATTTCATTCGAGCCATTTGCTCAGACTTTTTGGAAAGCCTGTACAGTATTGACAGGAAAGCTGCCTGAATATTTTTTCTCCACTTCTTTTGCATCTGTTTCTCACTTTTATTCTGCTGTGGCAGTGGGCAGCTTGGCACCATGAGAGAGTGGAGGCTCTTACTTCTTTTCCCACTCAGGACTGTATCATACAGTACATTATCAACATCTGATATTAAATGCACAATGAGGATTGTATTTTTCCCGGTATCTCCTCACTGACCATGGGGTCTCCCTCTTGTTCAACCTCTTTTTAGGCCACACCATTGAAATGCCTTTCAAGAGCATCCTTTGACTACTGTGATATTAGAATTTATTAAATTCTGTTGGCATTTTGAAATCTCTCTACAAATACTCTTTGGACAAATGAGACATAGTCAGACCATGGTTGAGCTGAGCGCAAGAATGTACAATGTGAAGGCAAAGGCGTTGTAATACCATTAAAAGAAAAAAGGTATTTTTTCAGGAAGCAACAAGGGTCTGCTCCACAGCTCGGTGAAACAGCCTAGCTGCTAAACCAAGAGCAACCCTTGCACCAGCTGCCCAGGACGCCTGCAGCTCTAGGGCTCAGACGATTTACTAGCACTGTAAAGAAGTTGGAGATCTTTGCCTAGTTGGAGGTATCTGCTAGCAAAGGGGAAGTCCCCAGGATACCACCATTTTCTCCACAGGTCTGCCACTGATTTTTTTGTTTTGTTTTGTTTTTGTTAGGTTTTTACAATTTCTCAATTGTTCAGCCCTCATTTCTTCTGACTTCTTACTAATCGTCAGTCACCAGTCTTTTGTAATCTTTGTCAGCCACTTCAAGCTAGGGTTTAAGAGCTGAAACTAGTGAAATGTCCTAAAAACCTAGGGGTTATCTTCCTAGAGCCTTGCAGCAGCAGAAAAACTGAATTCCTTACGTGTATTACTTTCTTCTGAAGTCTGCAACCGCAGTTTACACCTGATTTATTTCTAATGTCACTTGCATTTAGTGTTTTCCCCTCCCATTGGAATATAGCTGGCATTTTTCCCTGGAGATGTATTAGCTTGTATTTTTCTACACTGAGCAATATTTTACTGCCTAGAGATAACATTGCTATAGCAGGCTCCTCTGTGTTGCCTTCACTCCAAGCATCAGGGAAACAAGTGCTTCTTTACACTGAGGTTCCCATCTGGAGTTGCACCCAAATCTTTGAAGCTTGCCTTTTGAAACTGGAGAAGTCCAGCTAGGCTAGTGACTCTTTAGTAAAGGCTGAGGTGGCCTTTTGTTGAGTTTATAATGTGAAGTACTGGAAGATACAAATGCCTGTCTTTGTGTATCATCTCTTGTGTTGCTCTATTCTTCATTTACTTACTGTTTACATGCTTACGTCTCATTTAATTTCTAATGAAAAGAGAGACATCCTTGAAACATTGTGCTTGATTTTTTCTGGGGCGGGTTTGTTAAGCTTCCCCTGCCTTCCCAGCTTATCTCTTGGGGGAGTCTAAATGTAAGATTTAGTCCAGTGACATAACCCAACTCTGAACACAAAAAGCGGAATTTGTGGCCTTAAATGTACAGCTACCAGGGATTATGCTTCCAAATGCAACTTCTTAGTTTTCAGAAAAATACACAAAAGTATATTCCAGCTGGATTTTGTTTTTCAATGAGAAGTCATAAATATTGACAGCATACACTTTATGAAAACTTTGCACTGCAAAATGAAACCTTTGTGAATAATTGAATTGTACTTTAAACCAAAGTTTTTTGATGAAAAAATTTCAGAGAGACACAGTTTTCATTGCAAAGCATTAGTGAGGTTATTTTTTGAGGAATTCATTACCATTATATGTTTGACACCTTTTGCATTTGTATTAGAATGCTCTTTTTCTGTGTCCAATATTATCCAGTATTTCCAAATATCACCAGCAAATTGTCTTCCTGTAGTCATACACAAATTAAAATTGCCTGTTTGTTATGTAGATGTAAAAATAATAATTTACCTAAGCAAAAGACAAGCATCAACCATTCCAAATACCTCTTTTAAATTGTTTTTCCTGCCTCCATTGACTGAATAATGCAGTTCCTCACATTTCATTGCCATAAACACAGCTGTATCCCAATGTAACTCCATTCATTTCGGCTGCGTTAGTTCAACGTGGTGTCCCGATGCTGGGACAGCATTTGCACTGTGAGACACAAGGAAAAAATTGGGAGCATTTCCACCAGCAAATGCACTTATTTGGCAGCAGAGCTGAGACATGGCATTTACAAGAAACTTAAAGAAAGAAAAGGAGTTCTCCTTTGGAGAAGGTGTATCTTTGTATATGTGCCTTGACTAAACTTGTCTCATGGTGACGTTTGCAACTCTACCTATGCTAGATTTAGTATGAGAAAGCCATGTGAAAGTCAGTTAATCTCATCTATCTTTCTCTTCCTTGGGGACTGTATGGTCTTGATGTATTTTAGGCAATTGTCTGAAAGTAGGAGGAAAAAAACTTTGCATTTCTGTTCTATGCACCAGAAGCCAGCTATTTGTGATTCACTATTTGCAGTCTCCCATCTCATGCTGAAAATTTTCAGGAAAAGAGCCAAGTCACAAATCAGCCCTTATTCCAATCACAGCAAAAGCAAGACATCACTCGCTTCCTTCTCCTACCTCACCTCTGCATCTGGTGACTGAGAGGATGGCAGGAGTGAGTCAGTGTTCCCAGTTCTGCAAAAATCATCCTTTCAAGAATAACTTTTGAGTGTGAATCTCCTCTCAGTTACTGTCAGAAAATAATGCATTGGCCTTAAAATAAGTCATCTTTCAACCTATCCCCATGCACACATATGGTCTGCAGTCTCCTACATCTTGCTGGCGTTTACGATACTGCAAGGAGAGCTGTGACACAGCAGAGCCAAGAACCCCAGGGCTTTTAGGCCAACCAGCAGGACTAAAGAGAGGTAGAAATGGAAGCAGCAGCATCCAAAGTCTAATGTGTCCATGAAGCTCTGAAAAGCCTTTGTTAGTGGCTTTGTTGCTTGCCAGAAAGGACCTTGTGAGTATCTGACTCTGGAGGGAGTTTCTGTAGTATTTTGACAAAATAATATTGTCCTGTCTGGATTAAGGAGTAGCCTTAATCAAGAATCACCCAGAGACATTTTTACAGAGTAGAACAGGATCTCCTCTAAGTCTCACAGAGGCCAAATAAACGAAAGGTCATTTGCTTTCATTCTCTTTCCAGACACGTAGTGTTTTCACTTATCAGAAACATACCTTTGTCCATAAATTTAATTTCAAGTGGTACACAGAAGAGCTTTCTCTGAGGCTTCTTCTCAGCAGAGCAGAAGAGGCCCCACTAGTCAAGACTGGGACTGTGAATCATGATTTTTTTTATTTTTTTTTTTTTGCTCCCTTGACTCAGGTGCAACACATTTTATGCCTTCATGTCCTGGGGCCTGTTCTGCTCTGCCTGTACTTGGAGGCTTTCCCATGGCGTGACAGGCTGTGTAAACACCTTGTACTTCTGGTGTGCAGCACTCCACAGCTACCATTAGTGCTGGGGAAGGAGGCAAGTGTCCCCTTACAAAAAATACTGGTTTCAGGCTAAAGGAAATTGCCTGCTGCAATACAAATGGGCATCACTTTTTTAACTGTGATGGAGCCAGGTTGTTTTACACCAGTAAAAAAATTAGGAACCAAGGAGAAAGCAGCCTTAGGAAAATAGGAGGGGGAGGTAATCACTCCTGTTGTGCCCAGGCTAATCGCAGTGGTCCATTTGTGCATCAGGTCCACTTAGGCAAGTTTGAGCAATGCTGTGGTGCCTCTTCTGGCCTTTTGTGCTGCCTGGTGAGAGCCTGAAAATTGTATTCAGGCAAATCTCCTGTAAAGACAATACCTCTGCCTAAGAAGCCCTAGAAAAGAAATGCTGTTCTGAAAAGAAATAATGTATGTTATTTCAAAGATGCCATTGTTCTTGATTTTTCTTGCTCTTTGTGAAATAGTCTGTTATTTTCCAAAGAGGAAATACAGCCCTTAAATTAGATCTCACAGGGCTGCTGGCTCCAGAATTGTGAAAATTAATACACAAGCAATTAAATTTTAAAACAAAAAAACCCCCAACAATGGAGCAAGAAAGAAGTCACTGACATTAAAACCAGAGTTATGCAAATTAGGTCATAAACTCTCAGCCAAATTTAAGAATTTTTTGATCTTTAATTCACTTCACTATGCCATCAGAATCCTTCTTGCCCATTTTCCCCCAGGGTAAGAGTCCATCATTAAATAATGGATGCATAAAATCCTCTTTTTTTTTTCTTCCTCTAAATAAAACTCTTTATAGCAAATAATGAAGGGGAGCAAAAATTGAAGATGAAAAGAAACTACAGTGATGGTAAGTGACAAACAAAGCCAGGGCTTGACAGATTAATTTCATTCTCTGAATTACACTGATCTTATTTGCAGGGTCATTCTATGCATCTTTGTTTTAGACTGAAGAGTCCTACACATAGAGAAAGAGGTAAAAAAAAGGAGTTTTAATTTGGTGTGAAGTACACTGGGGTTTGATTTACTTGCTTTTTATGAACAGCTGGACTCCTGCAGTACTAGCCTGCAGAATCAGTAAAGCTATTGCTGTACTATTAACAGACAAGCCCTCTGAAGCTATCCCATCCACAGCAAAATAGGGCCACCAAGGAGCAGCAAGACATAGTGGCCTTCAGAAAACACAGCAAAATTTGTTGTATGAAATCAAGGGAGAACTGCAGGTTCTTGGGGTGGCTGGTGGGCTATGAAATTTTTACTTTAGGGGTATTAACGTTATGTACTTTTATTTATCTACCCAAAACAGTTCAAGTGATCCATATGCATGTGACAACCTGGACTGTGCTGCTGAGGGAGGTAATGCTCAGCACTGGGATTGCCCTGCTCTGAGCAGACCTTCACGGCTCCCAGGCAAGGTGTTGCCCTCTCCCTGGGGCAGAGACTCAAACAGTGTCAGAGTGATTGGTATTAAAAGAAGTCCTGGCCCATATAGACGTTCAAAATTATCTAGAAAGTATATCTACAGCTGTTAGTGTAGCTAGCTAGTTAGAAATGTTGAAGGGCAAAGTTAAGTAGCTGTAAATTAGAAGAAGTCACAAAAACTTCTGTTGTAATCTTCATGCGGTTTGTCATGGATATGTGTTGTGACATAACCAGATCTTTGGCACTATGTGTAATGGGCTCAGCACCTTTTTTTTTTACAGACAGTTCATTCAAAGGAAGGTGGTGGTGGAAAAAGGGAATTGCTGTCTCTTTGGCAATAGTGCACTATTCAGACCAGAGCTATAGCTGCTCATTTTTGTCCCCAGAAAGATCTCGATATATCTCAGCAGCTCAGTTGTAATTAAAAGCAGTAATTGATAGATGATTAAAGGCTGTATAATAAAAAATTACTTGACCCCACTACTATAGATTATTAGATTACCTAAGACAAGTAGGCACTTTCCAATAAGCTTCTTCTCCTCTTCCAGATTATTCCTGACAGCTCCTGTAATGAAAGTATCAAGACAACTCTATCAAATGCCTTTGAATTAAGAAGGCACATTATCATATTTGCAAATTGTCACCACATTACACTTATCAAAGGGGTATTTTATTCTACTGGTTGTTTCCTTACAGTAATACATAACAAAAAGCCTAGATGGATGTACTCATGCAGTGGCATTTCTGTCATGTCAAATTCCATTGATCTTCCTTTGGCTCATCTGTGTTTCTAAAATACCTGCAGATTTACTTATATATTTGTACTATGATATATTATACTTGTCTAACACATATTAACTGTGCAAGTTGTAGACCCTGAAAGTGGCATTAGAATTACAGGCCCTTCGTAGGAGGGTAGAAGGCTCTGTTGCTATTCATTATACAAAGGGATTAATTAAAGAACTGCTGAAAGAAATAGTTTAAGAGCCTCTTCAAAATGATTGAATGTAGGGAGTTCTGCATTAACAACAGACTGAGTCTGATAGACCAGAACAATATCTGAGGGTTTTTTTGTTTTACATTTCTAAGCACAGCATGAATACCAAGCGTTGCCAATTCATAACATTTTCACAGCCTGTCTTATGATACACATCTATAGATAGATAGCTGCATAACAAAATATATCTATCTATAATGTGTGAGATAGCTATATAGATTATATAAAAATCTCGCAAAAATATGTATAGCTATCGATATTAATTAAAGCCCTACTTTGGTGTTTGAGAATTGTATGAACATTTCCATTTTCTTATTAAAAATAATCCTGGGCCCTGAGGTCAGGAGAAGAACCCAAACACTCTTTCTCTGTCCACAAATAATATAAAAGGGGAAACGGAACACCAATGAAAGAATGAAATTTCCTTCTTTTTCTTTTCATATCTCATAATCTGTAGATCAATCTCACTTTTTTTTTTCCCCAATCTTTGCACATACACAACTCAGTATGCAAAACTGGCTCTTAGCAGCAGAGGAGATTGCTGTTTACAATGTGTCATCTCTTCAGCTTTTAGCAAGGAACCCAGGAAAAATGAACTCAAAGTAAGCATTATAATGCTGGTAAGTGTACCAGTAAGAAAAAAGTGTAACATGCTTTTTTTATCTATAGCAAAAGTGGAAGGGGAAGCTGGGGCTCAGAGACACAGACTAGAACAGAATAATACCCTGTTCGAAGCACCCTGCTAGGAAACTTCATTTAAGAAGCTAAAACTTCACTTTTCCTAGTTAATCTGACCTTTGGAAGGAAGGTAAGGCTTTCTTCAGACATGAAGTTGGCATCAATAGGAGACAGGAAGGTCGAGCTCCTTTCTGTCAGCTTTCTTTTCTGCGTGCAAGGTAGCTTTAGAGGCTTCTCTTAAGAAACTCAAGTTTTAAATTGCCTTCCTGTGCCAAATTTTGGACACAAGAAAGCAGGTGCATCATTTTACAAGTAACACTTTTTTATTGCTGCTTCTCAGATTAGCAAGCAAGGATATGACCACAGTCAAACTGGACACTGGTTTACAGAGCAGGATGTAAGCAGGGGCCTAGAGTAGCCTGTATGCTCCTACTAAATAGTCATCCAGCTGTATAACGTTGAGGCTCTGTATGTGACACTCTAATGATGAAGCAGATGTGTGGGTATCCTGCATGGACCTGGGAAAAAAGTGCAAAGAGGTACATGCATCAAAAGTTCATAAAAATAGTTTCTTTGTTCATTCCAGTTTATCCTCTTTATTCTGTAAGTGCTAGGCCTGGGGAAATTATATAGCTGCTGCAAGATGTGCCTATCTGCCCAGTGGAATTTATGTTCCAGGTTCTGGGCCCAGATTTGCCATACAATGCCTGAGAAAAAAATTAAAGGGAGATTATCAGAGCCAGCATGTTAACTAGGGAGCAATTTTTTCAGGCAAAAAGCAAGGACAGCGATTGTACTGTCCGTCTTCCCCCATCTGGTGCATTAATCTGCAAGGAGATACTTGACTTACCGCGGTTTCACAGCTCTTAACACCTCCATGGTGGCGGGAACCTAAAACCAGTTCTCATTCATAAAATGCAACCATAACAGTAAGGAATAGCTGCGGTGACCATTTTTTCTTTAGCATCCCTGAGTTTCAAGCAAGACAGTTCAGCTAAGCTAGTGGGGAACCTGGGATCAGTTGCCCGCACAGTGTACATTGTGCCCCTATATATTCAGTTATGAAAGATTCAAGTGCCGCTCTTTTCTGACAGTGTCAGAAATGTTGGTTTGGTTTTTTTTTTAATATTATTATATCCATTCTAATGACTGCAAAATTTGAAATAAATAGAAATACAAAAAAATCACCATTTCAACTTGATGTGTGGGGTCTCAGATAAGTAGTCTTTTGTGAAACCCTGCCATTCACTCCCAGACTACATGCTATTTTACAGCATTTTCAATAGCCAGGTTTTATAAGCCATTTCTTATCATTGTCCCCTTATTTTTTCACTGTATTTTGAAGCATTGAGGAAGCCACTTGTTCTGTAATACCTGCATCCATTCCGCCAGCACCCCAGCAGCACACAGCATGCATGTGTATATAAACTGAGTGGAAAATTCCACTGAATGGGAGCTCTCACAGTACTATTCCAGGCTTATATCAGCTTCTACAAGACAGGGAAGTGGAGATACTCACTTTCAATATAGCAGGTGTGTAGCTGGTGGAGCGCATGCATCGTACACCGATTCCTGCCCTCCTTCCATGTTCTGTGGGAAAGCTGCGCGTGAAGGCAGGCAGGACTCCTATTTGTCCATGTTTATGAATTAAGAGCCCTGGTTTATTCCTTTATTCCTTGACACCTACTGTCCAAGGTCTGATTTAACTTCTTCTCTCAGTTACAACTGTACCCAGTAAGAGATTACCCCCTGCCCTCCTTAGCCTGCTTATCCCATCCTCCCTCCCAGTAACAATTCATATGATCACACCCTGACTCACGGGGGTCGTTGTAAGCCACCAAACACTGACAGACAAAAATGAGCTGTTTGGCTGGAAAGGGAGCAGCTCAGACTCAGCAAATCCCCAAGGAAGGGATGCAGTCTGGCACTGATGGTGATGCAGAGCAGCTAGCGGCCAGGATGGATAGGCGTCATGTCCCACCAGCCCAGCTACAGGGAGGTTGAGCTCTTGAGCACTCATGGATGCAGGTGTGTGCTTGCTGTCCCCACACTGCTGACATGGCTTTGGTTTTTGTTTTAAAGACCTGAGGAAGTTCTACAGCTGGGGAGATAAAGGGCAGCAAATGAATCCTGTATTAGAGGAACATTAAGGTCCCCGAGATGTACATGCAGACTACTAGAAATACTGATGTTATGTTAATCTGCAGAGGTGTGACATGATCTTTCTGTGCACATGCACAGCAATGTGAGTTTGAATGTTCTGATTGCTGGTGATCACCGTGCAGGATTCCTGCCCTACATAAGCGGCTGCTTTAATACTGAATCTGGGCTGAAGAAGAAGAGGAAGGGATTGCAAGTCCATAAAACACACTACACAGTAAGCATAGCAGTGCCTATTACAAGCTTCTTCATGCTCCTTCTTGCAGTACAGATCCAAGCAGAGTATGCGCCTGTAAAACCAGTTAATCATAAAAGGCACTACGAACATCACAAAAATAAGCTGCTTAAAAATCATACCGTAAAAGAGACACAAGCTGGCTGCTGATCTGTGCTGTGATTACACAAAAGTACGCAAGCTGATGCCTGACTCTGTTGATGGGCAGCTGCAAGTGAACATAAACCCTAAAGGAAATAACTGTACTCAACCAATGCCCCAGTCAATGCAGATGGTAGCGTTGTAATGCACGGGCATGAGGGGAATCTGTTATTGGAAGCTGGGCAGCTTAGAGAAGAGGAGCCAATTAGTAGCGTGTGGTGCCTTTGCCAAGCATACTGACAGGAAACACAAGGAGATAAGGCCAACCCAGAGAAAACATCCCTGAAAAACAGCTTCTTCCACGCTCTCCACTGACGTGATGAAGCCCAAAGCTGCCCAGCATTCCCAAGCCTCTTTGCATTTACTTGCACAATTTACTTCTTTAATCTACTTGTTCATCACAGGAAAAATGCCACAGGAAGAATCACAGCACTGGCTATGAGGGGTAAGATGGTGCCAGCTGAGTCTCACCTAGTGCGCAAAACGAGACGTGGCCTGTCTTCTGTCCCTCAGGCACAGCAAGGCTCACATCCATAACACCATCCCCATCCCCACCCTGAAAGAGGGTGACCTGCTCCAGGCAGATCTCCAGGAACAGCCCCTCAAACACATCCTGCCCTGCCCTTTGCATTCCCATTTTCTGCAAGACCCTGCTTGGCACAGGCCAAGACTCGCATCCAGGGCACGCAGCCTTGGCAAGGGAGGTTACACTGATCTGGCTTGTGCTTGACTTCAGCAGTGCTTCTAAGTGCTGTATCAAATGGCCATCTCTTCAAAGAGCTGCTCTGCCACTGTAGGACATTTTGCAAACTTTTGTTTGCAATGCCTTGATATGAGTTTGCAAGAAGAATTATACCTTCATCTGTTTATGCTCAGAGAATTACTCTGTAGATGGTAAATAGGAAAAGGTTTTATAAAAGCGCATTTTTTAAAACAATTTTGATGTTTCAAAAGTTAGACAAAATTCTGGGACAATGCCACAAGTCCCACATCTACAGGTGTTTTCACAGCAAATACGTAAGTTTTAAGACTGAACCGAAGTGTTTTGGTAACAGGATTTCAGTCCAATCAACTTCCGGACAGAACTGTGCAGAAATGAACATTGTCGTTTGGAGTCTATTTCTACCATTTTCTTCGTACCCATGGAAATGACGATATTCATGGAATTTATACCTCAGAGAAATAAAATCTTGGTCTTTATTTCACATATGCATTTAATATCCTGCTCCCTCTTGAAATAGCAGCACACCCTCCTCACAGCCACCTGTGAAATGGCACTAACAAAACCTCCTCACTTTTCATGAGCACAGCAGGAAGCGTGAGGCTATGATACCAGCAACAGAGAAGGATCTAGAAGAATATGAAATCCAGGATTAAACCGATGTAGCAAAGAAACACAAACCAAAACCCCACCACCAGTGGATCTGTAGCAAATGCGAATAAGGAAAGGGATGAAGCTGCCATTGTTATTTCTGAAAGTCGTAATTATTTCTGGGTATTATTCTTATTTTCACTCCAAGGCTGTACTTCATGGCCAGCAGTTGAGTGTTTTTCTGTTTGCATGAAGACTGCATGATCTTCTGATGCAGAGCTGTGCACCAAATTCATGTCAGTCCTATGTATTGTGTTAACAGCCCGTAGCTCAGCACAGTTTTGGTGAAAATCACATTTTTAATATAACAATGGACAAAGAGCCACTTGTCTTGCAGTCTGGCCTTCTCCCTGAGCTCTTATATAACCATGAGTTAAAGCAATGCTCTCAGACAAATTTCTGGTGTGGTCTCACTATATATTCCTGGCTCAAAATAATTACTGCATGACCCATATCATCATCCCCATAGCTGCAATATTTCTAACTATGTTTGACGCTCAGCTGCAGAGCATTCCTTTTGCCCCATCCTCTTTCAATAATGCGAAAATGGAATTTGGATTAATCAAACCCTGCTGCTCACCACCTGCAGCACTTGCAATTTCCAGCTTTCAGGGCTACAATGGAAACAGGAAAGGCTCATCAGGGCATGGTAACGAGGCAATTGCTTCAAACCAAGTGTACGAATACTGGCCACACAAATATGGAAACATCATCACAGGAACAGGGAGGCTGCTCCCTCTAAAATGAACTCAAGGCTAAATATCATCCCCTTGCAATTACTTTGAAATTATATAATTGGGAATGGATGTGGGACAGGTCAAGGCTAAATGCTCAGAAATGCAACTATCACTGTGCTGGGTCCAGTTTACAGGAAATCATATGGAGAGCACATTTTACCAGTACCACCTGCTACTCAGACGACCCGCCAATAGACAGAGCTGAGGGGGTAAGCTAGGAGTGAAACCAGCCCAACTCCTCTGAATTTTGTTGCTTTAACGCTAAGGAGACAAGTTGTTTGTATTTACAATGGAGTCTTCTCCCTTTTCGCTAATCTACTGGAAGGGAAGATAGATGCACAAGAAGTACGAGGAGAGCTTTGTCAAGTCATAACTTTCAATTCATGAGGCAAGCTCCGAGTTTCACTTGAGCTAATCATTACAGCAATCAAGGAAGAAGTAAGCCCATTCTACACAACCTTCTAGGTGAACAGAAATGTTCCTGACATAGATCAGGTGAAACTCAAACTCTTAAAAGTTTTTAATGAACTTAAAACCCAAATAAAATTATAGTGTAGAGCAACTGAAAAAAATATTGATTTTGCAAGTTTCAAGTTCTAGCCACTTTTTGAAGTACATTATAGTTCAAGATGAAAACTTTTTGATTTGGAAAACCAACAATTTTTACATTTTAGCAATGATGCAATGAAACATTCAAGGGTGTTGCATGTCATTTGTTTTTGAAACTTTAATGGGAAAGTTATTTCAGTTGGTGCCTCTTTATAGTAGGTTTTGGTTACTACAGATTGGCCCTTCCAAATAAAATATCATAAAACGTTTCTCAGCTCTACTTACAATCTCAAAACGGAATTCATCACAAGTAACTAGTTTTAAAAGGAAGCAACATTAAACTGTAAGTTTTGTATAACTCTTCTAAAACTTCTAAATTTGTTTAGATCCACTGGAAAATTGGATTTCAGGTAAGCCAGGGGAATACTCAGCTTCAGTGAAGCAGACACATGATGCCTATCTCTGCACCCTGTAACAAAACTTGACTTTCTCTGGTTTCTGAGTGACAGGTTTTCAGTGTGAGAAGGATCCTAACAAGCTCCACAGCCGATGGTGTGGCTGGAGACTGAGCTACGTTTCCGCTCCGGCTAATCTGAAGGGAAGCTTCCCAGAATGGCCCTCTCACTTATCAGCTCCAGATGCTGTGCCTCTGCTCTACTCAGCCAGTTACTGAATGAGGATGGGCAACCTCAACTATTTTTTTTTTCTATCAGGTAGTCAGTATTATGCAAATATTTCCTTATTCCCCCAAATCTTGAACACTGGAGAAATTAACTTTTGTCTCTTAGGAAAAACCCTCCTCTCTCTCACTGTTCTCCTCCCCCTCTCTTGCTCTTTCTCTTTTTGTGCCATGTAATGTAAGTTTTCCATCATTGCACCCACATACAAAAGAGCTGAGGATCTGTTGCACTGCATCTCCGCAGATCTCAGAAGCTCTAAGCTAATTTATACTAGCTAAAATTCTAGCTCTGGTGGATGATAAAAATCCTCCTTAAATTTAACAACAAACACATCCTTAAGACATGAAAATGAAATTATATTTGGCATTGAATAAATATCTCTCCTCTGACAGTCTACTAACAGGAAACAGCAGGAGATCACGAGAGATTATCTCAGTTATACAAAAACTAAGAAAAAGTCTGAACTGACATTTCCCTCTAGCATATGCACACACACACACGTTTATGCTTACGCACAGACGCTGGTACTCGCTTTTAATGACAGAACGATTTGACATGAGACGCGCGTATGAAAGCTCTACAGACTTGCAGTTTCAGGGCAAATGTATTTCTACATGGATATGCCTCAAAGCATTTTAAAGATTTCATTAGTTCCAGCCAAGTACAAAAAGAATATTGCACATTTGATATTTGTGATACACGGTGTCACCTGTTACAGTAAATGCATTTCAAGCTGTGATTACAAATGCAACAGTCTCCTCCAGGGTTTAGTGTTCTTGTCTATACAGCATTGAAAAATTTATCAAAGTCCTATGCATGTAATCTTTTATAAATAATTCTTGCCCTGCAGCTCATTTAACTCAGAACTGCCCTCTGCAATTAGTGGTCAAAGGAGATAAAGTAGGAAGTCATCTATTTAAGAGAACAGGATTTGAAGTACACATACACTCATGAGTAATTGGTTCCCATAATCCTTTTGATTCAGTATCCATTCTATTATTTGTAAACCAGGCAGACTGACAAAAGAGAATCTCCGTTACATCCCTGGGTACATCTGACCATGAAGTGACACACGGATAGTGATAATGATATACACATACTTATGCATGTATAAATCACTCTTGTTCCACACAAACCAACTGAACTAAAGCAATTTACAGCAAATGAAGTTTTGTTAAATATTTACAGGATTATGGTAACAGTAATGCTAAGGTCATATTTTGAAATTTAATAAGTAAACAATTCTCACTGCAACTGCATGACTAACTTTCACATGCAGCTATTGCTGTTGTGGGCTTCGATACCTCATTGCCATTTCCTTCACGGTGTGCTTTGGCTCTGCAGGAAACATCTCATTTGGATATAAGAGAACAATTCCTTCCTGGATGCCAGGATATGAAAAAGGCATCATCAATTAAGATTCAAAAGGGTTCCTTTTTAACAGTTTGTGAAGGCTCCAAGACCAAGAGCATAGTTTTACCGGAAATTTGTGGAGAGAGGTCTTGCATTCTCTGATTTCACATGGGATAGCTTTTATTTGTTTTTAAACATCCTAGCTATTTCAAAGACTATTTTTTCAGGAATTGCTTAAAGCGTATTTTCAAGGAAGTCCTGGTAGGGTTTGGACAGTTTTATTTGACAAGTTCAATTAGCTGGAGCTATTTTAGTGGTGACCCATCTGTCCTTTAAATTAGCCATTGAAAAGGCCTTGACAGATGGTTTGTGGTTCGCTTAGTAAGAGGAAACACTTGGCAACATACTTCAAGTGCTGTAGGCCTCAGTCCCCACCAGGACTGGAAAGAAGGAAATCTTCCAAATTCTGCAACAAGAACCAGCAATAGCAACACCACTGGGAAAGCTGAAAGTTGAGGTGCAGCCACTAGCCATTTCAGCTATATAAGCCAACTGGTAAAATCACGATATTACAAGATGCAAAATTCAAACTGCACAGTCAGAATTCCCCACTATTTCTGTACGTTTACAAGCCACTATGAAGGAAGAATTTATAAGTACATATGGCACAGAAGGACTTCAGCAGAAACAAACAGCCCTGCCAGATGCAGGGTAAAGAAAGAAGGGAATGGCTGCACCTACTTTGACTGACCTGAGCAGTTTACCACTGATATATCTCCATTTCTAATATGTCTTCAGGGCAATAATTATGGCTCCTACAGGCCACATGCTTTTACGGAGGCCTTTCAAAACTTACTGCTGCAATCACAGCACTCACACAGGTTCTTCAAAGCAAATCTACAGCAGGTGAAGGTAGGAGAGAGCAGGGAAGCCCCGTTCAAACAGGCTTGGCTCACATATGAGAACGCACTGCTGTCACATTTGTGTTGGGAATCAGCCAGAGACACTAGGCACCAGCAAATGGCACCACGACTGTCGCCAGCACAAACACGGTTCTGGTTGTGTCGCCAGCAGCCTCCGCTCCCTGGGCCCCCTCCAGCCAGGCATTAGCTGCCATCTGCCTCCAAGCAGGACCCAGATGTTGCCACCTACTTTGCTATGGTTGGAAAGAAGGAGGCTCTCCAGCAAGTGTTTTCCCCAAAAGCAGGGATATGAATTCAGAGAGGCAGCAGGGTGAAGGAAGGTGAATTTGTTCATAAGCAACATGGCTTTGCTTTTCAGAGCTTATAAAATAAGCCTACCGTTCTTAAATAATAGAGTGCCTGCATAAATCCACCCCTTGACAATGCAGCAATGCTGCGGTACTGCAGATGTTAACAGGTTGCAGCAGAAATGGATTTTGTCATAGAGACTCATGATTCTCTTTAGGTTTTATAGTCCTGACTAATGCAGACACTTTTGAAAGAGTGACAGCAGCATTTAGACTCCAATGCAACATTAAAATCAGAAATACTGATCCTTGACACTATGTCTGTATCCCATGCTCTGCAGAAAATGCCGTAAGTGCCTTTACTCATTCCAAAATTGTGAAAATAAGAGAGCATGTGAGGAAGCAGGAATTTACCTCAATGTCATTGCCAGTGAAGGGATGATGGGTTTCTTGATTAACAGCCATCCTGATTGGCAAAACAAGTTCAGACACAGCCCACTCTCTCCACAGTATGAGATTATTATGGAAAGCCCAGGTCTTCTGTAGGACATCCACCATTCTGCTCCATATTAACACTTTGTATGGCTCTGCTCTTTCTTATCTCAGACAATGGGCTTCAGGATCCAGAAAACCTGTTTCCTGCTTTCTCTCCAGTAGTCAGAGTAGCAGATAATGATGAGTTTCAAGATGTTATGTGCTCTTGGTGATATAAAGGGGAAAAGAGCTAGGCAGTCCTAACAATGATTCCTTTAAAAATTGAGGCACTGTAGAAAAGCCCATCTTTGGTGACACAGATCCATCTTTGGATTCATTTTGGCTCTAAACTACTGCTTTATCAATAAACACACTAAATCAACATAGAAAGAAAGAAGGAAGGAATGAAACAGAGGAAGAGAAAAATAAACTAATAGAAAGTGTGAAGGCAATTAAATTGGCCTTTTATTACTGCTGTGGTTTTTCTCTCTGTAAGTGATGCTCTGCTACAATGCGTGGATCAGCAATGGCAAAGCCTATACTTTGCTGGCATAAGAAAAACATCCATACAATTTTAAAGTATTTGTAGCAGTCAGATTCCTGAGGGAGAGGAAGGTTGGGAAGAGATCAAAACAGCAAGTGAAAATAATTTATATTATTGATTCACACATCTTTTCCTGAATATGTTAGATAAACTAACCACACTTCCCCCTGCAAATGAGTCACTAGCCAATTGTCTATTCTGCAGTGGCTCTAAATGAGAGACAACTGAATGAAGAGTGAATGAGGCACATGTTTTTAGTAGTATCCTGTCTCTTATTGTAACGTGTACTGAATTTCTTCAGCTCTTTTTCTTATAAGAACTTTCAGCCTGTGAAAATGTTTCCTATTGTCAGAGATGGGTATCACAACTCACTGGTTTTTGGAAGGATGCATAGGCTTGGTAGTTATAAATTAGCCTCCATTCCCTTTGGGGAATTCAACATTTGTACTGGGTTGCAATCATCTGCTTATCCCAGTTAAACAATCAGGTTATTCATTAAGAAGGCCACCTTATTTTGTGAAATAGTGCCATGACTAGAAGAGCTCTTCTGAGATTTAACTGGAAAAAATTGTGCTAGTTTCGGGAGGGGGGATGGTTTGGGTTTTTCATATCAAGTAATTTTTGCCCCACAGCACTGAGCTACAAGCGGGGCTGGTTCTAATCCAGCCAAACCTCCAGAAACCATAACATGGTCTCATCCAACAGTAACATTGCTGCTTTTGAAACAGCAGAAGATAGATAATAAAAATGGGTAGTTTTCCACATTAGTAACCAACACCAGCAGCATGCTATTGCTCAGGAGGTGTTATGTTGCCATATACTGAACAGCAGATATTGAAGCAATAACACTTTCCCTCTGCTATTTGATGTTACAGAGCCTGTAGCATCTGTGGGCAAGGAGGGGCATGTCAGAGAGACAAGACATGTGGAATCAGGCAAGGGTGCAGTCAGTTGCAATAAAAAGTCATGTCAGTGGTGTCTATACGCTGGAGATCAGTGAAAGGAAGGCAGTGAACAGAGGGCTGCAAGTAGGAATTTTCATGGGAGGTTGCTTGGAGTTTTTTTGATTGGTCTGGGGTTTTTTAGTTTTTTTGTTTTGCTTTGCTTTTCTGTAGCACAAAAGCAACAAAGAAAAAAATGTTGCAGCTAAGCAGCAGAGATCCAAAGAAAAGAAGTGATAACAGAGACTGCGTAGAAGATGTAGGAGGTCATTAACCCAAAGGAGTAGCTGAAAGTAGCCTGGTAGTGGAAAGAAGGGATAGCAGAGGAGAGAAGGCTAAGCAGAAACAGGAATATGCAAGAAAAAAAAAATAGAAACAACTGTGACAGAGAGCAGAAGGCAGAACAGACATGAGAAGATTTACACCAGAAAAGGAGGAACTCACAGGTCAATTGCTGGAGAATGTGGTGCCCAGAATATAGCACTGCCTGCCAGGAGAAGGGATGGATGCAAAACATGAGGGAGGAGGGAAGGGAACATAAAGCCAGATAATCCCCTATTTGAGTGCAGAAAGATGCTGCACCGGAACAATCGAAAGTGGAGTGGGGTACTAAAGGGCTCAGAGGAAAAGCAGAAATGTTTGGGGATTTGGCAGGAAGTTGTGCTTGGGCTGGGTTGTGGTTTTTTTCAGAAGAAAACCAAAAACTTGAGATGAGGAAGGTAAAGGTTCCTTTCAGACTGGTGCAGTGCAGAAGATTTTTAGGGATTTCATTATGGCTGCGCTTACTATAAGAGGGACTGTCTGGGGAAAGAAAAGTCTCAAAAGGAGGGTGGCTCAATTGAAAGTAAAACATAAATGGGACATTGTCCTGGTTTGAGGTAAAACAGAACCAATTTTGTTCAGTAACTTTACGTTTCAGCTAGGCCCTTTTCTAACTACTGAAATTAACAGCATGTTGTACAAAAAACTGTTCGCTCTCAGGGTGATAAGACCTATGTCTATAGTTGATGCCAAGGGATGGTATGCAGAGAGGGTCTTGCTTATACTTATTGCTATAACAACCAAGGCCAGCCAACTTTGGTATTTGCCCTGTTTGAGGGTTGGAAGCAGAAAAGCGTAGAGGAGTCACACCAGCGGGGAGGAGTGGACAGGGCAGGTGACCCAAAACTGACCAACAAGGTATTCCATCCCATCTGTATCATGCTCAGTGTAAAAGCTGAGGGATCAAAGGGTCAGCCCTCTTTCTTCAATGACCGGCGTCCGAGGAGGACTCTGTCTGCCTTTGATCCCAGTCCTGAATCCAGATCTGGAATCCAGTTCCTGTCCGTCACTGAGTCCAGTCTGGAACTTCCCCAGCACCTGCTGGTGACATGACTGTCATCCTGGGAGCTTGATATGGCTTTGTATATATTTCATTATTTTCTTTTTATTATTTTATTATTAATATTTCATTTAAATAGTTTGGTTCCTTCTAAACTCCTAAGCCTCTTTCTCTCTTTCCATCCTCTCCTTGAAGAGAGACATGGGGGAGAGCATCTCTTGTCCACCTTGGTGGCCAATCCGGCCCAAACCACGACAGACATACAAAGTGAGGAGCCACTCCATGCTAGGTTGTCATATGTTAGACTGCAGCAAAACAGTAAACGTGGCTGGAGCAATGAAATATCTGCTGGAAGGAAGATGCACTGAAGTCTGTTCCAGTTCCCTGATCCGCTTATGTATGAGACAGCCATAGGATACAATCCAAAAATAATCCAGGGACACCACTCATCAGATATCCTTCCATCCATTTGAGGGACACTGCCATGATACTGCCACCCTTTCTCCTTTGGCCCTGTTAGCCCAGTTCCAGCCCAGTAACTATACCCAGGTAGGTTAGGCATTTCCTTGGATAGGAGACTGTGCAACCAAAATGTCTCTGGCCAAAGCAGGATGGAAACCTATCTTCCTTGCTTCCTGGGAAAATGCTCTAACCTGGGGTGGGGGTAATGTAAAAAGCAGGTGTCCCACCATATGACACATTTTCTCCTCCTTTTTTTCTGATTTGTTTGTGTGGCCACCCCAGCATATTTGTGCACCATATCTTATAAAGAACATCCCAACATCTGTATCCTCCCCAGGCAGAGAACTTCAACACCTATCTCAGCTTTGTAAATCCTACTCCCTAACAGTGACAACTGTTTCCTGGTTACTGCAATGCTGATCACTGTAACGTCTTTCATGGTCAGGTCCCACACAGTTATTCTAAGTAAAAGACAAGGTAGGAAACAATTTCCAAAATGAGAAAAAAACCCTAGGTCTTGTTTCCTACCTAGCACTGCATTATGTCATCCTTCCATGGGGCGGTCTTGGAACTGCACAGTGGCAAAGGGGGAGCCCTAAATATTGCAATTTTAATCTGACTTCTCAGCCAAGTTTCTGTTGGTGACATTAATAACAAGTCTGCATGTTACTATGCTTCTAAATAAAGGTGCTGTAATCTTTTCAACCAGATTGCTTTTTCCTGCTTGGGATAGTTATATTATTATGTTATATTACAATTACATTACTCAGCAAATATGACTGCCCTGACAAGTAATACATATTGTAAATAGCTTTTCTGGATTTAATATGTAAGCTCTATACTGCTAGTGTTCTTGAGAGAATAAATCTCATGAGTACTAGGAATACATATTGAATAAGTTATTCGATTAGGGCTATCAATATTGTGTAATCACAAATTAAATTTATTAAATACAGGTCATTTCCCCTTGTTGCTTGACCTGCATTGGTCATTATGCAATTGTCTGGACACTACTCTGTTGAGCTTATCAGCATAATATCTCATTTCAAATATTTTGATACATTATTTTTTAATTTCTGATGTATTCTGAACTGAGATCTGATCTGCATTAACACCTCCACACAAGCCTCTGAGAACATCCCTCTTCCTTTCGTGTGCTGCAAGTGAACCCAAGTGTAATATAGATGATGCAGCCTATTGTCTAACACAGCAGCCTGCTAACCTCATTGTGCTAATGATGCTGGTCATCAAACTGCTAAGTCTAAAGTGGACAGAGGATCATTATTCAATTGAGTGGTGTATCTTGCTCACAGCTGAATAGAAAAAGATACTTCAAAATGCTTTAAAAAAATATGTGTCATATAATTCTTGAAACTACTGCTGCAGAATGATGCATCACTCCTTCCTTTGGGAGATAATTCAGCCATTGGTTTTTAAGCGTTGGAGCTTTCTTTTGATTTGCTCTGGCACAAACATGAAGAAGGCAAAAAAGATGGCATAAAGATGAGGAAGGGGATCAGTCCTGGGAGAGACACGTTGGGACTACTGTGTAGTGTGTTCACAAGCATATGTCTGGGTGCCTTGAGGACACTGTCCTACACAAATATACAAATTGGTCCAAAAATGCAGGAAAAGTAAAAGACCTGAGAATATCAAGTTATACAGAATGCTGATTTAGTGTGTGAGCAAATAGACTGCCTTGTCTCATTGTGAGGGCCTGATCCTCAAATGTCACTTTTTAATGATGATAATTAATAACGGAGACAATATCTTTTATAAAAAGACATTGGTACTGATATGACTGGGGAAAAAAAGCAGACAAGCTCTAAGAAGTACAAGCCTTTCTTGAGATCTGAAGTAGAGTTTGCTGGGTTTAATGTTAAATAAAAGTGGAGAAACATTGTTCTGAATTTGAGCATGTTAGACCAGTTGAGTGAGGTGGTGGTGTTAAGATGAAGGTCGTAATAAGTCTATTATACTCTACAGAAGAGAGAGAGAGGACAGAGACAGAAAAAAAAAAAGAAAAAAATGAATTAATTAATATTGGTGAAATACGATTTTGTGCACAGACGTTCATGGCATAGGGAAATGCAGTGTGACATAAAATGAATAACACTACTAAGTCTAAGTGACTGACTTTATAAAAGGGGTTATAAAATGAAACTTCAAGCATCCTATCATAGTCTAAGGCTACATCTTAGTGTGAGGCTATGTCTTAGTGTAAGCCTTTATTTTTTTAGGCTATGTCTTGGTGTGAACTCAAGCAAAGCCAGGACATAATGATAAACCTTCTCAAAGAGCAGTCACACTCTCTGAAGATAGATTAGAGCACAACCATTGTCTCAGCTTTGAACAAGTCTATTCCCAGTGCAATCCCACTGGATCCAAAATTCAGAATTTCACTTCAAAACAATAGTTAACTTTATAAAGCCATGAAAAGCTCCCAGCATTGGTGTAAAATGATCAATATTGCAATAGGGTGTGGAGTCTTCACAGTTGAGAAAGGGTTTTGAGCAGGAAGTAAAACATTCACAGAGGCATTGAAAATCAAACGCAAATTTCAGTCTAAAGGTCAAGACCAGATAACATTAAATATAACCTTTCATATGCCATAAATACAGTGAATATATTTCCATCTATTTTCATATAGATAAAGGGACTTGCATTCACTCACATTTTTATATCATTTTTTTAAAACAGTAACTCTATGCAATGCTATGGCTCTGCTAGCTCTTTTCTGTACAGTTTTGTACAACAGACCCAAGATGTCAAGAAGATGGAATATTTCAGCACTTCATATTAGCTTCAGGAGCACCAGAAAATTTACCTTTGTTGTTTTCTGACATCTCTTTACACTAAAGCTTTAATTTTTACTTAATGATTCCAACACCTTTGTTTCCTAAACAAAGCATATAAATGTTGCTGAACCATTTCTTGCCATGATCTGCTTCTGAGCTATTCTTCACTAAACCTTCACTGGCATCATAACTTTCACAATCAGGATATTTGAGGATGGGAACTTGGAGTAAGGAACATTTACAAGTGACATAAAAATGATCTCTTAGCCCAACACCACCATGAAAAATAAATGTTGTTGGATTTGATGGTTTCTTTCTCACAAGCTCCATTTACAACATTACATGGCATATGGTTTCTCAAAAATAAGGGAAGATTTGAAACATGCTGCTAGAAAAGCTGTGAACAAACAGATCTGAAACACTATACATTTATCAATCAGAGACTATCAGAAGGTATGAGGTAAGGAAACTAAAGGAACTAATGCATAAGACAAGAGTCTAAGATGATGCACAGATTGTTTGCTTTAATCCCTGTTTAAAAAATAGAAAGAAGGAAAGGAATCTGCTAGCATTATTCCTATCACAACTTGGAGGAATTAGCTGTCTTTTTGCACGGTAGCATTTATTGTGCGGAGCTCAACCAATCAAGCAGGAACTGGACTAATTTCTGTTGATTGACCCTGCTCTAAAATGGGGAAAAGTCTTTCTTTTATAGTACAGTTGGGTTCATTTTTCATATATGCTGTACATAAGTATTTTGAAATTTTATTTAACTATATTTGCATTTTCTGAATAAATGCAATCTAGACAATAAATAAGTGTAGTGAAACTTTTCATAGAGCAAGGTAGCAAATAGCAGAAGGGGTTTTTTTCACCTCTCACTAGATGACATTTAACACTACAGTATCAATAGAGTAAACTTGACATTTTTGATATAAGATTATTTCCCTCCAGAGACTGTGGAAAAAAAAAATCAACATCAGGGTTTCATTTTTTTCTGTAGTTCTGACTAAAAAAAAGTATTAAAAAATTGTCCAAATTGCATTTGTTATGAAAATGAATGTATTTTCAAAAATAAACAACTTTAAAAATCCATAAACTCTAAAACAACTTTTTCTTCATTTGAGATTTCTCAGCCTGAGAGAGAAACTTAGGTCACATCATTAAAAGATAATTGGGCATCATACTTGGACAAACTGTATATATTATGGCATTTACAAGGCCTCTTTGCAGTTGCCTCACCAACAGTGCTCTGTGTACTGTGTACTCTGTGTCTGATGATGCTGAGGGAGTACTAGGCAGAGGAATGTGTCAAAATATTAATCCATTTTCTGTTTTTTTTTTTCTTGAACTTAACATTTACACACACACAAAACAGACAGGTAAGTAAAACTTCTAAACTGTTTACTGTCCCGTCACTTGTAAAATACACTCCCAAATCCTACCTGAACATTAGCTTTAACTCAATTCCTACAGCCTAGCTGAGATCCCCTCTCCCATCGTGTCGCTAGTCAAGCTAGTCAAGTGCATGAGCTCCACTGGGATTTCCTATCATGGGCAGCAACGTGATCTGCTCCTGCCCAGGTGTGGTGACACCTTGGTTGTGTCAGGCCTGAACCCTCCCATACCTAGGTCACTCAGAGGAAGAAACTGGATTATTTCCCTGCTTAAATACCCTGATGGGGCAGACGGGGCAGAAAACTTTGGAGCATGTCCAATGCACAGTTAGGCAGGACCTTCCTACAAGACGTACCTCACCACTTCCTATTAAGATATTGGGGGTGGGGAGGACATGAAGAAGCATCCCCTTTTGGAAGACCTATAATTTCCCCTAGCCTGAGAGGCATAGATTTAATTCCTTCTCCTGCCTGAGGGAATTCAAACCGACATTTCAAGATAATAACTTTGTCAGACAACACAAGAGGAAGTGTCAATCTATACTCAAATGAAGTGAAAGGAGTCCCTGCCTCCTTTTATAACAGACAGTTTTTTAACATGAAGCAGTTGCTAGGTAAAACAGGGAGGTAGTCTTAGGTCAAAAGATTCTTGTTTTGTGTTCTGGTTAAGTAAGTCTTTTAGGGTTTTTGCTTTTGTTTCTGTGGGTTTTCAGGTGGTTTTTTTCTGGGATGGCACAGACTATGCAGAAAGACCTGAACATGTGCCAAGGGTCACCTAGGCAAGGCAGACCCCTGTTGTTGAGAAATATGGGCTTGAATCCTAGGAAACTCAGCTGCGTCCCCTCCTGCATGAGTACTGTACATAGTGGGGGTCCAAGCTATAGCAGATAGCTCAGAGACAGGTATCCAGAGAGGCTGAACAGGTCCCCCTTAAAGCCAGAACAGATGTTTAGGGAAGAGGAATAGGATGTTTATGCTTGGTTTTGCTCCTCTTTTGCTCCTCAGCTGCCTATTTAGGATCCCATTCTGAAGTCTGACACTGCCTGAAGTCCTTAGGTACATCTCTTAGGTTTCTTGATTTCACCAGGACTCTGGAATGGTGATTATTTTGCTCAAAAAGGTGAGCCTTAAGCCATACTCCTCTCACCAGTGTGTAGGTCAGATGGCACATTTAGCAGCTCAAGCAGACTATCCTTTTTTGTACCTATCTTCCCTACATGAAATAGAAGCACTCCAGGGACTGACTTGGCTCTGTGGATTCTTGTAGGCAGCAGTCACCTAATACTTAAACACTAAGCATTGCAATACTTCCACTGTTTCATAGAGCTAGCTGTTACTGGGGAAAATCTATCAACATAAAAAAAGGACAGATGCAGAAGCAAAGTTCTGTAACGACATGCATGGTCAAGATCAGAGCAACCTCCACATGGCAACTAGTAACTGAATCAAAGCTCTCTCAAAGTGAGAACTGCCAGGCAGGCACAGGAAAACAGGACCAGGAGACATCACCAGCATTAGTCTCTTCAGTTTGTGTCTAGATCTGCTCACTGGAGATCCAGTTTCAATATCTCAGATTAAATAGAATCTATAGAAGTTAGTTAAAACTTTCTGGGAGAAACAAGTTGGATTTTGTCTGAAAAGACGTGATGGGATCTTCTCACAGGGACTCTTTAGTACTCTGTTGATTCCTTCTCTTCCTGATAAGGTCAGGATAAAGGACTAGGCTATGTTGGCAGTAATGTTCCACGAGCAGTGGCTGAAGTCCCATGAATGGACATGTTTCTAAAGCTGATGTTTGGAGGAACAAGTCGTAGTGGTCTGGTGGAGTTTCCCAGCTCTCACTTAAATGGTGCTGTGAAGAGGAGCTCTGGAGAATTTGCTCCTTCACACTACTGACAAAACAGCTAAAGTTGGGGCAGCTTATACAAACACTAAGATAGGTGCAAGAAATATAGGAATCTCTCTCACTTGAGTCCATGTGAGCAAAATAAAATATTTACCAGGAAAATATAAAAGACAATCACCTCATCTGCTAAAATATTCAGTAGAGTTTCAGTGGGACTTTTAAAACATTAATTGGAGAGGTTTTTCCAGGTGAGAAAGAAAGATAGAATTGTCTGGCACTGTCTCCCAGGAAATGTACATCACTTGTGCTTCATCTCCTTTTTCTGCCTTCAGGCCTTCAACAACTTTTGGACTTGGTCGATGTCATCCCTGCTAGTTTTCTTGATTCCACTAGAGAGAAAATAAACCATTTCAGTTCACAGAAGAACTGACCCCTTACCTTTAGGTATGATATTCCTGAGATAAATCAATGTATCTAGTTCACAGCATATTAGTTTTCCTTAGGTTACCTGGCTGCTATAGGTGTATGTATCTATAGATTTTTTTTAATATGTATTCTGACTGCTTTCTGCCACAAAGGGACCTTGTTTAATTCTTTTTAATGGTTACCTCCATTCTCATTAGTGTAGGACACAGACAAAGCAGTACATACTACGACTGCCCTTAAGCAAGGGAAGAGGTACAGCCCTGTCCAGCCAACCTCGAGTGCTTGCCCTAGCTCTCCTTCATCATCATGGGCCACCAAGCCTTGGGCCAAGTAAAATATGTGCTGTGTTACCATAGCAACAGTGGACCTAAAGCTCTTAAGAGGACTCATGTAGGTGAAATTGGTCCTGCTTAGACCATCTGCACAAGAGACAGTATCATCTTTTCTCCCTGAAGAGTGGAAGATAACCAACAACACCAAACAAGGCAGAGATTCTGTTCTTTCTGCTTCACATTATCCATTCAGGTTTGGAACAGCATGTGCTCCAACTTTACAACAGGTTTAACATGGGACACTTCTGCACATAACCTTTCAGGCAACAGACAGCCTCCTTATCTTCATCATCACTCATAATATATTATTAGCCATTTTCTCTTTAGCATAGTGCTGTTTATTACAGCCCTTATTTTGCCAGAAATATATAAGCATCTCTGTATATTTCTCACCACTAGAATAGAACTAATCCTGAACTGAATCACCACATCCAACTAAAAGGCAACAGAAAAGAGAGGGAGCAACAAAGAGGAATATATAACTGAAACTGAAGAGGGCATTTCTCTAGGCAAATAACACATGAACAGACCAAGTTGGGTTTTACTCAGAGCACTGAGGATAATAGACCTCTTAAACACCCAACATATGACTTCACTGGATGACCAAGAGTCATCCAGCTCTTGCCTTTACTCCAAGTCTCTTGTTCAGTGCTCAGAGAACAAGCAAAACGTGTATCTAAACTGCTGATGCCAAGTACAAAATTGCCAGTCCAGTTTACGGTTGCCTTGTATCATATCTAGATGTTTTTAACAATTCTGAATCATAGCCTTGTACAATTCCTTTGCATTCTAGTCTTGCAGAGTAAGGCTTGACATACTGATGAATCAGGTTCATAGTCTGATATGCTAAGAATGAGAAGAGTAAGAAGGACTTAGCGATATGGGTCTGCATTGGTGATAGTTGGCATATTTTAGAAAAGATAGCGCTTTTTCAAAAGGTAATGTTGAAAAACATTTTCTATAACACTTTATCTTTGAATTGTTCCCTGTCTTAAATCCATGGGAATTGATGAATGATAACCCCAGCCCAGCAGCAGCAACAGCAATGCTTGCTAAGCTTCATGGTCTGCCACCTGCCACACACCTAAAGCATGTTGGAACAAGCTCTAAATTTTCCTCAGTTCCAGCCACAAAATACATCAGTTGTACATGTGGCCAGTGCTCTACACCATAAAGAGCTGGACTGAAAAGTCAGGAGTCCAGGTGCTAAAACAGCGTAGAAGAAGAACAACGAACTGCTTCCTGATGAGTGCAATTTCTTTGTAACCATGGAATGTTCATTGAAAAAGCAGGCCCAGCCTGTTCAGGTGGATGGGGAAAGAATCATGAAAAATATTCACACTTCAAAGAAAAATACAATAGCAGTGGTGTCAGAAGCAGAGTCATGAAGTTTGCTTTGAGACAAAGAAATCTCTGGAAGAACAAATGAGCAAACCTGAAGAAATCTGGCTCGAGAAACTGCCCACTCCTGAGAAAGCTTGCCCCATTCAGACCTAGAAATAGTTCTAGAAAATATCAAGCAAAATAACCAACTATTGAGTAAAACAATATATCCGTCAAGCAATTAGTCAATAAAATATCACTAGGTAGATGTTCAATAAACTGTTGCACAGGCAGGCAATTACCCTAATAGCATTACAAAGCATGGACAGTTACTCGATACATTCAAAGGGCAAATGATTGCTCAATGCTGTGCAGCAAGATACTGCACAGGGCATACAGTAACTCTATAAATGACCAAAGGGTGCAGCTTTATGATAGCTTGATTTGTTCTCCTCCCTTCATCCTGTCTTACGTTATTCTCACCAGCGAAGCGTTTGTGTGGACATACTGCTTTCGCCCAATGCAATCACAGCCTTGTGGCTTTCCGCATGCTATAACTGACAGCAGTCAGGGATTGCCAATCATTTGTCCTGGTTTCCTGTTTGGTCAGTTAGGTCCAATGCCTGCTGCACTCACTCACCTTTAAACAGCAGTTGGCAATGTGAGCCATCTCAGATTCACAGGTGAATTGAGGAGCTGGCGTACCACAGGCACAAGAAAAGGAGTAGACTCCGTCTTAGCAAACAGTTAAATTTAAAACTAAGAGCTACCACGTTTCCAGGACTGACCTGGAATCATTTTAAGGATGGCAGCATAATATATGTAAAGAAAAGGGCCAGAACAGTTGCAAGATCTGTTTCTAGCTGGGATTGCTTATCTTTTCATTGAACACAATCCCTTGTTACTATTACCAAACAGAACACAGTAGATTTTGCTCTAGCTCAGAGTTATTTAGCTTAATTACCTAGCAAAAGACCTCAAGGTAGAAATGTAAAAAGTAATTATCATATTTTACTTGTAGCAGCTGGGTTGTTCAAAGATATTAAGGATTAAAAAAAGCAGTAAGGTCTTATGTGTACACACTAAGTAGGCATGTGCAGCCTTCTCTTCCTTTAAGCAGTGTGCAAAAGCATGAGCTCTGTATGAGATTCCAAGAAAGGCATTTTTAAGAGTGCCTTTAGAGAAACTCAAGAAAGAAGAGTTCTGCCTTGCAGCCATAGGCCTGGACAATGAGGGAATACTGTTTGCCTTCTCTGTGTACCCAGGAGACCAGAGGCAGCACAGCTACTCCTGCTTCCATAGGGCAATGCAACTCCACCATTTTTCCTGGCAAGGTCAATCCCAAACTCTGAACTGAAAGAACTAGAAAAATAGTTTGAGTAAAGTAATGTGCGACAGAAAATGAAACTGAGTCAGAAATATCCTTCTTCCTTTAATGATGTGTCTATTGATACAAATCATGATATGTCTGCGTTCGGTTCCCATTGATCAACTGGGGGTTAGCTATTACATGCCTGACAGGCCTGGACTCTTTCCACCACCCCCTTTCTGGATTTTGAAGGAAAGGATTTGATTCAATGACCACTCAGGTCCACAGGAAGTCTAAAATGGGAACGGGATGCGATCCCAAAGCTGGACTCCTCTGGTATGGAAAAATGCTAGAAACATTGCAAGAGATAGTGCTATTGACAATGCAGTCATTAAAAAAAAAATCGTGTACCAAGCCTGAGGCAAAATAATGACACAACTGAAATCCAAACCAGCACATACTCATTTATACTGTTGTGAAGTTTACTTGTGTTGTGCTCCTGAGCTTTCAGGATATCCTTATGCCACCCACATTTCTTTAGCTCTTCTCCACCACCCCAGAGCTTAGAGATCTTTAAAGCGTTTTAAATGAATGCTGAATTAATTATCAGTTAAGACAAAAGATGAACTCTTGTGAGGTTTGCGGGAAGGTGTCAAGAAGTGCCAGCAATGGAACTTGGTCCCTAGTCACATCTCAGGTCCCACTGCTAAGACTACAGGAAGTTTGGACAAGATTTATATCAACTGGAGATTCCCAGATTCATCACGCCATGGAAAGATATACATGCTCTTTTCCCTGACTGAAACTGGGACATTTTCCACCTGTTAAGACAAAGTAGTTGCTCAGATCCAGTTAATTCAGTCTCAGTGGTTTAACAAACATGTTTGATCAGCTGGGCCATCTTAAGCTAGTGTTTACTAGTAGTATATTACCCATTTTTTTCTGTCCAATCTGAAAAGAAAAAAAATCAGAAAATGTCAAAATATTGCAATTGCATTAACTCAGCTCCAGACCACAGAAAACATGGAACTGTAGTTTAAGAAATTAGATTTAACAAGGCAGAGAAGCAAATGGAAAAAAACCCAAAACCCAAATCATAAGCAATAAAGCTGGCAGATCATAAGAAAAATTATGAATAAGGAAAAAAATTGGTTCTAATGATATTTTGAATATTTCCTTACTTCTGCTACCAGAAACGACAGCTAGACTTTCATCTCCTTCTGAGTAAAACAGTACTACTTAGGAAGACATCAAGTGAGACTGATCACTGAGAAATCAAATGTTGATCAATTGGTAGTAAGGATAAGATAATTAATTCACAAAGATAGTATCCACAGGCTCAGAGAACTGACTTAATCCTACCTAAGTTATTTACAAAGCACTGAAAATTCATCTGACTGTAGATCTTTCAATTCACATGACATGTAGAGATCCATGTCCATCTTAGAGCAGAACATTTATTGCACAGTGGGTAATTTGCTTTGTTTACACCATGATTTCAACAACAGCACAGTGAAATTAGATCTTCCACAAGGTGAAAATCATTAAATACCAGGTGAAAATTATTAAATTCACAAGTGCCACATAGCATTCAATGGAATGGGAAGGGACAGCTCATTTATTATGAAATATTTATATTTGTCAAGCCTGTCATGAGAGCATGTACCCTTGAGGAAAAATGGCTTTTCCCTTTGTTACACCATCTCAGACAGAATTTGTCATTTGATAGGCAGGTATTATTATCTTGGTCTTTTACATTGGCCAGGAATCTGTTCAACTTTAGCAACAAATCAGTCCAGTAAGGCTCCCATCTCATTGAAACGGACAGGAAATTCAACTTAAACATCAGAAAAAACTTTTTTACTGTGACAGCCATCAAACTCTGTCACAGCTTGCCCACAGAAGTTGTAGAGTCTCCATTCTTTGAGATATTTCAAACCTGACTGGTTATGGCTCTGAGCAACATGCTCTAGTTGACCCTGGTTAGAGCAGGGTGTTGGACTGGATGATTTCCAGAGGTCTCTGCCAACCTCAGCCGTTCTGTGAGTCTGTGACCAGTGTCTAGTTCATGTCTGGCATGATGCAGAGAAGGCTCTTTTCCACCTGCCCCCACACACGTACTCAACACAGTGCACAAGAGACACTGATAAGAAAATTCAGCAGTACGTAATGCCTGTGGTGCCTCCATGTCCAGACCGTACAGCAGGCCGCCTACCAGCTATGATTATACAGTGAAGGAAACCTCCCTCTCTAGGGTATACCTCAGAACCTACAGATTGAATCTTGGAACTTTCTTTAATCTAAAACTTACAAGACTTTAGCCCCTTTTTCTCCAGAAAAAGAACCACAAGGGAATCCAGGGCAATTTCTGCCTTGGCTTCCTGCTTTGGGACCTCATATGAACCAACTGTTCCTTACTGCCTTTGCAGTTTCTCTGAGGTGGTTTCTACCACACCTTTTCTTTTCTCCATGTTTCTCCTCCCATAGCTTTTCTTATCCTACATCTCCAATGGCCTTCGCCATATGAGGACACAGCCCCATTACTCCCTAGGTCTACTGCCTGGACTGCATAGTCTCACTAGAGCCATTCCTGTTTTGTACACAATTGCAGCTTGGGAATGTAGAGCATACATATGCATATCTGTATATGAAGATATGTCCTGTCATAATGGAGGTTTCTTATGAAGCAATAGTTTAATCTTATTGAAATTAGCTTTTCAGAAAAGACAGCATCAAATTACTAATTTGACCATTTTTAATCCCTAGGTTAGGTCAAGCTTTTCAAGAGAACTAGCACTCTGCTCTCTTTGAAGTCAGTGGAGATTTATCACCAATTGATCCCTTTGGAAATTATGACCTTAATGGAGATTAATAACAGCAATTAACTAGTGACAAAATCATCTTGCTGAGGGATTGCCCATATCTTCAGCAGACATTTTGGAAGAACAAAAACTCCCTCTGCATCCTGTCTCATATTTTTGGACTGCCACCAGAAACAGTCCCTCTGCATTTGCTCTTCTGTCAAACAAGCTGAAAAAAGAAAACAAAGTTGGGAAGGAAAGAGCCTACAACCCCAATAACTCTACATGTTCGATCACTAGCCTGTTATCTGGCAGGATAGACACTAACAATCTTCTGTAAGCCTGAATTTCTCAGGACAGAGCTTCTGCTTCAACATGAGGGAATTTCAGAGGCCCTAGCAGAGAATGTTGCTTGGTCTATACAATGGAGACCCCAGGAAGGATTTAGAGGTTCCCGCTCACGTGATGTAACCCATGAGATGGGAGCAGATACCTGGGTTTGTTGCTGGTTGGAATAGTGACAAAAGGAACTCTTCAAGGGAAGTGGGATAGGATGGGAAAAGAGATGGTCCCTCAAATTTGAATCCAAGAGTCTAAAAAAATATAAAAGCAAGAACAGAAAAAGGGAGAAAAGTAATCCATTGAAGAAAGCTCTAGAATATGTCATAAAGATATTTTTGCTCTGGAGTTTTATGTGATGTTGGAACTCAGTAGGGCTGTGGAGGCTTCCCTCCAGAATTCTTTAAGAAAGCCTAGAAATATTTATAAAAATGATCTGACTCCAGCAAATTCTGTAGGTGTTAAAAAGGTGTTAATTTCCATGCATTATCATTAAACATACAACAGCCTTGTTTCAGTCTTTACTAAAGCAGAGTCCTTAAAGGCACGATGCCAAGTCCAGGGACAGGGAAGAGGCAGGATATACTAAGCCACAATCTTTGACATATGACCGTGCTCTTGCCATCTCTATATGTTTTTATAAATTCTCATACGCCTGAAATTTCTGCTTTCCTCCTCTGACTTGAAGTCTCTCTGACTTGAAGTCTCTCTCATACATGTACCACAGGTTCCAAACTCTGCTCACCCCTGCTCTTGCACATACTGTGTTTGCATCAATGGGACTGCTTGTACCAACAGCGCACACAGGATTAGGCCCACATCAGTAGCTGTCCAGAAAAGCAGAAACACCTCAGGAATTCTAACCACTTCTGCTTTTGCTAGCAGCCTCTTGACAGGAAACATTGCTGAAACACTGCAGGTTTCCGAACTTTCACCAAAAGAATCAGCTTGAGGGAAAAAAAAAGTGCTTTCAGGTGGCAGATCCTGTGCTGACCCTACAAACAGAGCAAAGAACTCCTTTCTTTTTCATTTATACCCATGTGCCTGGCAAGCAACATTCATGGCCAAGTCCAAATCCTTATGAAAGTGCAGACATTTCACACAGGTTGAGTGCCAGTCCCAGTACATGTGTACATACCCTGGGTGCAGATGCAGTTCAAATTTCATTTCTTTAAAATCCACAGTCTGTTTAAATATTAAAAAAAACACAGGCATTTGGCAGAGTTTTCACTCTCCCTAACTGCTGAAAATACCACTGACAGACAGATTGCTTTGGGGAAAACTGCAAACATGATTCTTATTAGACTTACCCAACAGAAATATCTACAGTGTTGCTAACATTATTTCTTTCTGTGCCTTTTTGATTTTATTTAAAACTGAACAAACGAAGCAGGTGGGAACATATAATAAAAATGAATGTGTTGGGAGTATATTTTGAAATAGAAGCAATTTCCAAACAAATTGCGATGAGATTTCTGCAAGGCCTATGTACTTTTACTACAACCCATTTATTTTGCTACTGATTTTGATTGTTCATTCCAATCTAAAAGCATCCAGAAAGCACGGCTGTGTACAGCTAGATCCATCTCATCTACAGAGGAGCACGTGGCTAAGGCACCTGAGACAGCAGATGAGTAACTTGATAGGCACTCCACGGTCAGTGAGCAAGATGGTCACCTCAGGAAGTGATCGAACCCACTGAAAACCTGACAACCACATGTAGGTGGTAGTCTTCTGGGTTTTTCTAGGCAGGAATTCATGCTGTTGACAAAAAAAACACAGCATGGTGGTTAAAACTGAAGAGATTAAATGATCCTGTGCCGCTTGCAGTTTCCCTGCTGTTTCCCTGCCTCTCCTCATGCCCTACTCCAGGCTGCGGGGACATTTTGTCAGCTGGAGGGAAGATGATGAGTTTTCCTTAGTGCCTTAACACAAGTCAACCTCCAGTGCATGTTTAGTGGCTTATAGCTGGATTCAGCTCTCATCAACTTTGCTGAGAACTGCTCGAGGGCTCTTGTGGGAGAAAACATAACTTCCTTACTGGTGTAGGTTGTAGTTCACACATTCCTCACAAAATAAGCCTCCCAGTCTTGGCATTGGGAAGGATCTTTTCATAAGTTATACAGACTTTAAAAATAAAAAGCTGCATAATGGCTGTGACTTGCCATATGAACTCTATTTATGGAACTGTCTGTACTGTATTTTACCTTTCTCCACTATCTACACTACTTGCCCATGATAAATTGGATTGCAGCACAGATTGACAGGGTTTCCTGCAAATATCCCCTGGTCCTCCTTTCAGAAACCTCTTGTTATTTTGACTTGACCTCCAGATTTCACAGGTGTTTTTCTACTGAAAGGGAACAAAATGGAAAATGCTTATCAGCATTCACACTTATCACCTCACCTCCAGTGACACCCCTACTGACATAAAGATAACCCTTAATCCCAGGAAATCTGGATGGCAGAAGTGGAAGGGATCTTATTCAGCAGAATATAAGAAGTCATAGGGTGCTGTGACTTTGGGGGAATTTCGCTTTTGGGGGAAATTTCATTGTAACAAATTCATGCTTGGCATTCCTTTTTTTTGCCTTAAAATTATTTCTTTTCTAGATATTCTTTTCTCTTTTGCACTTTGAATAATCACCCAAAGAGGTAAATTTTATCGTAGCTTAAACTTTGAAGAAAGAAGTACTTTGTCCTAGTTTGAACTCTTTTCTCCTTGAGGGTATTTTACACCATAACTGCCATGTTTCCATTTGGATTCCCACCACAGACAACTGCTATAACTTATAGGTGAGGTATAGTGAGTCCACGCGTGGTGGGGCCTGCTGAAAGAAAGTGATGTATTGACTCTGTCCTCAGTTACGTTAGGCTCATTGTGGACAAGGCCATCAGTTATTCAGTCAGGACTGCAGCTTCTCCCCCCCTCATGAATGGAAGGAAACGTTACACTGCCAGTGCTTTCTCCCTTGGGAACACCCTGTATTCTTTTACCTGTAAGCAAATGCAGGTTCCATTCTCTAGTTGTTGCAAACTCTTTCCAAACCAATGGAGCAAAATTTTAGGTCTTGGCTTTCAATTACCTGTGTACATTTTAATATGTTACTGTTGTACTTATTTAAATTGTTTAACATGCCCCTAGAAGTTTTACACCATGTTGTGTGGTTAAGGGCATTGTCTCCCCATTTCCATTGCCTTGAAGTGTTTTTGTTCTCTCAAATTCCCAATTACAAAAAAAACCCCACCAAAACAAACAACAAAAACAAAAAAACCCAACCCTTGAAAACCGTCTAATGTGCTGTTTATAAGAACAGGTACACTAGATTGGGCGACAGATCTGGTGAGTTCTATATTCTTTCTCTGATCATGGCTGGTAGCAGCTGCTTAGAAATAAGTGCAAGTCTTGCACCTGTAACACCCTCTAAGTTTCCAGCAATCAGAAGTTCAAGAACTTTCTGAGACAAATTTGGATCCTATGTTCTTCAGTAATCACCATAGTTTTGTGCTCTATGAGAATTTGTTTGTATTTATAGCCTTTCTGACATCTTGGAACACCAAGTTACACAGTGTTAACTACTTGATATATTAAAAACTTCTTCCTCTGATTTGTTTTAAATTTGCTGCTTTTATAATTCCACTGGATGAGCTCTACCTCTTTTGAAGAAATGGTGAAAACCAATAATCTTCTTAAAAACTCTCTTTGGTATTCAAAAAGCAAGTAGAATATGAGGAGTTATCAGAAAGGAACTAAGAAGAAAACAGAAAACAGCATTACATATCGTAGTGTAAATCTGTGCTGTCCCCATATTTTAATACAACATTTAGTTTTGATTACCCCACTCCCAAAAAAGATTCTGTAGAAAAATAGAGAATTAAAGATATGGCAGACAAAGATGATCAAAGGTAAGTTGTGAAGAGAAAAGGAAAGCAAACTGCCAGGTTCACTAAAGTGAGTTACACATAGGAAATGTAAAGAAACCCACACCACTTCCACAAAGTGTTTAGAGGACCATGAGTTACAAAGATTAAAAAGAACCACTACAGAATTTGTTAAGAAACTTTATTTCTTGGGGATAGCTTGCTACTGTCTATGTTCTAGATTCCTCCAAAACTTTTCTCTACTGAAAGAACTACTGTCCCTCTTTTTAACATTTTTCATTTTAAATATAATAATACTAGCCTGACTTCTATCCTTATTTATGCCAACACGTGCTCATTAATTGAGTAGAAATGTATGACATCAGACAGAACTTGGACCTTAGGCCTCAATTTTAGAGTAACCTCTGGGTAACAATGCCACCTTGTGCACACTTGCACACCAACACACATACAGACGCACTCTAGTGAGGTCACTGCCTAGATTTACAGTAAGCCTCTTTGTCATTATGACAATACAACAGAACCAGATCTGTTCTGCAGAGAAGTCAATTATGGTTTTTTCTGGTTTATCTCTAAACAGCTTGATCTAAGATAGTCAGGACCAAGTAGAAGACTAGAAAATCCATAGAAAATCCAGTCCCCTTTTACACAGTTGGATTTGAAGATATGAAAGCTAAAGGCTAATTCCAAAATAAAATGATTTCGTATGTAGATCTTAGCATCTGAAAAGGAAAGACAATATATGCCAGCATTTATTGCTTAATGGCTTTGGGCAGTTTGGCTCAATCCTCTTTGAATCCCCTGAATGACACTGTTATTAATGAGGTGTTTAAAGTCGAGGTTCTATATTGTGAAGGGATCATTGACATCAAGAGCCATGATGCTGTGTATGTCTGTATTGGTGTGTTCTTTGAAAAAGTGGGGGTTGGCTGCTTTTTTTAAAGATGTCTTGATGAGATGTTTGTAAACACTAAGCAGTGCATGTCCTTGCCCTAATCTTCATTGATATTTGACCATTTGCTTTGTTGTCTTGCACAAGTTGCATGTTGACATTAGGCTGCCATAAACAGTTGATGATAGTTTGTGAAATTAATGGGCCGGGAAGAGAAGGCAATGTCGTAAATTTCTTCCTCATTCTGGATTACAGGTTGATCAATGGTGCCTCATTGTAGCTGTCCCTATTGACATGGGAAGTTCAGGATTCAATTAAATACTTTTTTCAATATTGTCAATGGTACATTTTTTTAAATAGGCTGGCACGACTTTGTTTTCTCTATACTTTCTGATTGATTATATCCACTGCAGGATTAAGATATGCTATTTGAAACAATTTAGTGATTGAATTAAAAGGTTTCTATAGAAAAGCATCTCTTTTTCAAAAGGGAAATGGAGACTTGATGCATCTTGCAATAAACTGTGCGCTATGTAGTAATGCCTTATAATCTTCCTATAGCCCTTTATAACATTAGAAAGAACTGAGGACCCTTTATTGACTCCATTTAGTTTTTCACTGGTAACAGAGCTCAGGGTATTAGTCAAGTGGCTATGGCATCTGTTCCCTGAATCTAGAGGAGAGTCTCTCTTAGCTGCTACAGAATAAGGCCTCATTCTCTGTGAGACAGAAGGTACAGTGTAATGTGACTGCCCATACTGAAGCAGCTTTCAGTCTCTCAAACAATGGGCAATGATATCTGTACTATACCTATCATGAGCTGTATTACATACTTTCATTTTCTTTGAAGGCATTACTAAAAATCAGTGTACCCAAGGCCTCCTCTCCACAGTGCACCTCTAGTTGTTTCCCAAGAAGATAAATGTCAGGAAAGAGATTTTTATCGTGTGTGATGTTCTGTGCATAGATGCACTTGCACGGGTACAGGAGAGGCTTGAGGGGAAGCTCACTGGAGCACAGTAGGCAGAATCATCACTTCTTAGAGGTCCAGAAGCTTTTAGGTGCTTCTGGCAAAAGGCTGTCCAGTGACTAGTGATGTCCTGTGTGCATTAGTTTTTGAACAATCTTTCTGGGGTCTGCAGATTCCTCTGTTGTTGGTTTTTTTCCAAAGTTTAAAAACAAGGCCATAAGTTTTCAAAAGTGATACATGATTTTCAAAGGTGCTGGCCTGTTTTAAATAGTTTACCATGTCTTGCCTTCCAGAAGCAGGATGTTACTTGAAATGCATCAGTTCTCCAGGAAAGTTGTATCTAAAGCCTAAAGTGGCCCAAGCCTGCAGTCTGTTTTCACCTCAAGATTATCATTCACTACAGACTGGAAAAAAAGGTTCTGTTTTTCACAAAGCTTTCTTCTCTTGAAGAAGGATTGTCTGATCTGCTTCCCCATTAACATTTGTGGGAGGAATGATTTAGCAGTACTGACTTGCAAATATTGATTGTATCCCATGGAAAAGTAATTAGTTGTGATTGTATCACATTAGGAGGACAGTTTATTACACAAAACAGATGAACTGCTGTCATGAAAGCTGTATTGTTACATACAGAAAATAGCACTAATGCATAGGGAAAAACAGAGTTTTACACCTGTGCATGCTGGTTTTAAAGCAACATAAAAACTAGACTTTACAATAACAGTTCTTTTTCTTGTTAACATTTTATGCAGATTTTTTTCTGCTTATTAAGTTTGCTTTTGTTGGACTGAAACAGACTACAGAGTATTGGCTCTCCTTGGTGGCTGCTGTGTACAGTGCACATGTTCTCAGGGCCTGACTCTGATGGCTGCCCCAGTTTTGCACTGTCTTTAGTCAAAGCTCTGCCAGCTCACACGGATGCAAGTGAGAGCAGAGATGAGCCTTCAGCTTTGAACAGTGTGTATCTGAGGGTAGAGCTAGACATCCCCTCAATCCAGATGACACCATTAGCCCTACTCAGCATTCCCAGCTGAGTGTTTTCACTCCCATGGCTCAGCTGGTGGGACAGAACATGCACAGCTTCCTGCCTCTGAGCAAAATCACCAGATGACCTCAAACCACTGAAAGCACTGGCAGTCTATGCTGGAATGAAAAACTTCTGCAAAGAAATGAATGGGGTTATATAGCAGCCTTCCAGTATCTGAAAGGGGCCTACAAGAAATCTGAAGAAGGACTCTTTACAAGGGCATGTAGTGATAGGACGAGGGGTAATGGCTTTAAACTAGAAGAGGGTAGATTTAGATTAGATCTCAGGAAGAAGTTCTTTACTGTGAGGGTAGTGAGGCACTGGAACAGGTTGCCCAGGGAAGCTGTGGATGCCCCATCCCTGGAAGTGTTCAAGGCCAGGTTGGATGAGGCTTTGAGCAATCTGGTCTAGTAGGAGATGTCCTTGCCCATGGCAATGGGGTTGGAACTAGATGATCTTTAAGGTCCTTTCCAACCTAAACCATTCTATGATTCTATGATTGCAGATAGTTTCTCACATGTGCTCTTTTTTGCAGGGTGATGATTTCAATCAGATGCTCAGAGATGCTCTAATGATCCATTTGCTAACTCATTTAGTGATAGGCAAATGGGTAGTGCACTGAAACAGGCAGGAAGGACCCTGACTTCCTTGCACTGAGCAGTTGGCACACAGAATCAAGGAAAAAGTTGGATGCTTCTGACTCACAACTAGTAGATTTGCCATGAGCACAACAGGAGAAGAACAACCCAACCAAACTTAGTCAGGTATAAGGGAATCTGGGAGGAAAACAATGACTGTGAGATGTTAGCCATCTGGAGGAGCACAGAAACACACCAAACCTTGCTTTGAATCTGCAAGTATAAACCCTAAACATGAAAATCTCTACCTTAACTTTCTCATATCTGTGTGAGGTTTAGGTTGCAGCTGTATTTTGGCCCAATGACAAATCAACTTTGAAGTTCTAGCCTGAATTTTTGCTTGGGGCCCATTTTAGTAGTCTGATTTGAGTCTTAGAGACTGGTAGTGACTCTCAAATGTATTAATTTCCAAGCTGTTCCTTGGTCTAAACAAACAAAAGCAGAGAAGACAGCAAAGGAGATGCTTATATTCTCAAGCATTACCTGTATTTTTCCATCTCTGGGAATACAGACACAAAAAACCATGATCCCATGATCTATTGAAACAGTGGAAGAGCTGAGGGATCAATGAGGCAGGGAAAAGAAAAATGCACCAGAGACTTGTTAGAGTTTGCATGAAGGATTCCTAAATAGGCAGCTGAGAATAGTGTGTTATCTCTGCCAAAATAATGAAAAACAGATTGCAAAATAAATTAATAACAAAGGGCAGCATCTGGGCAAAAGTGGCTGCATACATTTCTGATTTATTCCAAGGGGAAATATGACAAGACTACAGAACTGAATCAGAATATATTATAATGTTAAGATCCTCCTCTAATGCTAATCAGCCTGTCAAGCTCTTCTTTCCCTGTACACTGTTCAATAGTAAGATAAACTGATTTGTTGATACGATTAACTACACTTTGTTAACCATGAACCAGTTTAATTAACTGAAAGGGAAGGAGCCATTCACAGATGGACAACCATCTTGAAAAAAAGCTTGGTGTATGATCTAGGAAACCAGTCCATCCAGGAAGTCTCACTTCCACGTTAGGCAAGTTGATGGAAATGATAATAAAGAATCAGTTCAGCAGACACAAGCGTGATACATTGGGGAAAAGCAAAATCCTTTATGGAATGTAGCTTTATATCAGAAATGACTAGAGTTCTGTGAAGGAGTCAGCATGTGTCTAAATAAAGATGGTTTGGTTGGTATGGTTTATAAGCTCTTCTATAGTGCTTTGAGAAGGTCCCTCATTGAGTGCTCTTAAAGACACTATGGGATGGGATAATCAAGATATTCCTCCCTACATTAAAAGTTTATTAAACAATAATCATAACCTGTGAGAAAGGATAAAAATATATGATCAATTTTCAAAATTAAGGAGGTCATCAATGGCACCCGTGCTTTCATCTCTGATGCTCAACATATTATTAAGCAGTCCTGGAATAAATAGTAAGATAGGATCATTTAGTACTGAGACAAAATTATCCAGGATAGTGAAACTGACTGCAGAAGACTAGCTCATGACACTGAGTGGCTGGTGATCCCTCAGCAAATTAAAATCATGCAAAAAGAAACCTCAGTGACACATACACAGTGATGGACTCTAAACTGGCTACATCATCTCAGAAAAAGTTCTTGAAGTCAATGTGGATTAGTCCACAATTTAAACAAATAATAGTCACAATTCAGAAGCTGTCCACAAGCCTCCAGAGGCTACAGATCACAGACAGTAGCCATTGCTGTAGTAGCATATATTGAAAAATAGCATTAGCAGATTTCATGACCCTACATAAGTTATTCAATTTAGAGAAAAAAAATTCAGTGCAGTCAATAGAGGTGAAGCTTGTTCACAGAGAATTCAGACTGTCCCAAGTACACCCCCAGACTTACAGCTGATGAAAAACACCTTACATTGTATACCTGATTAATAACATCCTTCATCTGCAGAAAACAATAAATTCCCCACCATTGATAATGTACTGATTTAGAAATCAGTCACTGCCCATAAATAAACTATGCTTATGCTTACGTATAGAAACTATTAAACAACTCACAAACCTAGCAATGCAATATCTATAAGGAAATATTAGATGTTAACTGAATATAGTAGAGAACATAGCACTGATTCCAGAGCAGATAGACATTACATGGAATGTTTGATACTCAGTGTGTGTCATCCTGAAAAATAAGGGATTTGTTTTGGAAGGAATGTTTAATTGAGAAAGATAATTAACACACTCTCAACTGGACAGAATCCTTCCATTTACTTTTAGAGTTAAAACCCAAAGTTGTTCTCAGGAGGAAAAAAATAACAAAACAAAACCTACTCCAAAACTGCTGCTGCCCCAACTTCCTTCTTTATGTCTGTTTTGCCTGCAGAGGGTTTCATTTTCAAGAAAGTTCCATAGAAAGCTTGTTTTGTAAAGAGCACAGCAAGATCATGCATGATAGGACAGCTTCAGTTTAGACTTCTGTCATGGCTTAGAGTTCTGTCATGGTTTAACCCCAGCCAGCACCTAGGACCATGCAGCGGCTTGCTTCTATAGGAAGCTGAAAAGAGTTCTTGAAAAGTATAAACCTCACTTAGCAACAACTAAAACAATAGGCATTGTTGAGATTCCTTTCACAACAATCACTAGAAAGAAAATTAACTCTTTCCCAACTGAAACCAGGACAAGTTCTAATAGGGATCTGGATTAGATGAGATTGCACGGATTAACATGGGAGAAAATAGCACTAAAATTCATGGGCAGACCCTCAGCAAGAATAAAGTGGCACTGAACTCTGAGAGGCTGTGCTAATTTAAAGCGATTCAATCCACTCCCTGTCATCACAGGAAGTGGATATTAATTCATAACTAACATAACTAAATATGAACACATATGTCAATAATTGGAAATAAAATAAAATAAACTTGCATATGTTACACAGTTATTCTAATGCTCACTCCAAGAAGTGCTGTCAAAGATTAATTACACAAAAAATAAACCAAACATTAGGGAGCTAGGGATTTTAGGATCACATTAAAGTAAGCAGTCACCACTGCCTTTAAAAAGATTTCTCCCTTTCTCATTTGAAAAAGAGTTTTAAGGGAGTTAGAGAGTTGTAGAAAATACCAGACTTGATAGTTATACTCAAAAAACAACCTTCATTCACAGACATACAGACTGGCTAGTTGCAATGTGAGCATTATTCACATGTTATTGTCCTACTTTGCTTCAGACTTACAGCTTTGAAGCATGACATGGAATGTGCCTCTGTGAAGCTGTCTGCAGATGCACGTGAATTCTTTTCTCAGGCTACCATGTCTAGGTCTACTTTTGTGGAAAGGTCTGGGTTGTGATTTTCTCAAACTGATATGATGGCAACCATCATGCCTCAAAGACTGTTTTTCCAGGCTATTCTACAGAACAGCCTTCTACTAATGTCATCGCATTTAACTCAACAGCTTAACCTACCTTTGGACTCAAAGGAATGCCATGACACACCTCATTCATAACTGTTTCTAGCTGGAACACTAACCCATTACGAATACTGAGCCATGGCATACTCCACAATGCCCCATGGTCATAAGAAGCTACCATGACTCAAATGCTCAGCAAAAATGTCTCTTAATCCTGTTGTCCTCATATAAAAGTCAATCCTGAGTGCCAAACTTCTGCAAAACTTTTCCACTCAATTCCTCACACACACAGAGACATAAACCCACCTTGACAATCTTATAAATGATCCAAACTTCCCACTGGGCTCCCAGAGGCTCTTTTTGACCTGCCAATCTCTAGCCTTACATCTACTCAAATCTAGTTTTTCCTTGCTTACCTATTGAAACTAGAACAAAAGATGAAAAGGTTATCTGCTTTCAGAACTGTTTATTTCTCCATGAAAGAGCCAAAATAACTCTGTCAATGAACAATAGCATGCTGTTCCTTCTCATTATACTGGCATGTAAATTCCCTGAGGATAACTCAAGAAACAAGAGTTACTTCCCTCATAAAGGCTCCAGTGTGCCAATCCTCTGTAAAGAACACACTGGAAAAATAAATGACTCTGTGTAACTAGTAAATAGGAAGAGAATGTGTGTTATATGGTAAATTAATCAAAAAGGGCACTAGAACTAAATCCTTGAAGTGGCTAGGAATATTGGTGAAATCGCATAACTGTTTTTTGCTTCTTTGAAGAGACATGTCAGGGCTTAAACCTGACACTGAGCTCCTCAATTTCCTACTAAGTTGTTAACAGCACTAGAAAATCGCTTACACAGCAGATAAGCTGCGTAATATGGACACAGAGGCAGTGTGCTTAAACACAAAAAAGTTTGGGAAAATCCTGTGGTGGCTGGTTGTTGATTGGTTGCTCTTGCCTCGTTTGGAAACACAAGAAGTCTTCCACTTGAGTTAGATTTAGACTAAAATAACTTTCTTCTTGACCTTTCTCTCAATGTCCGCTTTTCACAACCCGCCTCTTTTGGACATACTAAGCAAGACTTCTAAGTACTCAGAAAACGCTTTTCAAAAAACACCCTCCAGCCCCAGCAAGTTCTGGAGATCAAGACATGCCTTCAGAAAGTTGCCAAGTAGAAATCACCACTCAGGTTACAAATGTGGCCTTCTCTACCATGAGCTAGAAAAAGAGAAGAGGCAATAACAGGATCAGAGCCAGGACTAGGAAGCAGTAACTGACTTCCAGACAGTCCCTCTGTCAGCTACATTCAGTCAAGTCTGGATGCAGCAAAGAATTTGCTCCTTTGAATTTACTCTTGGAGCTTGAAAATTACAAAGTGCTGAAGAATGAAAAATCTAAGTGTCAGCAGCTCACAAGTCATCTGGTTTTCTGCACAGAAACTTGGAAATACAAGATGATGAGTGCACAGACAATCCCATTCATGAGGCTCGGTGAGGCTGTTGTGCTTTTCCTTGCCCCAGCATAGATCTACAGCAAACCTAATGAAGTCAGTGCCACACAGATGTAAAATCAAGTCTTCCTGTTTTCATGGCATGAACCAGAAAAATCTGTTCAGAAAAGCAGCCCACCAGGATGTACAGAGCTGATCTAAAATAACTTGTAATAATCTATAGAGTAAAGGGATTATTAACTATCACAGTCACACTGTTTCTGAAAAGCAAGGCTCTCCTGCCCCTATCTCTTCTACAAGGATAACAGCACTCCAGCAAACAGAATGGTTTGAGCAAGAGAGCACAATTTTAAACAAAATTCTGCTGCACTGTATTATGCTCTGCAACAGATGTATGAGAACTCATTTTACTGAACATAATTTATTTCACAAACTCAAGGGTATAAGCAATCCTCTTGTGCCTCTTCAGCTGTGAGGCTCATCTCTCTCTGGATAATGATATATATAGATATATTATTTTTGTGGGGGAGAGGCTTGATTAGAAATTAGAAAATGCATTCTTACGTGTGAATGGAACAGATATAGGATTATAGCCCTTAAGGTAGTGGATCAAAATCCAAGATACAGCTTTTAAAGACTAGCAGTGCAGATACATTATAACATAAAATATTGGTCAGGTTTTGATGTCACTCAAGTTTGGGTAGAAAAAAAGGTACAGATCCCATTTTGCTGATCTCTTCTGCAGGTATTTGAGGAAGATTTTTGTTGTGGGGTAGAGGGCTAAGTATGTCAGGTGTAAACCATGGCCGAATCTGATAGACTTCAAACCGTATGTCTTCCGGTATGTACAAAAAAGAGACTTTCATATTTTCAGTATTAATGTTGCAACCTGTAAACTGACCACTTGGCAAACAGGATAGTCCTGAGAGAAAACAAGGATGACAGTCACTTTATCTATTACATCCCTTGTCTCCGTAGGGCTGAAGACACCTTATCAGGAGGTCTTGACAAGAGGGAAGCTCTATGGTAAACCATGATGTGCCATTATTGCACAGAAAATGTCCCCTGGAACAGAGGATGTCCATGGACCTATGGGAACTGGGTCCTACCATCTCTCTGGAAAGAGAGGGAGAATCCTGGTTGAACAGCTATTGGCTTTTTTAAACTACAACAGTGGTTCACATAAAAAAGGAAATGAAAAATGGCTTCTCACTTTAAAGGGAAAATTACGTCCAGATCGAGAACTCTTAACACAGGCTACTCTTTTAATGTGGAAAAACCGTCTGGTGATTGGAGTCACTAAGGTTTATTTTTATACTGTTCAAGATGAAGATACTCAAGTTAGCTCTACATGACTCTAGGTAATAAAAACAAATGTTTTCTGTCTTACATTCTTGTGGAGAAACTGCATGCTGCCTTTCACATTTCTAACAAACCGCACATGAATGTGGGTTTCTGTCCTGGGTCACTCTCTGGGGAAAGCTGAATTAAATCACGTATTCCTCTTCCTCACATGGCCTTGGAAAAAGTCTCTCTCTGCTCCATTTTCCCATATTTAGTACAGGAATGCTAGTACTAAGCTAAGTCACAGAGAGATATATGAGGAAAAAATATGTTCATGACTGTGAGGGGTCAGATACTATACTAAGGAGGTAAATATACAATCAGTCTAGATATCAGCTAATTAAAAAGTACACTTCATCTTGGAAGCAATAGTGTTACTGAACTTTACAAGGGAGGCTTTGAAGTGAAATCAGCTTTTGTTTCTCCACTGTTCTTTTAAACAGATCCTTTTTCTGCCTTGCCCTAGTGGATGTCAGCAGTGACTTGTCATTGCTGGGACTTCATCTCACACATGAATTAGTTTTTGCTTGGAGTATCATCAGCTGTGCAGTAGCAGCAGCACAAAGCTCAGAGACTGCAAAAGTCATCAGAGGAGATGAGTAAATACTCATGTGGTTAGGCTGTGTGGAACTTCATGCTGTCAAAACTCCACAGCTGTCTATACCAAGCCAGCTACTTTTAAGCCATGCTGGGTGTGTGCATGCTAGCTATAGTGTGTGACAGAAATTGAACATTAGTAAAAGCCAAATTCCATATTGATTTAGATCCTATGCAGTGCCACCAAGAAGAAGAAATTGCCTTGTATTCTTTCTTGTAATTGCCTTGTATTCTTTCTTGTATGGTTTAATTTGAGTCTCTGAAAATAAGTGGAATGGACATGTTTGGGAATGAAAGGAAACGTGTTTTGCTCCCCTGCCATTCTTTTAATTGGCAATTTGTGATATAAGTCACCAGAATAATGATAGATGTGATTCTTTCCCCACATTCAATTTTCTTGGCCAATAACTAGGGAAATAACAAACCAAATTCTACTTCAAGTTACACTTGGTGCAATCTCATTAGGTTGAATTATATTGAACAACATGTTCCTGTAAAGCAGTGTCATAGTTTCAGCTGGGATAGAGTTGACTTTCTTGCTGGCAGAGGGTATATTGCTATGTTTTGGGTTTGGGATGAGAGTGGTGTTGCTGGTGCACTGATGTTTTTGGTTGTTGCGAGGCAGTCAAGGTCTTTTCTGCTCCTGACACACTGCCTCTCCAGCAAGTAGGCTGGGAGTGCACAAAAAGTTGGGAGGAGACACCGCCAGGACAGCTGACCCCAAGTGACCAAAGGAACATTCCATACCATCTGACGTCATGCTCAGTACGTAAAGCTCAGGGAAGAAGAAGGAAGGGGAGAACATTCAGAATTATGGTGTTTTGTCTTCCCAAGTAACCATTACGCGTGATGGAACCCTGTTTTACTGGAGATGGCTGAACACCTACCTGCCGATGGGAAGTAGTGAATGAACTCCTTGTTTTGCTTTGCTTGCATGCATGGCTTTTGCTTTACTTATTAAACTGCCTTTATCTCAACTCACAAGTTTTCTCGCTTTTATTCTTCTGATTCTCTCCCCTGTCCCTCTGTGGGGGGAGTGAGCGAGTGGCTGCGTGGTCCTAGTTGCTGACTGGGGTTAAACCATGACAAGCAGCCACTCTGCAAGTTAAGAATTAAGACCCAGGTTTCTAAGTCTCTGTGGTTTTAACTTTTTTCCTTCTAAGTGCTGCAGTTTGGAAGTAATTACTGCAGCTCAGAAGTTTCTAGGACAAATGAACTATTCAATTCTGTTCCTATAATTTTCCCCCTTTTTTCTGTTTTCTTAAATATAGCACAAAAATCACCCTCAGTTTTGGTTTGTTTTCTTTCTCCCTGTGTTCCCATTATGGTTTCTCATTCCTTTACCCCATTCTGCCTCTCCATCATTCCTGCCTTTACTGTTTCTCCCTTCAGATTCTGCTACCAACCTGCTGTGCAATTGTAGCTTGTGCCCTTGTGGATTCAGCTTCTCAAAGGTGAGAGGAGAGATATTTCCTAAGTGTGGGATGCACTTCACCCAACTTCAGGTATTGAAGAGCTGAGTCTGTAGCTGACGATACTTTTAGAAATCCACTTGTCATCCATAGAAGAGAAATGAGCACCTCTAATGAGTGTTTTCTCCTATCATTTAAAAGACTTCTAATGAATTGCCTTCTGCACAATGCTACTACTACTACCTAATCTGTGGGTAAATATAGCTGAGATGAATTCTCAAGCTGCTGTAAGTCTGACACTGAGAAGCTCTTGTTGCTTTGCATAGCTCTAAGGAAAAAAAAGAGAAACTGTAGCAGTTCTCTTGTTGATAGCTGATTGATTGCTGAGCACCACACAGTAATAGCAGCAAAACGGAAGACAACAGATGGGTCAGTTTAAAACTCCCCAAATTAAATACATCTGCAAAAGGTGTAAACTGCATTTTATTTCTATCTGCAAACAAGGGGAAACCACCTAAAAGGAAGAAAATTGGAATTTAGCTATATTTTTAGCAACAGTTAGATCTGGGATATTCAGTTACCTCACCCAGAGAGAAATAACTATGAAAGATATTAGAAAGGTTCTGCATTTTAACCCAACATACAGAACTAGAATTGAAGAAAAATTTGGAACAACAAGAAGAGTAGTCAAAACTCAGAGACACTGAATCCCTTAGAAGAGACTGTTCATAACTGCAACAGAGTGTTCTCTTATAGACAACTGGACCTCAAAGGCAGCCCATTTGGCAAAGCAGTTCAAATTGGCAAAACAAAGGCATCAACACCGTTCTAGAATGACACCTGAGAAGGGTATATATGGTAAGCACAACAGAGCATCCGAACTGCTACAAAAGCTGAGAGGACACAAAGTTCTTATCATCTGTCCTTGATACTGTCGGGTAGCTGGTATCAGCTAGACACTTAGTATATGGTTGGGTGAAGACTGTTTGAAAGGCACTTTAAAATATTTACAAGGGAAAAAACTTCAGGAGGTTACTTTTCTCCACCCTCCTTCCAAAGCTAAACAGATGGTGAATGTTTCTTTGCTAAACATTCTGCCAAACACTCTGGCAAAGTAGGCTGATACATCACAACTGATCTTTCCCTTCTCCCCATGCACTCTTCCACCAAATCCTGAAGAATGAAAGGCCAAAGGCAGCCTCTCCAGCTAAAAGCCAGCTTGAGGATGGAGTTTCTTGCACTATCCATAGCTGAATGTACATTTTTTATATCACGAATAAATTCTATCTTGGGGCAACAGAACAGATGGACATTAGAAGTTTATACTGCAAAGGCAGAACATAAAACAAGGATTAACAGTATGCTTTACACTTAAGATTTTTTGGGTTTAGCATTCTGCTGTCTTCCTCTTGGCTTAGAGGATGCAGGAATTAGAATAACCTGGCGCCCAAAGCTACAAACAGAACTACATGCTGTTTACTACTGTAAGAAGTTCAAGTGATGTCAAGGTGACTTTTCAGTAGTGAACCTGCTATCACAATGAGGCCTGACAAGTATCTATCCAGGCACCAGACTTTGAGGTGCTGTTAATTTTTCTCTTTGTTTTTGCCTATGTATTGGTTGTAGGTGGCCAGGTGCTGGCAGCAGGGTAGCTGTAGGGACGGCTTCTTTGAGAAGAGACCAGGAGGTGCCCCGTGCTGGGCACAGACATTTCTAGCCGGACCCAATGGACCCATCACAGGACACAGCTGAGCCCATCAGTGAAGCTGGTGGCACCCCTGTGAAAACAGACAGGCAGATGAGGAGGGAAGAAAGAGTGAGAAACAGCAGAGGGAACATCAAGGTCAGAGGACGAGAAGGTGCTCCATGGAGGATCGGGGACAGGGGGCAGGAGTGAGCGAGTGGCTGGATGGGGGTTTGGCTGCCAGCTCAGGCCAGCCCACCACAGCCTTCAAATACTCTTAGATTACATGGATTTTGGTGTTGGTTGGTTGGTTGTTGGTCGTTTTAGTCACAGCTGCTTATTCAGAACTTTTCTAGAGCTGCTCTTTGGTTTTTCGTCTTTACTTAGACTTATTGAGTCCAGGTATGTCAGTAGATGGCCTCCTCAGAATGAAGTAACGCAACCAGGAAGTGCCTTATAGGCTGGCTGATGGTCCTTTTCTGTTGGAAATGTCATAGGAAGGAACTTCTGTCAGGGAGGATTAATGCACCAGATCTGCATTAATGGCTAAAATGCTAGTACCACATGCTGTCTCTCACCTCCAGGAAGGTACCTAGAGCAGGAATATGCTAAGAGGACTTCTCAGATAGTAGCTTTCCCTGATAATAATGGCAGAGATCTCTAGGCAATTGAATAGCACACTTCTTTATCAGCTTTCTACCCTGAGCCTGTGTATTTTATGTGGTGCCTGCCCACCCATACACTCAGAATCACCCTGCTTTTTTTTTTTTTTTTTTTTTGAATGGGTGATCACACAGAAAACGTTCAGACCCAAGACACTGGAATCAAAGGGCTTCAGCTGGCAGCACAGAAAGCCAGTCAGAGGAAAGAAACCATGGGTTCGCTGCCTGGGGAGAAAATAAGTACAGTGTTTCCTACTTTCCTTCTAGCAAGTTCACTAGATGCCACAGTCCTGCCTTTGCTACTTGCATTCATTCAAATGGGTTATGTGAAGGCTCAATTCAAGTGCAATTTTTCGTGAAGCAGTTGAGCAAATGCACACTTGTTTCAGGCCACTGGCCCATCTGCTCTGCATTCTTTATACAACTGCATTGCAGCATATAAATCAACAGTCCTTAGATGTGGTTTAAAATCCACTTGCACTCCCACTGTCTACATCTTAGGATCAGTTCTATTACTATCACAATTGTTATGATTATATTTTTTCCTGTGTGCTATAAGCCATACCACTAAATTCCCACCAATTAGATTTGGAAGTTATTGAGACAGAGAAGAGCTTATCCTCGCCAACAGCCATCATAACTCTCCTTCCAGCATTCTGAATAAACGGCCAGCCTTTTATTCTCTCTAAACTACTACAACAGTAGAAAAGGATTAAGATCTTCCTTCCATTACCCACTTGTGGGCAAAATCCTGGCAAGAATAAGCTGAGCCCCAGGATTTCTATTTCAGCAGTCCCCAGGTACTGTATGATTTTTATTGCACCACTGGCAACTAGTGCATATGTTGGAACAATCAAGCATCAGTTACACCAGGGAGAGAAAGACTGGTTGTCTCGTTACTGGGGGAGAGGCAAAGAGTTTCATCCTTCTGTCTTGCCCCTGCTGACTGCGCCACATGCTGAGAACACTCCTTGTGACACAAGGATGCAGCCCCCTAGGAGTATTCTAGTTGCTCAAAGTATATATCCTGCACCTTAATTTCTTCCATTTAAGTTCCAAAGCAAGTGTGAAAGACTGTCTTGGAATAAATGTTCACATGGTACAGTCACTACTTGCACAGAGCAGTCACAGTCTTTGAAGACTACACAATTAGGAACCTAGCTCCCAGTGAACTCAAGTGAGACCTCTGCACCTAACTGTTGTTTAGGAACCTGCAAACTTTGACAATTAATCCTTAAATCCATAAACATCACGGTGAGCTAGGCTAAAAACAAAATACATGAAGGAAAATAGATTAGGTGAATATCCTAACAGCACCAGGAGGTATTACTACTACTACTACTACTACTATTTACTATGGCCAGGTGGGATTGAAGTCCCATTACATTGGTCAACTGGAGAAAACACAGTCCTTTTTCTGAAGGACTGCCATCTACATAACAAACTGTATTTTCTAAGTATTCTACTCAGATAGGGTCTGAGTAGACCAAACATAAGGATAAACTGATAATAGTCTGAACAACATCTGAAAGCCTGTTACTGCATGTTATATGGCAGCTGGTCCTCTTGACCCTCTTGATTTTAAAAGACATGTTGGCACCAAAGTTTGAATAAATGTGTTTCTCAAAGCCCCAGTCCTTTCCTGAAGACCATGTTCTTACAGAACAACAGAGCATTATGTGAGAGACCTCTAAACCAGCTCCAAAGAAACTGGGATGTGAACACCGCACAATACCTTGCTGTGCAGAGATGACCCTTTGGGCACTGGAAACTGCACAGCTACATCAGTACAGCTACAGTGCTTTCATTACTATTATTTGGTCATTCAGAAGCATTTCTGATGTCTCTGCACTATGTGGTACAAGCACAGCCCAGTTCTGTACTCTCTTCAAAGCCTTTGAAAGTCCAGCACTCTATTTCTTCGCTGCTTCTACCTAGCCCAGGGAATTTAGCCACTTGTCTCTTTTACACATGGCTTCTTCTTATGACCACACCATACGGAGCTCCCAGTAGTTTCAATAATTATTTAGTTTATATGTGGTCATTTCCTCCATCATCTGACATCCTGAGTCATGTGCAAAGGACTGGGAGCAGACTCATGCTCTATGTTGACATCGAGGCTCCTGGATGATCCTCAGAGACCACTGTCTTCCCTTACCTACTCCTTGTCTTTTCCAATTCATCTGGAAAGTCTCTGTGGCAGTAAGATTCATGAAGGTTTTGGTACACAGCTTGTAAGGTCAGTAGATTTGTCTATCCCTAGACTATATGGCATTGCTCAAATAACAAGGGAGCAAAAAAGGGTAGAAAGAATATTCCAGCTGTCAGATTATCCAACATCCTTTGAGATTCTGAAGGGACAAGAAGGAGGGACCTCAGTAGGTCATCTAGTCCAACCTCCTCCTTAAAGTAGGGTCAGCCTTGAGGTCAGGCCAGGTTACTTTATCCAGCTAGGTCTTGAAAATCACCAAGGAGGGAGAGGGAGAGTGCACAGCCCCTGTCCTTACACTGAAAGTTTTGCCTTATATACAGCCCTAACATCTCATTTCAATTTATGTCCTTTGTCTTCCACCATGCAGCCATTGTGAAGGGCCCAGCTCCATCTTCTGGATAAATGCGTCAGTAATGGCAAGCTGCGGTCAGGTTCCCTCAAAGCTATCTCTTCTCCAGGCTGAAAAAATATAGTTGCCTCAGCCTCTCTTCAGAGGGCCTGTGCTCTCACTCTCGACCATCTTGGTGGCCCTTCGTTGAACTTGCTCCAGTTTATCATTGTACTGGGGGGCCCAAAACTGGACATTCTAGATGTGGACTACAAACTGTGTGTACAGGAGGATAATCCCTTTGGTTGACCTACTGGCTATGCTGCTGTTTATACAGCCCAGGATGCTGTTGGCTGCCTTTGCTGTGAGGACACATTGTGGACTCACGCTCAGCTCATTGCCTTACAAGACCCCATGGCCTTTTCAGCAAAGGTGCTCCCCCAGCCAGTCAGTTCCCTTCTTGTATTGCTGCAAGGGATTATTCCTACCCACCAGGTGCCAGATTTTGTGTTTGTCCTTGCTGAATTTCATAAAGTTCATCTGCCCAATCCCTGAGCCTGTCTAGGACCCTCTAGACAGCAGCTCTGTTGTCCACAGTACAATTGGTTCCCCCAGCTTAGTGTCATCCACAAACTTGACTTGCCATCTTTGGGTCATTGACAATGTTAAAGGGGAAATGTCCCAATACAGTATTTCACCTGCTCCCAGCCACCAAGTAGAGTATCACCCATTAACTACTACTGTTTTAGCTCAATTATGTATTTTTTTACCCTTCTGGTTGTTGTACGGTAGCTAAAAGTGTTTGGGGGTGGGAGAAGTGAGAAAAGGCAGAGATAGCTCCCATACTTGCTTTTGGGTGACTCAACTAAGGCCTTGGGAAATATTCACCATCACTATATAATCTTGTAGCTATAGAGACTTGTAGTCAGAAAGGACTGTTGGATCCTCTTTAACATGGTCCAGAGGAAGACATTTAAATCTCTAACACCATCTACCAGCAATAGTATCAGCTGCAAGACAGCAAAACCATAAACAATGTGGGTGCAAGAAGCTGTGCACTGAATGTATCACTCAGTTTTGACCTTTAACACGCATCATTGGAGACACTATGTCTTCGTTGAACACGAATACCACATCACCTTTTCCAGAAAGTCATATTTGACACACTGCTATAGCCAGAGGCCTTCTGATAAGCTATGATAAAATAGCACCCTCCAGCCATTTTGTCCTAAGCTTGCTGTAAAAAAGCCACATTTAGCATGACATCACCTGCGTGTCCCCCTCAATATAAGGCTATCCGCAAGACTCCATCTCATGTGGGTTCTACCTCTCTCCCTCATATAATTTTACTATTTTCATCTCAACTACAGTGCCTCTTGATTTCTAAGATCAGATGATGGACACTTCTGTAAAGTTCTGATCAAGAGAAGCAGCCTTCTCATTTCAGTATAAGCAGATAGCTCCAAAAGCATTTTTTGTAAAAAACAATTTTCCGTAGATCTTACACAGTGATAAATCAGACATGCTAGAGAGCTGAGTGCTTATAATGGCAGTTTAAGTATCTTGAGCCAAATCTTTATGATGTTCCTGAATGAAACTACGCTGGCTGACCAGCCAGCCTCCCTCATTGTCTCAGTGTAATATATTTCTAAATTGCTCACATCTATTAGCAGCTAATGCTAATCTTTGACCTGATATTTTCTAGTGAGGATCAATTCCCTATTAATCTGACACATTATAGCCCGGACTGCATGGAAAAATCAATCGCCTTTAATTGTTAAGCTGAGATCTATCTGACACAAAGAGAGAAATTATACCCTTCATCCTTGAAACAGCTAGAGCTGAGTGAAAGCAGCCATGTGAGTCACAGCCATACAGTTCATTTTCTTCCAACCACCATTTTCTGCCATGTCAGAGCACCATCTTTGCCTGATTCCACACTGTTGCTTTTTTTAGTGTGCCCCTTAAGTATTCTGCACAACCCATTCATGCAGTGCACTCCACACATCCCTCCTCTGGGACAGAGTCACCACAGACCTCCTGTATCCACAAGCCCAACTGCCTCCTGTCTTGCTGTATTTGTGACAGGCGTGTGGTCAGCCTGAGAAAACAGTCTAAGGTTCTTCATCTCTGAGTATCCCATTGCTGCCTTGTTCCGTGATCACTGCAGAGTACGCATGCATGGTTCTGAGTGCCACGTACTACACACTTAAAACCAAACAAAATAAAGGTTTGCTTACCTTAATATAAAAATAAATATAAAAACCTTAAAATAAAGGTTTTCAGTACCTTAACTGAATTAGCTTACTGCAGTATCAATAAGGAGCAGGATCTTTCACATGTGTAAAGTAAAAGAGTTTGAACCACACTTAGGAGGGGAAAAAAGCAAGAGGAATCAGATTACAATTTTATTCCTGGGTGAAATTTATCCTTCTTGTCATTTCCCTAGCTTGTGCAGAATTCACTGTGGTCTGTGAAAGTCTGAGGCAAATAAACAAAATTTCTATTTCCCAATGGCACCACAAAAATATGGAGTCAAGCAAAGAGAAAGCAAGATGCAAGCAGCAGAATTAGAAGTACACAGCAGAGCATGAAGGATATCTTGTGTAATTTGCAGTAAAGCACCTTCCTGGGAACCTTACTCTTACTTGAAAGATCTGGGAACAGAACCAGATGTAGTAGATATTCTTCTTTCTCAATCTTTTTGCAAGTTGCTGGCTTAGAGAAAGTTGAAAAGCAGTTGGATAGCTAAAGTGTAGTCTAAGTGTTTTTTATGCACTTGACTATTTTAATTTAAAAGTGTTAATATTTTCAAAGGTCCAATGGTAGCTGTGCAGGTGGTAGAAAATTAAGTGATTGGCAATTAAGTCATCCAGAAGACTAAAGAAAGTTTGAAAATCTCAATTGGAACATAAAAAGATGGCACTACCATGGTCTAAGGTACCTACCCATAGAAGAGATTTTTGAACGTTGATCAGTGTCAGAAAAGAAAAAGATACAGCAAGATCTACTGTTTGCAAACTGGTGTCACACCAGAGCAGAAGTGAGTTGTTAATTGTGAGCTGTGATGGTAGCTATCCACTGAATTAATTTACTTAGGGAACTCAGACAAAACCGAGCAGAGATAAGGAAAATAGAGTTTAAATCCTCCTCCAAGCACTTTCCATGTATCGGAAGCCCAACAGCTGCAATTAGACTGAAGGTTAGTAACAGGTTTGATACTCCCTAGTGACCAATTTATACCAGGCAGATGACAGTACAGTTTCTAAGGTTTATCTCTTTAAATCTCCATTTTCACAAACACACCTAAATATAGAAATTAGAGGAGCCAAAAATACTACAGAAACAAGGGTTATGAATGAAAGCAAAAGAGCTGCCAACAATTTAGTTAGCTCTACAGCAGTAGCTTCAGTCATAACATTGCCCTGGGTAACCGACCTGTCTTGCTTGCTGAAGCAACAGCTCACTGAGGAGAAAAACGTAACGTTTTCATACAGTTTTTCTTCTAAATGCTGAAGCTGACACTGAAGAATGTTAAAAGCAGACAATTTTTTTTTAAATTTTTTTTTTTTTTTACACCTAGGTAAAACAATCCAAAGTTACCTTACAAAAACAGAATAAAGAATATAACATCACAGAGAGTTAAGGTTTCACCTAAACAAACAGGTCAAACTGGCAAACATCTAGGATAAACTCACTGGATGGATACATCAGCACTGCCAGAGAAATAAGTCCCTAGATCAGACAGTCTGGATTACAGAAATGCTATTTTCATGCACGTGTTAGTATTTTCAAGATGTGTTTATATGCTTCAATGATGCAGAATTTAATGGTAAATCAATAAAGTTTGGTAATTTTTTTTATTTTTTAATCTTATGTAGCTTTTAAATTATATGACATAACTGACTGCAAAATGCTGTGGTCATGGAAGCCAGTTTTTGTTCATCATGGAGTGAAAATTAAGGTAGGTTTTACAAGAATTTGCTTCCCCATAAGGTACATTGCAGCTGGAGAGAGCCCTGAGAACAGCTGTTCTGTGAAGTTGAGTTTTAGCCTTATATGCAAAATGAGACAAAAATTTCACAGAGGTTTTTTGCTCCATATGCTTTATGAAACAGCATGTCATAGCATAAGAATGTGATTTGCAAGTTCTAAGTAATAAGTGCCTTTCTATTAATGACTTACCCAGTCCCTAGTATAATAGGTGCTTACCCAGGATGGTATTTTTAGGCAGTAAGGGAAAGGATAAATAATGAACCCTTGTAATTTACACTCCAATCAGCTAATGATGCCTCATACCCATGACAAACCAGGCTGTGGAATGACATGATTCAATCTAGGCCTGCAACCTCAGAATTAGATGCTGTGGGATCTTTTCTAAGCTCTGCCACTGACTCGCTCCGTGTGCCTCTTAGCTGTCTTTTGGGTAGCTGTAAAGTGAAAGTACTGTCACTTATTTAATTTTTAGCTCTACAGATGAGCAACAGATCAGAAAGGTGCTGTTAGAATTATTTTTCCACTTCAGTAGTTGTGAACCATAGATGACAAAATATGAAATATGAAATGGAGAAGCACAGGTTGAGTGGATTTAATAACACTTTTGTAAAAGGTGAGCTTACTCCCCTCCCTGCCTTTTTTTTTTTTTTTAGGTCTGCAATTTAGGAAAACCCTGAAACTGGAACTGTGCATGAGGAAGTGCAGAAGTCCTGAAGGCCCCCCCGCTACCTCTGTACTAGCTACCACAGGGAGACTTGAGTCAAGCTTCAATATATGGTCATTTGTTTTCTGTAAAACACTTTTTTAATATCAAATTGACATTCTTTGGCTGGCAAGTAGGGTACAGGAGATCTGTGAAATGAGTGCAAAAGAAATGTAACTTAAAAATAAACACATACTAGGTGATATCTCAATTTAAAATTGAGCAGCATTCATACCAAGGAATCTGATTTTTGTATAAGTAATAAGTCAATTAAAGACAATGTAATTCCCCAGAGAAAATGGCTTATCATTTCATCCAGAAGGTTTCCTCAGGCCACATAGGAAGAGCACAGCTGCACCTTGGCTGTGCATTCCTCCCACGTCACCACCTCTCTGCTTCCATAAAGGAAACTAAAGCCTGGTTATGGCATGCAAGACAACATGCAGGGCCAAACTCTGAGCTACAGCAAATCAGAATATATCCACTGATTTAATGATGCTATCTTAATTAGGCAGGCTAATGTTTTGGACTTTGAGATTCACTTAATTGCTTTGGGAGCCAGAAAAGATTTGGCCTGCATAATAAACATGTCACTTTCCTCTGAGGAGCCTGCTAGAAGTAGAAAGTTGATGGCTGTTCTTTATTTTCTGTGCACTCCTTACATTTTCTACTACAAAGATTAGATTCCCTCTTAGCACGTTTTCCTGAAGCACTGTGCTTTCATGTGTCTCAGAAGTGTTAATGAAGCAGTAGGGACTGCATTTGGAACAATTTACAGCTTTTTCCTCATGTTTATCCATATAAGAAGCAGCACTAGTAGTAATATAAAGGCTTACTTCTTATTTATTTATTTACTTTTATTTTATAACTTCTCATTTACATTATAGTTATTTATATTATTATTTTATTTATTTTATATATTTATTTTTATTTATTTACATTATTATTTTATTTCTATTACTTGGATAGTTCTAGAAGGCTGCCAACATTGTCTTTTATGCAGGCCCAGCTTCCACTCATTCCTCAAACTACTGACGGAGAAAAATCTTGGGGGTTTTGTTAAAATTTTAGATAACTTGCATACATGTTATTATTAATATTGTTTACAGGAACCTGCATCATTAATTTCCAAGCAATTTTATACAGAAGACAGTTGTCTGGAGCAGAAGTTCCCCCTTGTAGGTCAACTGATAGTTACATTCAAGAAGTATGATGGGTGGCCCGATAAGCAGATGGATTTTGGTATATCACCTGTAAAACTATCAGGAATTCCAACCCCATTTAAAAAAAAAAAAAAGAGTGAAAAGTTAGCTTTCAAAGAGATTTAAGCACAGGTAGGTGGCCAAGTTCACAACACAGACACAACTCATGTTACAAGCCTAATAAATGTTGCCACTCTATAGCTAATGAATTGCTCCAAACCCAGCAGCTCTGGCTGAAGTCCCAGAAACCCTGTGGCAAAGTGAACCTTCAGAGGCCACAAATCAAGATTATGAACTAGTCAAGGGTGGGATGGGGCAATGCCCACTTTGTCAAGCGGACCCAATCCCACCAGCCTTCTTCTGAGGATACCTCAGGCCTGACACCAGTTAGATCTCACTGCAGAACTGTTGCGAGTAGGCAGCTGAGTACCACAGCATCCACACAAAAAACAACTGCACCAAGAGGGGGGAGAGAGAAGTCTGACTGCTAGAAAATGGGGTTCTTCCATAGCTCGCTAGTAAAAGCCTAATCACTACACAAGCTGAGGGAGAAGTATCATTGCTAAGGACGCAAAACTGATCATTTAACACCTCTGCACCTCACCTTGCACTGTCAGACAGCTCTAGTAATGTCTTGCCTCCAAGTCACCCTTTCTCCACAGCTTACTTCCTAAGGGCACTGGGAAGAAAAGACCTGCCAGTTCCAGGTTTGAAAAACCCAGGAGCTAGCAGGCTGCTTTCCAAAGTCTGTGCCTGAGTTTCCAGATCCCATGCCCTCTGTAAAAATACCTATTTCTTCCTGCCACTAAAAGGCAAAGACAAATTCCTCAGGCAGAAGCACAATAGAATCAGGATTTGGAGGCGGGAGGAAAAGCAGTGCTCCCCGAGATGCTAACAAGCTGTCCTCTCGCATCACTGCTTGACCTGAAGCAGCAGCTGGAGGCGCCATGGAGTAGCCTGCTGAATATCAAGATGAAAAAGTTGTTAAAGGGTGACTACAACTTAAGGAAAGAACATCTGTACCGTGGGGAGAGAGAAGTCACGGAAGTCTCAATACTGCAAATGTTTAGTCATACATTTAAGTGTACATTCCTAAGAGGTGCTTTTGATTCAGTTCCGGTGAGCAGAGGGATAGATAAACTCCTACGCTCACCCATCTGAAAAAAAAAAAAAAAGTAAACCCTGGCTTATTGCCCTGCAATTGAACAGTGCAGGGAGAGTCAGCAAAGTGACCTTGCACCCCTCACTTGCCTGTACGGTACACAAACGCGTGCCTCACAACTGAGTCTGGAATATCAGATGTCAAAGAGAAGTGGGTACAAGAATCAATGTATTCTTTAGTGCAGGCAACTGTTCACCTCTCCTCCTTCATCATGAAAAACAGAGAAGTCTTCTCCTCTTCGGTCATTAATTCATTGGTGAAGTCTCAGAATCATTGTCATACGTCCAGTTTTATTACTCTAAATAAGTGCCTCCTACGTGCCTTTCCACATGGGCTCTAGACTATAGATGTACAATTCCCAATGAAATTAATTAAAAATTAGTTTTGATAAAGTACAGTGACTGCATAAATAGATTGAACAGAACTTTCTCACTTGTCTTTCAGAGGGAGAGACACAATTTTGCTGCTGTTTTATAAACAACCCATTTTCAGAGCTCACTAACCTATAAATCTTTGTGAATATGAGAACTACTAAGCACTGCCTTGCCTTTAAGATACTTAGTCCAAATGTGGCTGCTATAAGGGGACACTTGTGGTCCTTCACCTGTTGACACCAGCAGAGTGTCTAAACAATATAATAGAAAATTCAATAACCATCTGGTCCTTTACTGCAGACAATAATACAAGTCTGATCCCTCTGCTAATGAAGACCTGTCATGGTGATGCGTCTGAGAATGAAGAGGCCAAAATATCTGCAACTTATTTCAGCTAAGGCGGCAAGATCTGAATTTATTTTAGTAAATGGCTATTTGAAAAACACTGCAGATAATGCAGAGATGTTAAAATGGTGGAAACTCTTCTGGACACAACTGCAGCATCATTAGCTCACAATGTTCCCTGCTTAGCAGGCCATACAGAGCACTGGCACAGGGGGTACTGCTGCCTAAGTCAAGGACACAATCACTGGGAGAGTGCCTGGGGATGCAGTGATTTTTCACACAGATGCTTCATTCTTGGCTCCTTAGTAAATTTGAAGCCTGAGGCCCAGGGCCTTTTGCAGCTTCAACATGTGCACCCTTACTAGCTATGCTTATCAATGTTCATACTGTGACAGCAGAACCTGAAGCCATCTTCTCCAAGCAGAATCTCTACAAGAAGGCAAACAGCATAAAAATTGCTTCTTATTTGCTCCACCTGGAAGGAGTCCTCTCTGTTTTCCTCTGTGGAGAGAATAAAAAGATTTAATGATAGAAGAGACGAGGATGAAGAAAAAGGTTTGAAGATAAGCAATGGACAGCTGTTTTAATATATTAAGTCTGAATCAGTGCTACACCTTGCACAGCTCTTCATTATGTTTGGTATCATACCATACCATAGTGCATTGACTCCCTCCCAGCCTGAACAAGTACTCTGGTGGAGAACCAAGACTATTTTGAGCCCTGGGATTTAGCAAGCAAATACTTCTGCTCTCTCCAAATCACTTGATCACTAATTATTAACTTCAAAATCACCGCTATGAATGAACAGAAACATTTGAAATAGCCATAAAGTAAAGCTCGAAACCAAACCAAAACACAGTTTCCATTTCAACTTGCATTTCATCTTAGCAGCTACATCACTGTTGGAAGACCCACCAGAGAACCCCAGTAGTACCAGAACTAGTTTTACTAGATTGTATAACCTGTTGTTTAGCTGACTGAACAAACCTGTAGAGGCATTTATACAGGAAGGAGAAAAAAAAGCTTTTCTTCTCACATCCATCAATCCTCAGGACACTTTAATTATGTTTGCCTTTACTTTTTCATTTGACATGGTTAGCAACTTACCCCCATCCCAAACCAATTTGTGTAGTTAACCTTGGTCAATGTGAAGAATGAACAAACCATAAGGCCATCAGCGTGTTCTGCCTGAAAAGAGACATATCTTTACCTGTGTCTCCCCTTCGGTTTTTTTGCCTACAGTGTCTACCTTGTACCCACATTATGCTACCGTTCCAGTGATACACTGGGTAGCAGTTCATTAAGAGAGTCTGTAGAAAAAGACCATGAAGACTCCACAGCTGAACACGGTTTCCCTGCTGCAAAAATGGAAACACAGGCTGCCTTTCCCTCCCCAGCAGTCCCATCAAGAGGTGATCTGTGTGAGCGCATAGGTCCAGAAAAAGGAGCCGAAATTGCGGCAGAAGTCTAGTTTCTTTTCATTACACTTTAAGAAGTGCATCCAGAGGAAGTTACACTACTTGATGACATTGGCAGTTGAAAGTTTTCTTTTTGGGTCATGTTATATTTAACACAGCTATGATTAACAGGATCAGTAAATTGGTAGGCCATTTTTCACATACTTAGAGGTGGTTTTGTAGGCCTTGAGGATGCTAACTGAAACCTACTGGCTAAATTCCTACCTGAAATAGTGTTTCCTTTTTTTTTCCCCTTCATCTGTGGCTTATTGCAAATTGAATACCAGCCTAATGGTTTGTCAGGTCATACTGTCCTGCCATAAGGGGCATTAAATTTTGATTTGCATTCCACATTGACAGCATCGTGACAGAGAGCCTACCATCTTGTCTTTCTAAAAATGTCTGCAAAAATCACAACTCAGTTTGTTGCTATTTTTATTATTATTTTGTCTGGTTACAGCTAAGTTTTTCCTCCTCTTCCAGAAACAGTGTGGGGGGAGAGGGTATTTTGCTAATGCCTCTTTACTCTCAGGTTCTGCGAAGTTCAGCAGCCTTGCTGCAAGGCCTAATTTAGCTCTCAGTAAAATCAATGGGGATGCTCCCATTTCTGTTGATTATTACACAGACAGGTTAGAGTCACATTTAAAGGTGGTGAAGATGTATATTCTACTTCTCCCTCCTCAAGAAACACCAGCTAGAAGAACGTTAAACTTGTTTAAACCACATCGGATTTCAACTAAGTGGTATTAAGAGTTACCAGCTCAAACTTCTCTAAACAGCCACAGAGCTACTCTACTTTTCACTTTCCTGATGTGATACACGAAGTGGAGTTTCATAGCCCTAGAGAACTGCAGAAGACAGGTTTTAAGTTCACATGTCAAAAAACTTCCATAGACTTTCCAGTAAAGTTAATACAATTATATTGCAACGGATACTGGTGTGAAATCGGTACAGGAGAAATTCAGAAATAAACAGGATGCATAAACATTATAACTAATTGACTTGTTCCTATCAAATATGTTCAATCTTTTTAAAGCTTTAAAAATAAAGCCCCTTTATCTTATCACTTCCCTGTAACTTACTATAAAGTATTCTTCCAATTTGTTAACTCTAAGTCTACCTGCACTCAAAATGCTCAAAGCTTGCAATCCCACAAAATAAGATGATTTTAGGATTCTTCCCCCTTGACTGAGCTGTAAAACACCTGTTGATATTAGGCACTGCACAAAGCAAGAAGAAAGAACAGGATGTAATCTGTGGTGGGTTCTTGTTTTACAAGCTTAACAGCTACTTTAAACATCAAGTTCTTTTCACTGCTCCTTTATATAATTTTCCTGCTGGGCTTTTTCTTTTACTTGCCACATGTGGTATGACATTTCACTTAGGGAAAGTTTTTCAGCATCTTTTCTAACTTTTAGTTCCAAAGCAATGGCAACTCCTTGCTTTCTAGCCTTTCTGTGCCAGTAGCAGCAAAATACTGCTGAGTTTTCTCAGCTCCTTCTCTCCTCTCTTCCTGTTACCATTCAAGTGGGTTACAGTTGAATTACCATACTCTACTGAACATCAAGGCAAGCACTGAGTCATTGGTTTTAATTGCCACTGGTTACAAAAAAATCTTATTCAGAAATTAATTTAATTCAGGCAGGAGAATCCCATCTGAATGCTGTATATTTCTTTTAAGTTTTTTTTGTCACTTTCTTCTGCCTGGTTTGCCCCTTCTTGACCCCCTTAAGAAAAATAAAAGTGGTCCCTGTGGTAATGGAGCAGATCCCTGCACTGCTAATCAAACAGAATAATCACCTACACTATCTATAATGCAATACTAAAAGGGCCAATTAGATCATTACTATCTAAGAGGGTAACCTTTCAGTTTGATGGCATCCTCCAGATAAGCAGGTCATAAGATTAAATGAATCGTTCATGTTAACAAAACAAGTCAGCTGAGGAGGGAAACAAATGATTTTCCTAAATGAATGACCTGAGCATCATAGAAGCCAAACTGATTCATTCCCATACAAAGACATGAATTTAGAACAAATAAAAATAATCAGGGCCACTCTGAAAAGAAGCAGATAGACGAACAAGCAAGTCAATTTAAGGAGGAAAGAACCCAAGGCACTATTATTCCATGCAACAGTGCTGCAATCTCATAGGGAAGCTAACATCCTGATCAGAGAAGCAGCAGCAAGGGAGATCATGAAGGAAATTCATTTTATGGTTGTGATAGTATCTCCTGAAGGCTCCCCTAAATCAAAGTGTAATGTACTATTACACAGTTAAGGCATCCTCTCAGCCTCAGGTCTCTTCTTGCTTGTGCTTCCCATCCTTAAAATCTAAGCGGCTCTTACAAAACGAAAAAAGTCATGGAGTTATGCATCTGTTAAAAAGCATGTGTGTTTACCACTGTCATGATAAGATTTACCACTGTCATGATAAGATTTGACTCCAAGCAGGCCAAACAAAGGAATGTATTTAGCTACTGGGCACAGTGGTTATATAAATCAGAAAAAAATTGGGAAGAGTGAGAAGGAAAAACGTCAGTCTCCCACACTACAGGTGATGTCCAAACCACCAGACATATGGATGAGGAAAGCAAGCCTTTACAAGGAGCTAGCCCAAGACTCGGGATTGCAGGAAATATATGAAGTACATTCACTCTGTCATTAGTAATACCACCACAGGGCTGATTCACAGCATCAGCTGGACACCACAGGGCTGGACTCTGCCAAAGTTTCATGTTGCCCTGATGGATTGTTGACAAGATGGAGATTGATGGAGAGGACAAGAGCTTAGACAATTCTGCTGGTTTAAAAGTAGGAGGAGTGAAGCCTGTAAATTGTCAGACATTAATGTCTGAGTCCAGGAGTTTAAAAGAATGACCACGTTTTTTACCTCCAAATTCTATGCCTCATTTCTGTCATTACTATTTTTCCAACCATAAAGCTAACTTCTTCACTGTACAACCTCTTGGATCTTTTCTATACCTCTTCTTAAAAAAAACTCTCCTACATAAGTTTCTTCACAGTCACAGGACCCTAACTATTTTATACTTTAAAAGAGACCTTAAATAGATCTTCAAAAGGTATCCTTTCATCTTTTGCAATTCATGGAACAATTTCTACTTAAAGCAGTTCAGTCATCATATGTTCATATCTCTTGATCATCATCTCTACTCTGTGCCTGATATTCTATAGCAGGTTACCACCATCTGCTGCCATATTTGCAAACTCTACCTAAGTTGCGGGCATGTGCCTTCAGCCTCCTTCATGAACACTTCATGAAGTAAAAAACCTCATTTACATTTGGATTATTAATTGACATTTTTATCTGTCTTGCATTGCCAACTGTCATTTCTTGCTGACTGTCTCTCTGACATATTGAACAGTTAGCTTCAGCTCTCCTTCACCTTCTATATACAAGCTCTTATTCATAAACATCCAAACAGTAACATGACAGTTGATAGAATTGCTGTCTTCGCTAGGGATGACATGTGCGTCAGCACTGTAGGACTCAGAGACTTAAAGGCCAAAGGGAACTTTAAGTAACCTGAATGACTGACCACACAGCAAAATAATTGTCCAGAAGAAAAGAATGCAAGAACAGCCACTTTAGATTCGTTCAAAGCCTGAGCCTAATATAGTGTCTCCAACACTGGCCAAATTTGAAAACCTAGGGAGAAATACAAGAACCAGGCAAATACACAAGATCATTCCCAGCAGTTTCTGCATTGGTCTACCACTGTGATTTTGACTAGCTTCAAAACCTTGCAATGTTGAGGGAAGGGCTATCTTCCCCTAATGCGTGGTGTCATGATATCACTTATGATTCTGGTTTTGTGACCTTGAATTTGAGAACATCTTTTCTAGGTGCTCTCACAGAACAAGTACTTAATAACATTGTCATTTGCTGCTTTTTCTCTCAATCTTACCCTCTGGTCATAACAATGACTGAGTTAACAGAGAATTTGCCTCCAGTGAGTATAACAGCCCTGGAAGTTTATGAAAAACATAGTGTTTAAATGAGGAAAGAAAATTAACTTAAGTCAGACAAGCACATTAAATATAATTAAAGAAATACTGTCCTTGCAGTAGACACCACATGTTGATTCAGCTTCAAAGACTATTACTCCCCACATAATTAAAATGTGCTATCTGGTAACCATGAAAAGACTTGTTTTTCATACAAGTGACAATTCTTCAAAGATCATTCCTATTCTATTGTATGGTCACATACAACAGGACACACAGATAACACAGAATGCAAAGGAATGAGCAAAGGTCTGAGCTTCCATAGATCCTACATTAATTTGGGCTACTGGTTTTGCAAAAAAGAAATCTTTCAATTTGCTCATTTGATCCCTCATTCACAGACCAGTGGAGACTATCAAAGAGAGAAAACTTGAATCTTTCTGTCCTGTGCAGCAGAGAATAAAATTTTTCACGTTGCTTTCTAACATTTGCCAATGTATCAGACCAATATACCCAAGAAAATTTTGGGTAGAAGCCAGGATTCAAGCCCACTGAGTAACTGCAAGAAGATACATGCATCATGACTAGAACTGACTGGAAAAGGACAAATGTTTGTCAGTGGAGGTGGAAGGGCATGAGAAGAAGGAGGAGACTAACTCTGGTCAGTTTTGGCATTTAAAACTATCTTTTCTTTAGGGAAATATAAACTATGGCTTAATTCTGCAGATGGCAACATTCAGCACTAGCAGGGCTTTTCGGTATGTATTTTCAAGAGATAATTATCAGGTGCCCACGTTTCTTATGCAAATTATGTCCAGACTGCATCTAAGAATGGGACAGCTGCTTTATACTCTCTAGTGATTAGATCTCTTGCCCAAGAATTACCTCCTTTGCTTGAGGCAAGTCAAAACTTCCTTTCACCTCAGAGGAAAGCAGACAAAACCGGGCAAAGACACTTATTCGTACTTTAAAATCAGGTAACATTGTGCTGTTTTCTTTTATGAAGAGGTTTTGGCAGTCTTTGAATAAAATATGAAACAATGCTGGCAACATTGAAATAAAACAAGTGAATATCTTTCCCCCCCCTCCCCGCTATGTATAGTATACCAGATACCAATTTTTTTTTTTTAAAGAAACTCAGACTACTTTTTTATAATGTTCCCTCTGCACAAAGGCTGTAGAGAATAGCCTTCCAGCTCAAATGGCAGTAATAAGTGCTTTTCAGCTTTTGATGTCTCTGATTCAATCCCAAGTCTGAGAACCTATTGGAGACCATCATGCTACACATCACTTTTTTTTTTTTTTTCCCTAAGAGTCTTGGAACTGTCTCTAATCAATATATATAGATTCAAGTATAGTTTAAATATAGTTTTTGGCAGTTCTTTGGGCCATTAAAGTGTTTGCTTTGGAGAACACTTTTCTCTTTCCCACTAGGCTTATTGAAAGATTATCATCCAAAAGTGAAACATCACTGGCTGTTGGATTATCAAATAAACTGAGGGAGAACACTACAAGAGACTACTCAGTTAATAATCCCTTTAGTAATGGAGATGTAAAAAAAAATTCCTTACTAGTTCCGAATGCCCCTTAAGAACAAGCCAGCAAGTGCAACACTGTATCATAAAGGAAACAACAAACTGAGCTAGAGATACTGCTGCAGATACATCACCTCACTTAAGGCTCTTAGGAATGCTCTATTCCAGTAGTGTGGATAGAAAGCAATTGTGCAGCGATACTTGAGCTGATTAGAGAGAAAGCTTTGGGGATAATGGCACCTAGCAATCAACCACATTCCTGATAGTTCCTTGGAATTTTGTGGGCCTCATAAATAGTGAGTGAATGGGAGAAGCAAACTCTCAGCACCTGTGTGAGATGAGATTTCCTTTGTGTCAACCTAAGCACACAAAGCTCTGTGCATCAACCTGCAAGAGGCACCTGGGAGAGACAGGGGTTCCCAGTTGGCAAGCTGTGTCTTGCCTCTCTGGCAAGCAACATCTCTCGATGATACTCTACTGGCATCTGCACTTCCTGTATGGGAAAGAAAATATCTGAAATCATTGTCATGCTGGCCCCTACCTAATCTATTCTGATGGTGGTGCAGTACTATTCCCCGTAGTGTTTTCCTCTACTATGATTTCTCATGCTCTCATGACAGGCATTCCCTCCTTTTTATGGGCAAACAGTTCCATAACCTGAGAGATCCTACTGTCGCTACTATTTTCATTATTCTTTCCATCCTGGATTTCAACCCAAACCATTTGACACTCTGACAGATTGCAAGGACAAATGAAAGGTTGGAGTAGGTTGGAACTGGAAGGAGCAGAGGAAATGGCATAGAGGAAGCAACCCCAAATGAAGAGAAGAAGCAGCAGTTGCTAACGGGCAGTACTATTCTGGAAAGATGTAAGCATTAGTAATGATTAGCCTGCAGCCACGAGCTTCTGACTGATAATGGATTTGCACTGTGAAAACCCAAAAGAAGAGTAAATTTCCAGGCCTCTGTCTCTCATTTTCCCCTTAATGTCTGTCACAACCTGCATGTATTCCCAGTATGTTCCCAGCAGCTGCGGACATTTCTGTCCCATTTTTCAACGCTACGTCCTTGCTGTTCAGCTTTCCATTCCCCGAGCATTATAGCTACAGATCCTTTAAGAAAGCACAGAATCTACAGTAGGGATACAAACACAAAGAACGTCTTTGGAAAGAACCACAGCAGGTGCCTCCTTTGTTCCCAGAAAAGCTGCAGAACAGATCTCCCACTTAAACCAATACACACTGGCATAATCTCTGCCTGGCTGATCCTGAGCTTCTTCAGTGATTCACCTCCAAATTCCAGAAGTAAAGGAGTTTTAATTCAAACCATTTCATAAATAGCAACAGTGCAATAAACATGCTCAGGACATACGCAGATGTTATCTGAAGTCAGCGAGTCCAGTGTTGGCCCATCTTCTTGAACCCTTCTTCTCCCGCTTCCACTCCCTCTGTCTTCACCACCCTGAGGTCTTCTTGTTCTAACATGCAACTCTCTCCCTTTTCAGTGATCTAAGAGAACAGGGAAGGAGGGAGAAGGGAAGGAACAGGTCAGGAGGACTGCCTGAAAACAGACCTGTGGAAAACAAGAGAAAAGAACTGACAGGGAGACAGAAGACATGAGAAACAGAAGCAGAAGGAATTTTGATCCTGGACCATCAAAAGGCCCTGCATCAGGCTTCAGAGGAGGGGAGACTGAGAATGAATGAGAGGTCAGGTAGAGAGAACAGCTCTAGGAGCCCTTGCAAGAAACTATGAGATCAAAGAAAATGTATACCTCATCCCTTGGTAGAGATGACAAACTTCTATTGTTACCAGGTAACTCCAGGAGTAGAAGTAAACATAGAGACTCCTAGCAAAGGGTCGTGTGGGTATTTCTGATAAAACACAAACTTATTATTTGTTTTGGGGTGAGGGTATAATCTAGAAATGTATGCTTCCAAGGTCATGGTATATGCCATGAATTCTGTGACATCAAGATCCCCAACAGCAGGAAAGTTGAAGATTAAATTTCTTCATAGACACAAACACAGGACAAATGTTGCAGAAATTATGAGTGTCTTGATCTGAAACCAACAAAAGGCTCTAACAAATGAGATAAACACATGGAAATTCAGATTTCTCACCACTACCAAGTATCAATCAGCTGTTCTTTCAATACTTAAAGATTTTGAAGTGCACAAACACACTAGTGGTATCCCTGCCATCTAAAGGGACATGAAAGTAACTTCCTAGATATGGTTAGTCTTGTGTTTAAATTTGATCTGCTGTACAGTACCTTTGCCTTTTAACTCATTGCTAGCTCTCTAATCAATAATTTAAATATTGTATTCTGGAAGAAAAACCATATTATAGTTACATTTGCTCATGCTGTTTATTGGCAAACATGTTGTACAAGTCTTACAAAAGTCAGCATGAGGGCTTTACGTAGAACACAACAGAAAATGGCTGTAATTGTGGCTTTCCATTAACGAGCACAGACATAGCAAACAGACATCATGCTGTGCAAACAGCAAGAGTCTTTATTTGTCTTCTTTATATTTGATATTGCCATATAAGAAATTCATGCAGATGTGATCTCAATTTATAGGGTGAATACTCCCACTTACTAAGTCCAACAAGTGACTTTCACACAGCTGGTTCCTGAGGACCTTGTTTGGAGGCATGCTACATCTAAAGAGTATTGTATGGGGACTCTCTTAAACAGTTTTTCTTGGTTACCTCCCCATTCAGATGCCCAGTTAAAGGAATTATAACATTATCAAAACTTCTGGCAAGCTTTGGTCCTTATCAAGAGAAGACTTGGAAAGGAATTGTGGCACTTTCTTCTCCTCTTTGTACTAAGCATACCACTGGCATCTTTTAGATTTTGAATGTGTTTCCATCAAAGACTTTTCCAGACTGACATGAAAATTTGTCAGTTCTCCTGCATCATCAACAGACAAATTAGGTCAAATAGACAAATAGGTCAAAAGTACTTTCACTTCACGTCAGCACAAAGGCATCTTAAGTTATTCATGTTTTTTAAATTGCAAAGACAAATTTGTATATGATTATATGCCAACTATTCATGATATGCCTGTTCCATGCAGCTCAGTTAGCATCCTCCAGTCAGTACTATTGATCAGCTGCCAAAAGTATTTACCATTTTCTTCTTAAGCTCATCACTACATCATTACCAAACAGCCTTTAATCCTCTCATGAGACAAAGCCCACTGGTACTGTACTAGAAGCTGATAGCAGTCAGCTGTATTTCTTCACTGGTTTTTTGCTTTGACAGCTCACTTTTACCAGAAGTGAGACAGATCTTTACCAATACAACTGTGACAGAACTTTGCCTTTGTCTTAATCTTCAAACTGATTGGCCAATGAGCAATTTTGTGTGTGTGTTTGTGTATTTGTGTGTATTTCAAAGACTTATTCCAAGCAAGTGAAAAAATGAACTGCGTTATATTAAAACAAGCCGGCCAATTATAGTTTGTATTGTGCTCAGATAAATCCATGTTAGTCAGAGAGGACCTAGATTAATGAATCACAGTACCTCCACCTCATACAGGTTTAAGAAACCCTCAATGTTTCTTTATTATATGTGATGGGCCGTTACTAGAAAAGCATCACAGTAAGCCAGGGAAAGCCCTGCAGGCTGGGACTTTCCAGAAACAAGTAGGCTACATAGGGAATGAACCATTTGCTTGCTCAACTGATATCCACACCAAGAACAGTATTCAAAGGAGTTTTAGATTATAGCTGAAGAGAGATGGAAAGCAGATGAAACACAACAGGACATACTGAAACGTCTCTTGATCAAACAGAGTTTGAACCTCGGGGAAAATCAGAACTGAAAAGATACAGTGTGCCGCCTGTCCTCTGACTCTGTCCAAGTTAATTGCAAACTCCTGCTGATTTCAATAGGATTGGGTTTTCTGATGGCATCAGTAGAGCAAACCATAGAAGATAATAGCCTGGCTTATAGATACAAATGACTAAAACTTTAGATTAATATCTGTTCTCAAATAGTTTAAGCTGAATTTGTAGTCCCATAGACATTGTTAGTTCTAGGAACCCTTCACATCCATTACAGGTCGTATCATAACATTGCAGGTGCCTCTTTTGCCATTACATCAGATTAGCATTTGTACTGCTCATTCATAGAAAACAACATTACTTTACAGAAAGCTTAAGCAGTACACACAAATATGTGATACGGCTACAGCACAACATTCTCTCTGAGCTAGTGCATAATTTCTGAGGTGAATGTTTCCCAACAAAGAGTATGAATGGAAGCAGCAGGAGAGTAACCTTATTAAAAAGAAGGGAAAACTATTTTTATTTGTATGTGCAGTAAATTATAGTTTTTTCAAGTGAAAGATTAGGAAATTGATTGCTCTAGTACTTATGCTTAACAAGACGGAAAATTATCAGGTCATTTGAAGTCTCTAACAAAAATTAGCCAAAAGCTCTTACCCAGAGTAAATTCCAGTACCTCTCTGATCATTATTTGGCTGGCTCGACTATCAATGATCCATTAAATACCATTCATCTATGTGAAATAATCACAAGATGGTACATAAGCTGGAGGTTCTGTGCAGGATATTTCCAAATTCTGACTTCTGGGGCTACAAGCTAAGCTGAATTTTTCTTTACTGCACACAGGAAGTTTTCCTCTTGTGATGTCTGCTATTTCTGTTGCTACAGACAAATAACTACAGCATGATACAGTTGCCTACTGCTGTAGGCAGTACCTCAACCCATGAGGACTTCAGCAAGAATTCTCATAAAGTGATGTGTAATGCTAAGAGAATGAAGTTTGTACAGCCTTTCTCACTACCCACCATGCCTCCCAAAAAGTTTTAACTTTCTTTAAAGCTGTCCTAGTCTGACTGTCTTGCAATTTCATATAAAGTCAATAACATCTTTCTGGTAATATATTGGGACAACATAATAGTATTTCACACTCTTTCAAGGTCTAAGTATGTATGCTGTATGGCTTCTTTCCTGCTTCTAAAAGAAACTAATTTCAACCCATTCTAAAACTGATTTGCCAAAGCTTAGCCCATACATACGTTTATCTGGATAGCCGTGCATTTCACTTCTGTTTGCAAAAAGAGTGTCCTTTTACAAGGTTGAACCTCCTGGTGCCATGGCCTCATTTACTCTATCAGTCAGCTTCATACTGCTCACCATTATCATTTTACTCCACTCTGATGGTTTAAACGAACCTTAAAGCAAATGTAACTTGACCTTAATTCTACTGTTAGGCTTCTTTCTTTGCAATAAATGAGAACTGGGCCCATTTTATCCACTATTATCTTTTCTCTCCACACACACAAAGAGCCTGAGTTTGATCCTTCAAACTTCCTACAAGGTTTGAATTTTTTGAACAAAATGAAATTACATAAAATGTAAAAGGTAAAGACTGTCCAGAAAACAGGATCCTCAAAAATTTGCTGAAAAAAAACCCCTCCAGAAATAAACTAAAGATAACTTGATTTTCTTCAGGGCTGTGCATTATTGGGGTTTTTTTCTCCTATATTTTCACTGTCATGACTTAAAGTTCTTTAAGCAAATACTGTAAAAATAAAACCATACACTGAATAGCAAGTCTCACCTTAGTTTTGGATACTGGAATAAAATGGCAGGGATTGCAAGAAGATGTGGATGTCCACTGTTCCAAAGTGGACACCTACAGGTTATTTTTGGGTTACCCTCTGCTCAGATACCATCCATGAAACAAGTAGTGCCATCTGTAAGGCCCACATGGAACTCCTTTCTGTCTGCCTTTTGAAGGACATGTTATCTTGCACTGAACAGCAGAGAGGCAGGTAAATCAAGAGATTTCTGATGCTAAATGACATGACAAATAAATACATTTGAGATGATAAAATAATTGATACCAATCTTTTCAGTGTTGAGTTTCCTTTACAAGTATATGTCATAACTACTTCACCACAAGACAAAGTCTTTGAATTTAATTTCACTGTTGCTGGGTCACAATACAGTGGAGCCTACAGAACCACAGTGCAACATTTTTAGGCCAAATTCTTTTCATTTTGATTCAGTCTTAAAGTACAAGGAAATACATTGCAAGTAGCAAACAAAGAATACTTTAACTCTTCAGGACACAAGCTTTTCAGTATGTATAAAGCTATTTAAAATCCCATACTGAACAGAAAATAATGACTAAGAAAGAGGCAGCATTGGTCTAGCTACTCTTCTCACGTTTTCAGTCTTAAACAATTGGCTATAATGACTGGAAATTTTCCTTGGCTGATGTGATGCTCTGGTTGTCCTCTGGGCCATAAGAATTAATTTCTAATATTTTAACAATCATAACTTTAACACTTAGTAATACAGCTCTTCAGCACTTTAAAAAAAACCCCTCATTTTCAAGGTATATCGTTCCCATGCAAAAGAGTGACACAACTTTGAGGTCACTTGGACTTTAAAGAAAAGAGTATCACACAGATAAAACAGGGAAGTTGAGCAACTGATGTGGCCCAGAATAACAGTAGTACGTAGGTCAGGTAACACAGGGTATCCCTAGAAACTTGGTCGACACTTCATAGCCAGTCTAGTGCATCTACTTTGTCAGCCTCTCTACTAATGAACCAGAAAATATATTAGACACTTAGAATCCTGCCTGACACATCTGTAGGCTTGTAAAGGATAGGGAAGTAAAGTGTTTAGTTTGAACTATGTTTTATCATACACCGAAATTATGAAAAAAAAAATTTAAAAGGGATGGATTCTGACTGCATGATCATATTAGCATAACTTCACACTTGCTCTGAGTTAATCCCAGAGTGAATTGGCAACAAGCCACCATTCATTTACTGTGCTTACACCAGGAGTGACTATATTTAACATTTTTAGTATGTCCCTTAGGACAATTATTTTATTTTCATTCTTTTTTTTTTTTTTTCCTTTCTCTTTCTGCACATTTTAGGAAAGTACATTCTATGAAAGGATGTGACTCAGCCTGCCTCTTTTATCTTTTATGCAATTCATTTCTTTAGGAATGGTAAGTTTTCATAGAAATGTTGCACTGGAACAACCTTTAAGTATGATCTAGTATAAACACCTGCACTGAGGCAGAATTTAAGTAAATATGCTGATTGTTTGATTCGAATGGGTAAAGACCCAATCGAGAACAGCTAAGGTCACTGCAACTTGTATGGACCTTAATAGATTATAAACCTTGAGTCTGTAAATAGCAGTGTCTTCATACTTCCCACTTAGCATTAAAACATAATCCAAGCAGCTAGTTCCATAAATGCTTCACTGGCTTAAATAAAGCAGTTACCTTTCACACAAATAACCTCAGCAAATTGCATTAAAATAGACCCTTTCACATGCAACACCACACAGGACTATGTCAAGTTATGAGTAACACTTCATCGGTTTATTTTCACTCAGAATTAAGCATTTTCTGTGTGTAATTGATTGTTCAACCCCCACTAAGAATATATAATCTTTCTGCATGTCAAGCTCTTCTGAATTCCTGCACATATTATAGCTGAATACATACAGAAATCCCTGTAGCCTCAAATTAGTGCCTTACCGATGACCTTAAATCCAGTGGGGTTTTTTTTTTCCATTTCCTCTGCACTCTGTCTCCCAAATTAATCCTATATGCATTTCCCTGTCACCAGCTCATCAGCTGTCCATGATAGAGACCTATTTTGTTGTTCAACTGAAACCAGTTTCTACTAATTCCCCAATTTCTGCCTTGCCACTATGTAGTCCTGTAGCGCTCACACTAAAAATAAACGAAATTCAGACATTTCCTCAGCACTCCATAAGCATTATTTACAGTTTTTTTCCCCAAAGTTGAAAGATAGAAATTTGTCATTCACCTACATCTTTATTTTCTCCTTCCTGTCTGAGATTGGACTCCACCTTTGAACTGAGGTGATTCCCTGAGCTACGGTGCTTTTTTTCCCAGAGCCATTGGAGTAATAGGAGATAGAGACAACAATTTGTTTTGTCAATAGCAAAAGCATTATTAAGAGAAATCAGGTAAGAGCTGATATCAAACAATATGGCAGCATTTTGGTTTTGTTCTTCTTAGACAGATTTCCTTGGGCTGGGAAATGACATGAGGATTTCCCAACATTTATTCACATAGTGTTCTTGCGCTGGTAGGACCTTGCCCCTGTTGAAGCATTTCAAAATATATGGTAGCTACTCTGAAGAAGGGCATTTTGACTTAGTTATTCTTTTTGTTTTATAGTGCTTTATAGGTCTTTCATCATGCTGATTCAACAGGAATGTAAATGCTAATGAACCACACACTGTGACACATAAAAATCAAAATGTACAATTGCTCTTGTAGAGCTTTCATTTTTAATTTTAGGGCAGGTTATGTTTTTTATTTGTAAGACCACCTATACTATTTCTGAAACCAATTATGAAAAAGAGTATTTTAAAACTTCAATATCCTTAGTATGTTACCGTGACATAAAGTGCTGCTATTAACCTTGTGCCATGCCAATTACTAAAGAAAAACATTTATTCCAGCAGGACTGCGGGTATGCAGACCAATGGCTATGAAGAGGCCTTTTTGCATTTAAGGTCACCATTGAAAAAAAGGCCAAGAGTAAGGCCAGATCTTTGTTCACTGCAAAAGAACATGCTCTAATTACAGGATGTCCAATGAACACGAGGTAAACACAGAGAAGCCAAAGCACCTAAGTTTATCCACTGAGTAAGCCTTATGCTATCTCCTTCCATTGGATGAATATAGTGCTGGCTTTTCAACTGGGCTTTTTCCTTCAGGGTAGCTCATGTAATGACTAAGAGGTAAAAAAGCAAAGTATTTTCTTTACTAATCAAAACAAGGCCCCAGATATTATACCTGACAGCGTCACATCAAAGCAACAAAAGAGAACAGGACCAAAACACAATTCAAATACAGATGGCCTTTTTCTTCATTCAGATGCAGCATTGCAGAAAAGGACTTGGGGGTCCTGGTGGACACCAAGTTGAATACAACCAGCAGTGTGTCCTGGGCTGCATTAGGCAAAGTATTGCCAGCAGGTCAAGGGAGGTGATCCTTCCCCTCTGGTCAGCACTGGTGAGGCCACACCTGGAGCGCTGGGTTCAGTCCTGGGCTCCTCAGTACAAAAGAGAGACAGATATACTGCAGAGAGTCCAGTGAAGGGCCACTGTTGTTAAGGGAGATTAAGGACTAAGAGAGGCTGGAGCATCTCTCCTATGAAGAAAGGCTGAGAGAGCTGGGACTGTTCAGCCAGGAGAAGAGAAGACTCAAGGGTATCTTATCAGTGTGTATAAATACCTGAAGGGAGGGTGCAAAGAAGACAGAGCCGGGCTTTTTTCAGTGAGGCCCAGTGACAGGACAAGAGACAATGGGCACCAGCTGAAACACAGGAGGTTCCCCCTGAACACCAGTAAACACTTTTTTCACTGTAAGGGTTACCGAGCACTGGCACAAGTTGCCCAGAGAGATGGTGGAATCTCCCTCCTTAGAGACATTCATAAACCAGTCTAGACATGGTCCTTAGCAACTGGCTTGACTGGTGGCCCTATTTGAGCAGTGCGGTTGGACCAGATGACCTCTAGAGGTCTCTTTCATCCTCAACCATCTGTGATTAAGTGATATGTTCTCTGAAATGTCTGCTAAGCATTTCCTGAATCGAGTGTGACATCAGATCAGGATTTAGGTTATTAACAGAGATGGTGAAGGATATGCCACTTCTCAATATCACACCCTTCAGTCTTGGTTTCAGTGTCACCAGCAGTTTAATCATCATAAGAAATGGATAACCACTGACAATTCATTTTAACATTTGTTTCCAATGACAACTCTAAACAACTCTTTATGACAGTATATCCAGACCATTAAAAACAGGTGACTTACATTGACTGTCAAGGGAGTACGAAGCAGGCACAGTAAAGGAAATAAAAGCAGTTTGATCCAATTTGTATAGTTGTAACACTGAAAAGATGGGTATTTCACACAGAAGAGAGCGTGACACTATCACTATTACAAGTTGCAGATAGAGTGTTACATGGAGAAAGACAGTCTGACCCATACCTAAAGAGCTGGCAGAACCCTCATCTGGTGAAACTTACGTCTGATGCTAGTTTCACTGAAGACACAGTGATTGTTATTCCATAGGCCTACATTTTGCCTTCAAGAGTTTTGTCTGTTTTATACAAGCTCCTCCTTTGTAAAAGTTGCATCCAATAACATAAACAGTTGTATTACACTTTGCTTTTGAACCTGGCAATGGCTATGACAAATGAGTGATAGAAATGTGTTATAGCACTAGAATAAATGAAGTCCTTAACAGAGATGATTGTCAGTCTCACTCTGGTTTTCCTAAACAGCATTGACATCATCCTTGCATAGACACCTTAGAGATGCATCTGCACTTAGCCAAACTTGCATTCTGGACCTGCACAATCATCCTCTAAACTTCCTCTTTTTAAACACAGGATCAGAAGTGATTGTAACTTCTTCAGCATATGGAAGGCATAAGCAAGTACAGGGTGCTACTTCTACTTTCCATTTTTTGTCATTCAGGACTACTAAGACATATAAGTGAGAGAAAAATTTAAGCTACAGCACAATTTTCTATCAAGTCAAAAATGCCTTTTGAAACAGAAATGCTTCAGAGAGATGTGCTAGTGCCACTGACAGCATTGTTAGGATGGTTTCTCTGGTCCATGGCACTATTTCTGTTCAACAGCCGCCTTTCTCCCACAATGCAGGATCTCTGGCCACTGTGCATACTGCAGGCTTGACGAATTTGGCTGAGTGACAGCTAAGCAGCCTCAACTTTCACTCCACCTTGCCAAGAAAGGAGGATAGCCTAGGCAGTCTTGCTTGCAGAGCACTTACTGAACCTCAGAGAACACGAATTGTTCACACACAGATATTTGCCCAAATCACTGAGACTACTGCATATGTGAAGTCTCAGAAAAACACCAAAGGAGAGGGAAATGTTTTGAAAAATTTTCATTTCATTCTATAATAGGATGAAACAAAATATGTGGAACACTCTGTTTGCTTTATTTTCCAAAGACTGCAAGTCATATGACTTTAAATTTTGTGCTTGAAATAGACAAAACAACTTCAATTAACATCTGATAAGATTGGTGTTCAGCCAACATAGAATAACATTTTTGTGTTTTGTTAAAATACAGAGACTCTTAGCCTTTGCTTGTGTGATCAGTCAATAGTATTGGACAAAAAGGGCTACAATCAAAGTTTCAAAATTTTCCTTGTTTATCTTTCTAAGTACTGTCAGCACCAGGGAGAATGATTCCTCCCCTGTCTTGGGGTTTGCTCTGTATCGTATACTGAGATGCATGTTTGTTCATTTTAATTTACTGGGAAGTTCTACACCTCTTGTCATGACATTTACTTGCTGTAGAGATGATAAATGACTCTGCCTTAGACCCTTTAGGATTGGTTACTTGCTTTTCCACAGTGTGGCCAGATTGATTGTGACACAGTCTTATAAGGTAGCTCTTCTCACTAAATCATTGTGTGGGAAGAGTGTTAGAATCAACAGCCAGCGATATGTCATTATGTTGGTTTCCTTCTGTCATGCACACTCACATTTTGAATACAGATAGGTTTTATTATGCTTCAGTTGGACTTTATGTACACATTTATATGGGTTACTAGTGATTATGTAAAACCAATACCATCTTTGAGATTATGTCTGTTTTCTGGTAAAAGCTCAAGACAGTTTGTGGAAACATCCGCAAAATAAGGGACAAGAACAGGACTTCAACAGTTAGATCAAGACTCTAAAAAGCATGATGTTTTTATGCAATGCTTGCTCTCAACTCAGACATACACATAAGTGATTTTCAAAACTATAAGCAACTGCCTGCTTCCATTTACTTCCATGGAAGCTATGGGATGCTCAACATTGAAAGAATTTATCCAACTATTTTTGATAATTCCTGGCTTAACTATTATAACATAAATTCAGCTGAGCTAAACACTTTTCTATAAGCTCTTTTAATTTCAATATCTCAATAATAATGTGCTGAAATTTGTTTAGAGATAGAAAAACATATTTTCAATGACATATAGTTATTCTTTATCTACTTACAGTGCTTGAAGCATCAAATGTCTCCAAACTTCCTCAAACAGCCTCAATTCAGAAATTCTTTTTATTTTAAAGGACCACGTGGAATAAAAAGACTCTCTTTCTCCTCTCAGTATGTTTCCTACATGACGTTTTGCTCTCATCCGAACTTCATTCAAAAAAGCAATTTTTCAGCCTTCTGGAAGGGAATGCTATATTTAAGATGAATAGATGAACCAAGAGTTCAAGCTGAAGTTTCTTGCAGGATAAATTCACTTTCAGGGTGGTTTGAGGGCTAACTGTTACTTAAACCCAGGGTGCCTTAGAAGAGGTTGTGATTGGGATAACTCATCTTCTTAAGCATCACTCAGTTTAGATGCAGGCAGACATTTAATCAGCAGATAGTTGCAGCAACTTAAGCCACGCATGTATCACAGCTTAACTCAAATCATCTCTCCCAACAGTTTAAATTAAGCTGGTGAAGTTTGCACTGAATCAGACAAGAAAAACTTGGAAATTCACTTCTGCTGATAGGCCAAAAGAGGTGATAAGTTCCAGTAAAGGTACAACTGCAAACAAATTTTGATGAGGATTACTTCTTTAGCCACCAGAAGCATCTACTGAGTGAATGTATGTCTACGCCTTGGTAAGTTGTTTCTCTGTTCAGAATAGGGCATCATAGTACTGGGATGATACTTTCAATGGGTGTTTTCCCATTGCTTCTAGCATAAGCTTTAACATTAAAGCTGTTCAGTGATCACAGGGATAGAGGAATCTGCTTAGAAGACAGTGCAAATGGGAGCCTCTGTAGAAGGGAGTGGGAATGGCAGTGATAAATCCCAGAGAAAAATTGGCCCTTGACATTTTGAGTGAGATTCTGGCCTTGATCAATAAAAACCAAAGCCAATTGCAACCCACTGCATTGCAGTGAGACAGTCTGTAAGACACTCAAACTGTGCTTTCCACAAACACCTACACATAGTTACAGATTTGCTCAGCTCTCTGGGTACTCAAAACAAAGACTCTTTCATGACAAAATTCTATCCAGAGGAACTTTTGCTATATTGATCAGCACAGACAAAGGTAGAAAAGATTTATCTGATGTCTCATGGTTGTCAGCTAATGAGGTTGTCCTGTTCTATCCTCTTTTGGAAAAAGTATTCCCACAACAAGCAATGTGTTAAAAAGTATGGGGAGAATTAATCCTAGTTGAAAGATGGACTGGTGGGCTAAACAGTCTTTCAAGGAGAAACCAGTTCTTAATTCTGTTCATCATCTGTGTTCTGTACCAAAACTTTGCCTTTGAAGCCAACAGATGCATATATGAACTCCCTGCTCTTTGATGCATTTGAAATGAAACAGGCAGAAAGACAGTGAATACATTCTTATTTTTAGAACATGTCTTCAGAAAGTTAGAAAAATATCTCAGTGTCCTTTTTAGTTACTGAACTCTTCAACAGTACCTGCTAATAGGATACTTTAGTTAAACTGGGACAAGAACAGGCCCTGCCAGCCACCCTATCCTTCTGTTCAAACTTTAATTAGAGGGAAAAGACACTTCTATTGCATTTTGTAGTTTAAGTTGTAGAAGCCAGTTACAGTGCTAGTTATGGGACAGGTACTTGCTCTTTAGAGAACACCAACAATGTTGTCTTTGTCCTAGTTTAAAGAACTGCTTATTGCAGCCTAGTAAGAGTAAATCACGTTTCATCCTGAATAGTCTCTAGTACATTCAGATATAGGGTGCTTTACATTGCCTTTGAGTTCAGGCAGATACCAAGTGAAACGCGAGCTTGTTTGATTTCATTAAAACTATTTCATTTATTGCCTCTTTTATGCTGCAGAATAAAGCTACAGGTAAAAGTGTGACTCTTTAGAACACCACTGTAACATCTGAGACAATTACAGAGAATTACCAGTCAAGTTTCTTTCCTGCAGCCTAGTTTTTCAGATAACGTGCTAACCATTGGAACCATTACCAGTCTGACCATAATACACATAATAAAGTACTAAATCATTAAACGTATTGATCAAGTAGACATTTTGATTCCTAACGTGTGGAATAAAAATACAAATGAACAGAATACACTGATTTCTCTGTATGCAATTTTAACATTTCAGTGATATTTAAGTCTTCTCACTCACGAGCTATTCACAAGCATTGTAGGCTGTTTTCTGTTATTCAAAGTCAGGAGTGTTGTAAGTCTGGTTGAAAAATAAAAGAGGGAAGAAGGGTGAAGTCTTGGATTAGAGTCCAGAGCAGAGATGAGGGAAAGAAGGGGAGGACCCACAGGACCATGCCACCTTAGCAGGCCAATGTCTTCCTAAAAAAAAGGGGATTTCTCCCTCTACCTTTTGAAACCATGTCGTTATTCAGTCCTGCTAGATGAGATGAAAGAGGCAGTCTCAAGATCTCACTGGAGAGTCTGGAGAGCACCGTGACACCAAACAGCAATACTAAAGATGTATTCACAGAACATTAACTACTCTTTTATGCAGTAGGGCATTAGATATAACGTAAAATTTAGCAAACCATGAGAAGCTGAAGACAGGATCTGATAACAGGAAATGTCAAAAAACTCTGCAAATAATAGGTGCTAACCCTTCCATTTATAAAACTGATGCCTGAAAGCTGCAACTGACTGGAAGGAAGACATTGCCTTGCAAGGTGAGTGGCCAATACTGCCTTACTTCAGAGACTTGGTGCATACACAGTTGCAGAATGGTTGAGGTTGGAAGGGACCTTTGGACAACGCCTAGTCCAACCCTCTGCTCAAAGCAAGATCACCTAGAGCAGGTTGCCCTGGTACTCTGTCCAGTTGGGTTTTGAATATCTCGAAGGATGGAGACTTCACAACCTCTCCATGCATCCTGGGCTAGCATTCAACCACCCTCACAGTAGTTTTTTCTTACATTCTGAAAGAACTTCCTGTGTTTCAACTTGTCTTTGTTGCATCTTGTTCTGTTACTGGGCACCACTGAGAAGAGTCATGCTCTGTTTTCATTACATCTTTCCATCAGACATTTGTAAGCAGTGATAAAATTTCCCTGCCCCAAGTCTTCTCTTCTTTGAGCTAAATAATCCAAGCTCTGTTAGTCTCTCACCATACCAGAGACAAGCCAGTCTTTTGATCATCCTTGTGGCCCTACACTGGACTCACTCCAATAACTCCATGTCTTTCTTATGCTGGGGCGCACAGAACTGGACGCAGTACTCCAGATGTGGCATCACCAGTGCTGAGTAGAGGGGAAGGATCACCTCCCTCAACCTGCTGGCAACTCTCTTCCTAATGCAGCCCAGGATACTGTTGGCTTTCTTTGCTGCAAGTGCACATTGCTGGCTTATGTTCCGTTTATTGTCCACTGAGACCTGTAGGTCCTTCTCAGTAAAGCCACTTGGCCCCTAGCCTGTACTGGTGCATGGGATTACTCCTCTCCAGGTGCAGAACTTTGCAATTCCCTTTGTTGAACTTTGTGAAGCTCACCTCAGTCCATTGCTCCAGCCTGTCAACGTCCCTCTGAATGGCAATGTGACCTTTTGCTGTATTGGCCACTCCTTCCAATTTTGTGTCATCAGCAAACTTGCTGAGGGTGCACTCTGTCCAGGTCATCAATGAAGAAATTAAATACCATTGGACCCAGTATTGACCCTTGGGGTACTCTACTAGTAACCAGCCTCCAGCTAGACTTTGTGCCTCTGGTCACAACCTTCTATCCCTGGCAGTTCACCCTTTTTCCAGTCCACCTTGCTGTCCACTTATCTAGTCCGTATTTCATCACCTTATGTATGTTATGGGAGACAGTGTTGAAAGCCTTATTAAAATTGAGACAAAGAACATCCACTACTCTCCTCTCATATACCAGTTAGTTATCTGTCTGACCATAGAAGGTGCCAGGTTGGTCCAGATATCTAACAGTGCCACAGGAATTTTTTGTTTTAACAGCAAGATTTCATTTTTATCATAAGGACTCCTCATTTTTGTTATCTGCAGTATATTTGAATTACTTGGGAAGACTCAGAAACAGAAATATATGTTCCCAAAAACATTTTTAAAGCCAGACTTCACAGAAGCTCTCCCACAGTGTTTAGGCTTTGCACAGGGATGGTTTGTGACATTGTCCATGCAGAGGTATAGTAAGTTTTATGAAAGATAATAGTGAAAGTCTCGTAAGCCAGAATGAAACAAAGGCATTTCTAGTAAGTATGAACTCATCCACAGACTTTTCCTTCTGTTCTAATAGACAAATACATTTAAGAAAATCAGCCAGAGGAAATGTTTGCTGATGAGTAGAGGAATTTTCTCTCCATTATACAATTCCTGTAGAAAATACCCCTACTAATAATTGCAGATCAGAAGAGAGAACTGAAAATAAATAGAACTAGAAATAGCTGCAACTATTTTTTTTTTTTGTAAGTTAGGACTCATTGAACTACACTTTAGTGCAAAAGGCAACTGTAAACAAACTCTGCAAATGTTGGACAGAAAATGTCTGAGCTTTTAGGATTTCAATTTTATTTCACTATTACTTAGGGTCATCCATCAACAAGTACTTCTATGTTTGACAGTCACAGCATCCTTCATGTCTGAACAAGTTGTCTATACTGCAATGGCTACTGGCTAGTAGCTGCTCTAATTTTAAATAATCAGCTAGCTTTAAAATTAGCTATCTTAGAAATTAATGAAAGTTCAGCCACAATAGAAGCAAGCTCTGCAAGACCAGCTTCTTCCACGGTTTGTGCCATGTTGACATGCCTTTTAGAGAAGTCATAAATGAAGCCAGGAAGAAGAACACCATAGAAACAAGTTTCAGTACAGTTCTGGCAGTTTTGCATATGTATTAAATTTCAGATTATTCTTGCTAGCACAGTTAAGTTTAAATACAGCTTGGAGAGAGCGATATGAGATGCATTAATTTCACAGTGTTGCTAGGTGGCATGACCAGATATCCAGAAAGCAGAACAGCTTGTCTAACTGCCATCCATCTACTTATGCCTGCAAAATACATATATGCTTTTCTGAGAGGGATGGGGCTGAACAGGACTACCCACAGTTGGCAGAGACAAGCAGGACAGTACAGAAAAGCTTACATATCTGTGTGTTGCTCTTGCTGCTGGTAATCTGGGCATATTTTTCCTGAGATTGCATTCTGATTCACTTCCACCAACATTCAAGAAGGCTCTTAGCCCTCATATGGAGGTAAAAAGCCCTGCTGAAAGGCTGTTCAAGGCGAATGCCAGAACAGCATACTGCTGGAAGACTAAGATCAGGAGTACATTTACAGAAGTCAGTAGCCCTACATCAAGCCAAAATAGACCCAGGGTTATCAGTATAGAAACAAGCCCATGCTAAATTTAAATAATGGGATTTTAACCAATTCAGAACACAACTTCTGTGATAGAATGAATACATTTCTGCTGAGTGGCAACAGAATATCACAGCCCTTTTGTCTTCAGTTGCCAGTTACGAACTACTGAAACCAATCCCAGAGCACCCAGGTTATGCAGGTCCTGACTTACAATGCTGAGGTAAAAAAGTGGAAATCAAACACATCATAAGCAACAGCAATGTCATCTTGTATATTCTAGAAAGGACACAGAAAGGCAAATCCAGCAAAACTTCCCACATCAACACCTTTTTAGAACCTGCTGACGGTGAAGCCAAGGAAAAAATTGGACTTCAGAACCCAGATCAAAACTGTATTTTATAAAAAACTGTGAAAACAAATAGGACCTGACTTCCCAAAGAAACCAGTGCAAAAAGTTCTTATTATCTTTGATGGGACCACAATGCTCGTCTATAAACACCACCTGCAAACAGTCACAATATTTGAGCTGTAACTCATTCTCACCACCTCTCCTCATGGGCTTCCTAAAGCCACGTAGCAAGCCTGGACAGTGAAAGGGCAGTTCATTGCACAGGCCTCTGCCTCAGCACCTTTCATATATATGCAAGCTGGTCCTCCAGGCAAGTTTCCTGATGTCCTCACATATGATGCATCTTCATCTTTTTGTCTTAATAATTCATCATATACCCTGCAAAAGAAACTATATGCTTTCCCCCCCCCCCATTAATTAAAAGGGTCTTAAGATATGCTACTTCATTTTCCAGTAAACTGATATACATTATCTCATTAACTTTGAACAATATAAACAATGTATTATAAGTATTTTTACACTCAAATAACTCAAATGATTGTCACTGTGTGCCATTAAACTAAGACTCTTTCACATAATGAGCCTTGAAAGGTAACATATAGTTTTCAAGATGAGTTATCCTCTGTTTCAAGGGCTGGTTCATGAAATAAAAGTGAACTTATGGATTACTCTTCCTATAGTAATTTGCTAGAATTCTTCCAAAAAAAGCTGAGTCCTATCTATGCTTTTACTGTTCTGTCACGATCTCTGTTGGCAACATTATTCTGAGGAAAAGGTATGTAATGTCCATACAAACATTGAGGAGGAAACTGTGTTTCAGGTCAGTGAAACAATGAGATAAGGTCACAAAAGGGATTCCCCTAGATATAAGAAGTTGTGAGGTAGATTCAAGGCATCTCATATTTTGTCATGCTCAGATATGCCATAGAGTCACTATCTGTCACTCAGAGAAATAAAAGGGAGATCATGCATGTCTGTTATTTTTCAGATATGAAATTGATAAAGCTTACTGCAATGGCTTACAGTGATTGTGAAGCCAGACTTAAGCCAGGACTGGCTGAATAAGGAATTTGATGGATATTTAAATCAAGAAATGTTAGGCATGGAGAGAAAAAAAATCACATAATTCCCTACCAGATCTTGTGACGTTTTATACCTAATAACTAGGACCAAGGAAGCAAAATTCCACATGAACAAGCATGTCCCATATAAAACAAGAGTGGTTCTTGTCAGCGTAGATTAAAAAGCACATGGATACCAATGCTTCTCTGTTTCTCAGAAAGAAACAGGTACAATGCATCTCAGGCAACAGAAATGGGAGAAGTAACTTCTAAGATAAGAATTCCAGCTTCATTAAAGAACTGGGGTGCTCAGTGGTTTACTTGAACAGGTAGTATCCAACAGGCTTTACTTCTGAAAGACTGGATCCCTGACCAGCAACATGCGTTCTCTTGTGGCACTACAACTCTTTTAGCTGAATGAGAAAGAGATTCTCTTAGAGCAAAATGAATTTACAGGTAACTAATACTCAGACGGCTTAGTGCCATGAATTCTGTGTGTGTTTGTTTCCCTCCCTGCCTGAATTTTGTAGACCAGTTCTGATGAAAACTGACAGGGTAGTGCAAACGTCAATGTTCATCGCCTAACAAGGAGGGGCAGCCAAGAAAAAAAACATGAGAGTCCTCATTGTGAGAAAGAAGATAGCACAGGTTCCCTTTTTATTAGACATCTGAGAATCTACCCTCAGATACATAGCCTATACCCTCATACAGATAAAGCATCCACAAGAAACCAGGTTTCCTTCGTTCCCCTGCTCACAAAACTGCTTGTCTGATTTGGAACCCACTACTTGATTTATCCATTACATAGTCATTATTTCTGCAACACAAGTTCCAGTAAGATGGCTATTATTTTTTTTCTGACATTTTCCAGGTAAACTACAGAAGACCCCAGTGTTAACTGCTAAGAGAGACTCAGAGAGCATGTTCTCACCTCCTGAGCCTCCAGTATCAAATGAATGCACCTACAGGAAAGGCTCAGTGGGAACTAATGCAAACTCATGTGAACTCACATAGCAGTAAAATGATTCACATAAATAGGTGTAGTCCTTTATAAATAGGCTTGATTGTTCATGGAGCCCTTGCCACCCATATGTTAGCTATTGAGCAGTTCTATTAAGTATGTCAATATTCTCACTGGGCTGCTACAAAGATATTAAAGAAGCCTACTTGGGGCCATAAAATTGCCTGTCCAGTTCAGGCCACAAAACGCTGTTTGTAGTGCTCTTACTAGGTCAAATAACTCACTCACCATCTTCAAACAAATATATAAAAAGTGCTTATTTCTATTCCTAACAAGGGTAAATTTGAAGGAGTAGTAAGCCTTTCGTGCTGAATAGCAATACTTGCTGCAGTGTGTCACTAATGCGCTCCAGAGCTACACGCAGCAGGTCTGTCCTACCAAAAAAATAGCTTTGTTCTTAGTTCACAAAGTAGTGTTAATAATGAATGTTTATTACAGCAGCAGCAAATGGCTTCCTGAAGGCTTCTTCTTATCTTTTAATAGGGGAGATTTTAGCCTCTTTTTTGTTCAAATTCACACAGAAAAACTAGGAGCATTAAACACATTCAATAGTGTTCATTTCATGTGCAGATTTATAAAGAGATTGTACAAAATCTCACACTGGGAAGTTGTCTCTTTTGACTAAGAAAAAGATCTGTGGCATGTACTGCGTTTCCCTTTAGTTAATATCACTGTCAACCTAGTTTGCACGCAGTCAGACCTATAAAAGAAGGTTGGCACTGGTAACCTGGCAGGGCAAAGGTGCCTCCTCCCCCCTGCTGCTCCTTTCAGTCCAATGAAGGATGTTTCAATCTGTCAACCCTTACATTCCTAGGACCAGTAGGGAGCATTTTATGACAGCCACAGCACAAAAATTCCTTAGTTGAATTCTTCTGGCAAGCTCCATTTTGACCAGCTGTTTCATAGGACAGTCTGCTCTACAAAAGGTCAGGGCATCAGGACTGACTTTATTGCTACAGGGACCAAGAATTATAACAACATCTCTTAGACATCTCTTTTTTTGTGGTCAAGAAGACTGCCTGCTGTAGCTGCTTCTCCCACTCTGTTTACTAGGGACCACAGGTCTTGGAAACACATAGCATCCTCTTTCCATTATCAAATTGGTCAGATGGGCCAGGAAACCAGTCAAAACAGCAGGGAAGGACAGACTGAAATCTTCAGAATATCCACAGACAGCTGAGATAAAGAGGAAGAGATGATACAGCAGACAGACAGGCAATTGCAGTCCATCACCTTAGTTGGGCTGGTGCTGAGTGGTCATTACTGGTGCTATTTTCTATGTAGAAAACTCCATATTCTAATGATACAGCCTATCTCCTCTCCATTACACAGCAATCACAAAAGTACAAAGCATCTGTCCTACCATTAAATTAGCTACAGTCTAAGGCCTATTTTTTTAACTTTTTTCCTACTTTGGTAAAGCTATGCAAACAAGGATCCCTGCACATCAAAACACGGCAGGTGCTCTGCTTTTTAGGATTTGTCTCTGCATTTGAACTCTTGCCAGTAAGCAGCATTTATGCTCGAAATTTCTAATGAGGTGTGTTTAGGACTCAGAAGATGACAGGTGTTATTTGTATTTTATTGGTAGTGATTATGTTTGTTCCACAGCAAATTACTGTAATGGGGATACACTGGAGTCTTGTCTTCACCAGGTACTACTGCTGCTGCATGTATATCTCCTTTTCCATCTGTGTTGAACTCAGTGTCTACCTGTGGATCAAGCAATTTTTGTTCTGGGACAAAAAGATTCACTATAAATGAGCCTGAAAAGTCACATATAGCTCCAGGAAGATGTATACGGAATAATTTTCCACCCTCTCAGCTTCACTGTGGGAAAGAATTGGGCTTGACTGCCAGCATTGCTGCCATGTTAGAACTCAGTTCCACCTGTGTTTGCCAAAGGCTAATCTGCATCTGACTCTAGGCTGGAACATCCCCAGATTTAAAGGAACTTTAGATCAGTGCTTTTTATCAAGATCATCTCATACAACTATGCTGTCACTTCAGAAAGTCCACCATATCAGGTTCAATGAATGCATTAAAAGAATAAATAATTCATTAAATCAATATGCCTTCTACCACAGCCATGCAGTGCTGCATTATAGTAGCTTCATATTAATGTCCTAATTATAAATACTTTAAAAGGATTAATAAATGTTTAATACACAATTTAATGATTAATAAATTCTTAGATTTTTAAAGTCCACAAAGTCTATAGCTTTGTTATAGATTTGTTCTGCTATACATACAACTGATACAATGCATAGTGCTCAGGCTTGTAACATCTATTATTTGTGTATTTGTCATTGGTAAAGCACTTAGAAATGAAACATTGGTATAATATTAAAACTGAGAGCCTGTTCTATTCTATAGAGGTTGCTTCACCACATCTTTATTATACTGGTATCCAAGTCCTACCATTTCATGCCTCATATTGCCACTTCTCTCTCTCTCTCCCCCTCCTTAGGGAAGACTGTTTATCAGTGCAGCATTTTGGTTTTCAATGAGAATTTATTCACTTGCTCTCCTGCAAATCTTAAAGACCATTGTGTTGTTTGCTGCTCAATCTGTTCCTTATCACTTTTACATATGTGGAAATCCACAACAAAGTAAAAGTCCTGTCCTTATAACACCATCATCTGTTGCCATACAATGCTACTCTTAAACACGAGATGAATTCTGACAGGGCGTGTGCAGTCACAGCTCCCACTGGGAAACTAATGTTCACGTACAAGTTAATACAGTTGACAATTCAGAATATTTTATGATAGCCATGATAAGTTTACTTCCATTAACTTCCTCATCACAAAAAGTAGGTAATACTGACACTTTGATCTAGGATTTTGGTCAAGCTTCACCTCTATTAGTTAAACACACTCATAAATCACAAGACCAGATCATAAAAGTTGCTACACAGATATACTGGCCATTGTGAAGCATTTGTAGTATTGTACAACAGCCTTATTTTTAAAAAAAAAAAAAAGCAATACAAAGCCCATGCTATATAAAGAGTGAACTGGTTAATGGAGAAACATAAAAAAGTAAAGCCAGCCTCCAACTGAGGTATTGTCTAACAGGATTTTGTGAGGTTCAGACCAGTCTTTACTACAGATATAAAAAGCACATCTGCTAAAACTGTGCAGATGACAAAGATTAACAGAGTTCTATAAAGTGGTGGACTGTATTGTGAAGAGATTCAGACAAGCAACTGAGCAGTAAGGATCACCCTGGGGTCCAAGCAACTGTTTCATCTTTGTGTACAATATTGGTTAGATGATTAGAACTGAAGTATTGTATTATTTTCCCTTTTTTTAAGGACATAAAAGATAATAAAATAATAGAGTGATCTCGGAAATTAATTAATAAATTGAGGCAAATACCTTGTGGTGAAAGACCTATAGAATACATTTTGTCTACTATACTGTGGTTGGCTCTGACAGAAATTAATGACTACAAAATGAAGCTTAAGGCCCAAATTTTTATCTGTGAAGAGTATTAACATCTGGAATAAACTAAAGAAGGAATCAAACTCTATATTTCAGAAGTCATTTTGACAAAAACTAGGTGCTGTTTGGAGGATACACTATTGCTAAGCTCTTCAACTCAGTTCAATTGGTGATGATTTATGGACCAATATACTCAAGAGATTTGAATAAACAATCTAATGGTCCCATCTCACCTTGAATTCTTCACATTCCTCTTTACAGCAAGAAGAATGGTTTCAAAGATTAAAAGAGATAAGATTGTCACAGCCCTAATTTGCTTGTACACGGATATGTAGTCCCATCTCTAACTCCTCATAGCTGCAGTAAGTCTTAATCTGGTAGAATAATAAGCTGCCTGTCTCTTGCTATGAGCAAGAGAACAGAAAAGGAGAAAAAAATAAGTGTTCCAGCCTTCTTCCCCTCTTCTGCAAGATTAGATAAGGACAGTCACGGAAAGCTGTAAGCTTCTCCTTGCCAATGGAAGAGGATATTTGGGCTTAAGGCAGGAAAACACCCTTCAAAAAGGCAGTCATGCAAAAGGCTGCAGCAGACTGTGACTCTGCTGCATTTTCCCTTCTGTGGATTGTGCTTTTACAAACTAAACACACCATCTCCCACTTCAGGTGCTCTATATAGTTACATACTGTGTCCTCACACTCCTAGAGCTCTGTGCTGTGAGGTGTTAAATGTCCTTCATGACTCTGAAAGACACACAGTGTGCAGCACTGAAACCTGAGGACTCAGTCTGAGTATCCAAATTTCAGCAACAGTGCTCAGCAAAGTCTCCAAAAGCTACATTTCTGAAGTTCTTGAAATCAAGTTGAAGATACAGTCATGGATCCTATTAGAGCCTTTTATGAGATTTCTTACTATTTAGAGCACACTAATGTCTGAAAACAACATTAGATTAAGAGAACGTTTTCCTGGCAGTTATAATTACAGAAAACAAATAATCACTCCCTGTTGTCAAATAAACAAGACAGTATATCAAAGACATTTCTTTTTACACTAATACAATGGCTAAGACAAGCACTTAGCCTAGTGCTCACCTATTGAGCCACAGATTAATTTGCAAAGGTGTCAGATTTTCCTCTTAGAATGATCTTTAGGCTGTTCTGACAAGTCAGAGGCACTGACAGTTCACTAAGTGAGTAATTACACAGAATCACACAGAATCACTGGGGTTAGCAGGGACGTCTGGAGATCACCTAGTCCAACCCCCCTGCCAGAGCAGGGACATCTACAGCAGGTTGCACAGGATGGCGCCCAGACAGGTTTTGAATGTCTCCAGAGTCGGAGACTCCACCACCTCTCTGGGCAGCCTGTTCCAGTGCTCTGCCACCCTCAAAGGAAAGAAGTTCCTCCCCATATTCAAATGGAACTTCCTATGGTCAAGTTTGTGCCCATTACCTCTTGTCCTATCGCTGGGCACCACTGAAAAAAGACTGGTCCCATCCTCCCACCGAAAAAAGACTGGTCCCATCTTCCCACCACCCTCCCTTTAAGTATTTATAAGCATTGATGAGATCCCCCCTCAGTCTTCTCTTCTCTAAAGACCCAAGTCCCTCAGCCTTTCCTCATAAGAAAGATGTTCCAGCCCCCTAATCATCTTTGTAGCCCTCTGCTGTACCTCCTCCAGTAGTTCCCTGTCCTTCTTGAACTGGGAAGCCCAGAACTGGACACAGTACTCCAGGTGCAGCCTCACCAGGGCAGAGTAGAGGGGGAGGATAACCTCCTGCAACCTGCTTGCCACACACCTCTTGATGCACCCCAGGATGCCATTGGCCTTCTTGGCCACAAGGGCACATTGCTGGCTCATGGTCATCCTGTTGTCCACCAGGACTCCCAGGTCCCTTTCCACAAAGCTGTTTTCCAGCAGGTCAGCCCCTAACCTGTACTGGTGCCTGGGGTTATTCCTCCCCAGGTGCACTACCCTACACTTGCCTTGGTTGAATGTCATAAGGTTTCTCTCTGCCCAACTCTCCAGCCTGTCCAGGTCACGCTGAATGGCAGCACAGCCTTCTGGTGTGTCAGCCATCCCTCCCAGTTTTGTGTCATCAGCAAACTTGCTGATGGTACACTTTATCCCTTCATCCAGGTCATTGATGAATATATTGAACAGGACTGGACCCAGTACTGACCCCTGGGGAACACCACCTGTCACAGACCTCCAACTAGACTGTGCCACTAATCACAACCCTCTGAGCTCTATCTGCCAGTCAGTTTTCAATCCACCCCACCATCCATTCATCTAACCCACACTTCCGAAGCTTGCCTACGAGGATACTGTGGGAGACAGTGTTGAAAGCCTTGCTGAAGACAAGGTGGACAACATCCACTGCCCTCCCCTCACCTATCCATCCAGCCATGCCATTGTAGAAGGCTATCAGATTAGTCAGACATGACTTCCCCTTGGTGAATCCATGTTGGCTACTTCTGATAACCTTCTTTTCCTCCAGATGCTTTGAGATGATGCCCAGAACGAGCTGTTCCATCATCTTTCCAGGGAACGAGGTGAGGCTGACTGGCCTGTAGTTTCCCAGGTCCTCCTTCTTGCCCTTTTTGAAGACTGGAGTGACGTTGGCTTTCCTCCAGTCCTCAGACACCTCACCTGTTCTCCAGGACCTTTCAAAGATGACTGAGAGCGGCCCAGCAATGACTTCTGCCAGCTCCCTCAGCACTCACAGGTGCATCGCATCAGGACCCATGGACTTGTGGATATCCAGTTTACTCAATTGATCTCTCACTTGATCCTCCTCAACCAAGGGAAAGTCCTTCTTCCTCCAGACTCTCCGTTACCTGTAAAGTCTGGGACTCCTGGGGTCTGGCCTGAGCAGTAAAGACTGAAGCAAAGAAGGCATTCAGTAACTCTGCCTTCTCTGCATCATCTGTCACCATGGCCCCTGTCTCATTCAACAGCGGGCCCACATTTTCTCTAATTTTCCTTTTGGCTCTGATGTACTTGAAGAAACCCTTCCTGTTGACTTTGATATTCCTTGCCAGATTTAATTCCAAGGAATAAGTGGAACAAAATTTAAGTGGAACAAAACTTAATTCCAGTAATTACCCGTTTACCCTCTTCAATGAGGTGTTTAGAACATTGATCTTTTCCTTTACTTACCACAAGTATAATTGCTTTCCTTATAAAAGCAATTTTAAATCTCAAGCTTACATTAAACACAAAAGTATCTTATAAGCTCGTTGGAAGTTCCCTTTTCCCATTGCTAGAATGCTACCTGTAAGGTAAGATACTCAGTTAAAAGTATTATAAAGAAATACACAAAAGTAGAGGAAAGGTGGCATTGCTTCATAAGGTTATGCATATACACACACACACAAGTAAAACATACACAAATCACATATGCACTCCCTGAAGGAGCAGAGAACAGCAAAATACAGTCTACATCTATCTACCACATCTACCAGTTCAGATGGTTCAAAACATCCATGAGTAAACATGACTGGGGCTACCAGATTTTCTGTTTAACTATACATACAAGAATCTCAAAACCAAAATCTGTTCTTGAGATACTTTTGAGATTCAAAGTTAATTTTTCCCTTTCCTGCTTTATTTTCCCCTCAATTTCCCACCTCCTAGGTAAAAAAGTTGGGAGGAAAAAATCAC
>VFFE01007095.1:590903-645330 GCA_008921705.1 Burhinus oedicnemus
AAAAAAAAAAAAAAAAAAAGGGCACCAAACTGCTGCTGTTGGACCAAAGCTTTGACTCTCCCAGCCCAGGGCAAGGGGAGGGCAGCGTGGAGTTGTCGGGGTGGACGTGCCCCCCTGCAGCGATGGCTGGCTCGGGGGCTGAGCCTGCGTGGCCCTGGGCACCGGGAAGTGGAGCTCAGGGCTGTGGCCTGGAGCGGTTTTGCTTCCCCTTGTCATTGCAGTCACGTGCATCGTGCCCAGCCACTGCATGCCCTGCTCCTGCCCAGCCACCGGCTCTGGGGAGGGTCACCAGGAACCTCCCCCTCCGGGGCTCTCCTCCACACCACCCCAGTGTGGGGACAGAGACAGCGACCATCAGCCTTCGGCCAAATGTGATACCAGTGGCAGTTTTGACAATGACGTTTTGGAGCCATAAACTGCCACACCAGAGATGCATGGACACTGTTTGGACATTAAGTTGTGCTGAGTGTTGTTAACAAGGAAAAGGAGAGTGGCAAAGACATAAAAAATGAGCAGTAAACCAGAACTTTTCAGATAGAATGATAAACCTGATTGCAAGCAACAAAACAGGTGTCTCTACTTAGGTCATTTAGAGCCGAGCTCTGTATGTTAACAATATGGAAATAAAAAAAAAACATGCCTGAAACTGCAAACTTCTCTTCCTTTTGTGCCAAGTTCCCCATATGCCGATGCCTCAAGGCCTTCAGAAAAAGCCCAGTCCCTGAAAGACAACCAAGTCAGGTAAAACTTAGATGTAATTTTCTAGCACTTCACACATCTTAGTGGATAAATGGAGTCGCATGTGCTACTACATTTATGGATTAAATCCATTGTGCCTCCTCTCTTTTTCATTCCTCTTTACTTAGCCACTGGCTGGGGCAATTAAGATTTTAAAGACATTCAAGACTGATCTTACAAGAGCCAGGCTGCTCTGAGGTTTGAGCCCTGTCGAGCCCCAGCTCACGCCATGTGTGACATGGAAGTGGGAGAAGGACAGACAGGAGGATGGATACAGGGAAGTCACTGAAAGGAGGGCTGGGCTGCCCCAGCACTGAGCACAGCAGGGGAGAGGGGAAAGTAGAGATCTTCATGGCTAAAAATGTCTTTTTGCTTTTCCCCGTACAGCCCTGGGGGAGAAGCCAGGCTCCAGCTGGGGACAGACATCCGGAGCTAGCTCAAGGGGGCTGCTGTGCCGCCCCACACCTCCCCGTCCGTCCCCTTCCCACGTTACTGGTTTTACGCCTTGCACCATCTCATCTGCACACCACAGGCTCCATAGCGTCCCTCATCATGGCTGTTGGCAAGGGAGAAGGACGTGGGGAAAAGGGGTCCCAATGCAGACGGGGGACTGGGATACCACAAAGTTCCTCCTTCTCCCCTCCAGCCCAGGAAAGGGCCCTGGTGCTGCGGGGCAGGCTGGAAGCCCGACGAACCGGCCTTTCCCATAGGGTGATTCAGCAGAAGCACCAGGGATTTTCCCTCCTCACGTGACTCTTGCTCACTTGCACCTTCGTGGCACGGCACCCGGAGAAGGAAACCGAAAGCAAACACAGCAGCTTTTGGGGCACAAACCCAGGGACGAGGGAAATGCCCTCCGTGCCACCGGCACGGGAAAGCAAATGCCTTCCTCCCCTTGCAGAAAAAACCACCCAGCCCTTTCGGGCAGCACCGTGCACCGGAGGAAAGGGCGAGGTTTGCAAGGCACGGCAGGAGCCACGCGCGCACCGAGGAGAGGGCAGGACGGTGCCCTGGCGTGAGGCGGATGGGAGTTCCCAGCCGCGCTGCTGCTGCGAGCGCCCAACCCAGCACTCAAACACGGAGCAACGCACACGGGCTTGCAGTGGGGATAGAAACGCTTAACTCACAGGCGCCTTCCTCCAGCTCAGCCTGCCCTGCAGCAACCTGCTGGCGTGTCCACGCCAGGTTATGGCCTCCACCTTCCCACTGTCAGCTCCACTCCATCCACAGAGAGGTGGGCCCAGCCCGTTCCACCGGCTCACTGGGGTTTTGGAGGGGAGTTTGTCCCCAGGGTAGGTGGAAGACAACAAATACCAGTCTAGGACTAGTTGTATATACATATTCCTTACATACACAACTCATTCCCTTATAGCCCCGGGGCTGGGCAGGAGGTACAAGTTTATTGGGGATGTGCTCCAGAGACTGCTGCTCTTAATGAAAACTCCACATTTCACCTTTGCCCTCCACCTCTTCCTTGCACAGGGGCAGGAAAAAAGAAAGCACAGCCTCCAAGATACTGAAGCAGGTCCTATAAGACACCTTCTAACACTTCTTAAATGCTTTAATCCTCTTCACACTGAATGGCAGTTCTTAGAGGCCAGTATTCTACTTCTTAGATGCACAGATGGACAGCGTTAACGCTTCGTCTTTGACTGTGCTCTTCAGGACAACCTCATCCCTGCGATGTCAGTTCCAGCTGTGTACCAGGCAGACTTTGACATAACAGAAATAAGTATCTAGAGGAGTACTAAGGATACCATTTATTTTCAAAATCACTAAAAAACCCAAACAAAACAGCTTATGGCGATACAGATTTACATAACAAAGACAGCAAATTGAAAAATGTACAATCTATTTCATGTTATTGCACTCACTTTTTTATAATATACAAGGCGTATTAAAGTTTTCATTAAAAGAAGTTTTATTTATATAAATAAAAGTGTAAATATACAGTATCATACAATGAGTGTATCAGCTTAACACATAAAAGCTACATAGAGTGGGATCCCCATTTCTCACATAACCTAGTCTACTGCTCATCAATATTTCCACGTGTACATTTACATACCCTAAATGTAGAAGCAGGTAAACATTCCCAGCTGGGAATAGTTCCTTCAGATTTCAACAAGAACCACTGCAAAACATTAGCTAGGGTTAATTTTAAGTGAGGGTTACTAGAAAATATGAATCACTCAACAGTTTATTAATACTTATCTGCCCTCATTAATTTTTTTTTCAGCAAGAAAATGATTGATGTTGCTCTCTCCCTAATTTAGGCCTAATCTCACAGTTTTTAATACAGATGCAGTCCCCACAGAAGCTGGAAAGAGCTTCTAGGTACAAAAGGCTGCAGAATACGCAATGGCAGTATCGCACCAGAGCCCATGCTCATATTCAGGACGTGCACCCTGAGCTGCCCCACGCCTGGAAGAAGCAAAGCGCTCCACCAGGCCTTCTCCATCTAGGAGCAAATCCACCTTATCTGGAATGCCTTCAGGTCCCTGATGAAGAGTTCTGGACAAAGCCCGTAATTTCATCCTGATTTTTTGGTATTCCAAGATGCAGCCGCAAGTCTCTGGAGAGTTCTCCATCTCTCCGAGAGCTTGGCCAACCCTCTGGCATGCCAAAGAACCACCATGGGAACCACTATGCAAACAGCAAGGCCAAAAATGCTCGTGAACCTACTGAACACTGATGAACTAATGCAATGCCCTCTGTCATTTTGGTGCGACCAGGCTCTTTAAAAAATAACATTTACTTTGCCAGGTGTGTAACCAAAGGTTCACTACATCTGTTTGGTCTACCCATCCTGTTTGTAATAAAGCAGACCTATGTTGCATAAATCCTGGGCCTTTAATGGGGAATGTCACCCCCATAGAGACGTCAGGAAATGCTACTGTAATCATATCAACACTGGTAACATCAGTAAAGATGTTTTTGTTCTTTCACAAAAAAAAAAAAAAAGTATTTTCAGGAACAGAAACAAGCAGGGTTAAATACTATTCTTTTTCTTGCTGTAATGTTAGTAGACAAGTGTTATCGTTCTACTCATAGTAACTATCAGACTTAAAACACTAAACCTATCTTTTAAATTATAGTCACTACTGAATCACACACAAAAATCCCCGTCTCTCTTTGCTGTTAATCAGCCAACACATATCTACGTGCATGTAAAATAAAATACTGAACAGTATTTGATTACTGAAAAATGAAAGCATTCTAAATCACTCACAATGAACAGTACCTGCAGATAAGCGTCTGAAAATATTCACCACGTATCATCTTAAGACACCTCAAATTAATTTACAAAATGAAGACTTTACCTTTGAGCTCACACCAGTTTAAGAGTGAGGGAAACATATGCCTCCCTGCGTTGGAACCTCCAAAACTTTAAACTGTGGACTGAAAAAAAATGCCATTTCCTAAAACACAATTGTGATTTACCACATTAAAGTAGCAAGAATTCAGTACTGCACTTGTACGTATTATACGTATACAGGTATGTATTCACTACGCTGCATTAAATTCCACATGCATTTTACGTATCTATTATACACGCTATTACAGTCAGATTTTGGTCATTCCTGAACAAGGCCTCACCATTTCATTGCCAAATGTCTTCTCCCTGTTTTTCAGCGAATACGCAGGGGTAACCTCTTTTACCCCAGCACAGGCCTGCACCCTCAGTGCGGTCCTCCGGCCCCAAGTGCTGCAACCTCCTGAAGCCTCTCTCTCTATGGAGGTGACCGAAGGCAAGGACCAGTCCCGACAGAGCAGCTGAGCTTCAGCGTCACAGGGGACCCAACTCCACAGTCATTTCACAGCACTGAACCTGAATTAGTCTCAACAGAAATCCTGCAGGCAAAGCAGCTGTAGGACTACATACAGTATTGCCTTTCCTGTAACCAAAAGCTGCATCTCTCCCTGGATTCACATGCTAATACGTCACTGAAAAAGAATTAAATCTATTCATTTTTAGGCAAACATTGCACAGCTTTTCTGCTTGCCTGGACTTGGGTTGCCTTGCAGAACTCAATTTTCATCAGCACATCACGAGTTGCAGTCTAATGAAGCTGTCACAGAAATGAACCAAAGCGAGTGCTCCACTAACCTGGCAGCAATTGCTCCAAGCACGGTTGAATAAATGTAAATAAACTGAACTCTAGTATGATCTTGAGGTAGGGCAAAGCGACAGGCCCAGACCTTTTTCTAACAGCTATGCAGTGTCTTGGCTCACTATAAACATAGGCAGCACTGCAGATTTGGACCAGCTCCAGGCTGAGGCTTCACCCTGGGCATGTTGGCTGCGAGGAGTCTCCAGCCTAATGCAACAAACAACCTGAGCACTCTGGAACAAACAACTTGTTCTCAGCTGATAAGGACACTGGCCCATTTCCTCCTGTATCTCTTTTTATGTTGTTTAGCTATCCCCAATGTAAGAAAAGAAATAACAGAGTCTAATCTCTTGCACCCACACACTCTCCTCCCAACACAGCAGACTATAAATAACACTCAGCAGCATGGCTCACTACCGATACCTCTACTGTGAGTAGAGGTGAGAAAACCCAAACGAAGCGCCCGTGGCATTGCAACCCTTTCAATTTTGCTGTATCTAACACCATGGTTTCTCCCATCTACACAAACAGCTTTCGGTTTCACCATCCAGAACTCTCAGCATCAGCCCGTTCCTGATGCAGCTGGGCGCACTTGTATCTTCCACACACATCCTCACCCACTCTCACACAAGCAAAAATAAATACTGGACAGGAGAAGACAAAAAAGAGCGATTAAAAGCCACCACAAATATGGCCAGTTCAGATTTAATCTGTTATAATCCCCATTTTAGACCACCATTTTCCAGCTTTGAGTGTTTCAAGTTGGGCAACCTTAAACCTCTTGCAGCCAAGTAAAAGCAGCCTGGCTTCCAGACATACTTAGCGATTGCTGAAGTCTGTGGGATCTGCAAGTGTTCAGCACCTGAAATTATCCCCCTTTTAAAAATATATATATTTTAAAGGTGCCTAACAATAGAAGCTTAAATTTGAAAATTCAGACCCCAATTTTTATCACTCCCATTTTAATCACAACTAACAACTCAGTCTACACCTCAGTGGTCAATCACCTATTATTTGGACATTATTTTCTTGCTAACAGATTTCTGCATTAATGCCAAAAGCTTTCAGATACAAGTTGCATCTAAGAGCAGATTCGATTGGAGTGGATGCTGAGTTAGTTCATCAGTTTTAAGAGGACTTTTCAGCTTCACGATAAAATGCTCATGTTTTAGGCATAAAAGTTGTGCAAAATTATACTCTTTTGTCATGCATTTTTAGCAAAACTGCACTTAGAAGAATAAAGTGAGATTGTTCCAGACATTCTCTTATTACAACAAAAAAAGGACCAGGCCCTAAGTAAGTGTCCTGAAGTCTTATTACAGCTAAGTGATGTAGTACAGTCTAAATACCCATCCTTGTCAACAGGATGGCAACCAACAAATTATACTCCCAACGCTCTCCAGATACTAAAAATATCAGGGACAGGCACAGTGTTATTTATCTCAGTCAAAATACTTTAAATCAAACCCAGGAGAGGTCTTGAAGTTCCATTAAAACGGCCACATAATACAAAAGCGTCTCTTAACATTTGGCTTCTTTCATCCTCAATAATTAGGTGAGATTTTATGATGCTCATCACACGCTTGCTCAGTGGTTCTCCAAGGCTCTCAGCACCTCTCTGTAGAGCATTAAGACACTTCTGTGTGACTTTAGAAACAAAGACAGCTTGTAACCAGTTTTAAATGTTTTGTCTTAGGAAGTGTGATTAGATGTAGTGCTTCCATCATGCTGAAGTTCTGTGTTTTCTGATTAGCAACTGAACAGGGCCCTCTGGCACAGATTTAATAATATTCCAGGCATCGTAATGCATGAGGCCAAGTAATGATTTTCCACTAACAGCAAGAATTTCATCTCCAGTTTCTATGTTTCCAGATTGCTCTGCAGCACCACCTAGGAGCAAGAGGGGAAAAAAGTCAGTGTTAAAAAAAATTTGCATTCCACTGTGATGAACAGCAAATAAACCGTTTTTCCAGCAGTGGCAGTTTCAGTACAAATCACTTATGTTCAGCTCAGCTCTAGCAATCTACCCCATGCTGCATCTCACAGAAAATGTTATTTTAACCAAGATAAATCCTCATTCTCAGAAAAAATGTTTGGTTTTGAAGGAAGCAGTATGAATGCATGAAATATGCTGCACACTATCTCTGTAGCTGTAAGAAAACTTGGTTGATAAAATAAACATAAAGGTTGTATGTGGCATGGATGTATTTTCTCAAATGGAATTTTAAAATGGTAATAAGCAGGTAATGCAGTAGATTTGGAATTTTAAAATGGTAATAAGCAGGTAATGCAGTAGATTGTAAAACCCAGGTAACGGGAGTGAACAAACCAGACGTGGGTAGCAAAGTTATGACAAACACACCAGATACAGAAACAGCTCCTAGAGAGGAGCATACCCTTCACTGCTAATGGAAGTTATGTCTTCTGTAACGATAATTTAACTAACATCAGCCATCATGGTAAGGGGAGGGGAAAAGGACTGTATCCAAGGATATAAAGTAATGAGCTCAAAACTTAAACATGCTCTTTACCTCAGAACCAATTTCTAAGGAGGGGAAAACAAACACACACACAAAAATTGATAAGCAATTCAGGAAATAACAGTTTGATTTTTTCCCTTGATGAGAGAACCACTGAAAAGTAATCCTGTAAAAAAGCTGCACACCCACAGCTTCATTGAGAGTTTCAGCTTCCTTTAGAAAGTGCTATATTTTGCACTAAACTCAGTCTCAGACTAAGATATATTAAAATCACAGCATAGTTGTGGGATTGGTTTCCTTTCTATACATGGTTCATATAAGTTTAACTACCTGCTAACAAACAAAGCATCCACGAGTAGCAGTTTTTGAATCTGAATATCACATATCCTTGGTGAAAGCTAATACTGATATCGAACAAAAAAAAATAACGAAAACAAAAAAAGGTAAAATTAATAATTGGGTATAACGCAGGATGGTGCTTTGGAACCACACTGATTATCTGCACTATGCTTCTCTTAGAAAAGAGTCAGATAAGGCATGAAATTCTCAAAGTGCTACATACGATAGTGCTGCTGTTAATTTAATGACTAGAATAGTGGAGAAGCCCAGGAAGGAACTGCATCATATTTAGTAAATCAGATCACTCCACAAACATTTACTAGCAGATGCAATCCCTAGCCATTCCCAGGCGGGGTTTTTCTACTGACCACTTTGGCTAGTATGATAAATGAGGGTCACAAAACCCACCTTTGCCTCAAAAAAAAATTGAGTCTGAGAATTAAAATGTCTGTAAAATGCACAAAAGGAAAACTGGGATAATATCCACTGCATACTTGTAGTACCTTTAAAGATTCTTTTTACAAGCAAGGGCCTATCTCCAGCAATGGAAGCTTTTCCACCATCAAGACTGAATCCCAAGCCAGCAGAGGTTTTCCATAATTCAACGCAGATGACATCATTCATATCCAGGTTTGGATCTGTGACAGAATATACATAATATCTTGTTATGCAGTTAACAGTAAATTTCAAGTTGTGTTTGGTTGGTTTTGTTTTTGCCGCAGTGACAAAGCAATTCAGAGTTCAGTTCATATTCAGATTAGAACATGTTGTCACCCAGTTTCTCAGATGTGAATGCAGCTGTGAAGGGGAGACAGTACAAAACACGTTTATGCACTGAGGCATTTTAATTTTGCATGTTCAACAAAAACCTGCCAAGGCATTTTTTTTGGCAAAATTAAAGCTTAGCGAACTTAGCAAAGATGCTAAACATCAACAAAATAACTGAAAAATTACAAAAATACTGAGCGGAGAGCATTTGTTTTTCTTTCATTTGTTCTCACTTGCTTATTCAATGAGCCATATCTTTTTAAATAAGAGTAATGAATGAATTGTTACATTAAACAAACACGTTCCATCCTCTTAAGGAAAAATCTGTAATTGCTCACTAGGGTGCATAATTGTTTCGGGTCTCACATCTATGGAAATAGACATAATTACCTGTAGGTGCATCCTGCCTCCTACACAGCAGATGTTTTTAGACTGCAATATTGCTGTAACTGACATAAAATATGAATTTTGCTTAGGGGGAAATAAAACTACAGTTTTGGAAAACAGGACCCTCTTTGGCCTGTGTGAATGTAAAAATTATGCAGTCTGTATTATCAGAAATTACTGCCACCGTTATCTCAAACAACTTCATATGTTATCTATAACATTTGAAGATGTGCTTTGCCTTGCAGGAGGGAAATATGTTTGTAGTAACACAGTACTGTGTCGTTTATGAGATAATGCTGCCCCCTAGTGCCTGCAGCCAGCAGATAGTCTGCATTTGCCAACGTGAAGGACGCAGGGAGTTTAGCGTAGATCTGAAGTAATTACATATGCTATATCCATGGGAGCAATTCCACAAAGGCTAATCCATACATTTACAGAGTGCTTCCTATTTCTTTTAATCTGTATTCCAAAGCTGTAATATAAAACTCAGTGAAAGCATAAAACAATAAAAACTGCTACAGAAAAAACCCCACCCAAATCAGTAACAATTACAGCCAACAGGTTAAAAATGGGTGAGTGGCAGCTCCATGTCTTGGTTTTGGGGTGGTCTGAGCTAAGTGTCTGGTACTGGAAGCCCCATCACCAAATCTCTCAGCAATATGCTCTAACCACTGCCCACTCCCTCCCAGGGACACTGCAGGACTGAAGCGGGTCATCCCCTGCTCCCGAAGCAGCGGCATACAGACAGGTATTAACGCATTTTGTGTCTTGATTCTACAATTAAAAAAAAAAAAAAAAAAAAAAAAAAAAGAGAGAGAGAGAGAGCAAGGAGGAAACAGCAATAGCCAAAAATATCAAAATGAGATATTTCTACTGGAAATTGGAAGTCAAATGCAAAATATATTGATCTTGTTGTTTAGTCTCTGATTATTCTTATCAACTCCTCTACAATTTTGATTAAACTACTGTTGATTTCCAGCCTTCATTGTAGTTTTTTAATGCATGGCTTTGACAGTTTCCTGATCTTTGTGAAATGTGGAGTGTTTGTGGGTTGGAATGCAGGTAGATGTCAGCTCCATGCTCACAACAATCTTTAAGTGGAACAAAATTGGGACCATAAGTGAACCACAGAAGACAGGTTAATCTAATATAGTAACAGGGTCTAATTTGTAAAAAATTACTTCAGTCTTCTTGTAGAGCATTTTTTGCATCTCTCATTTACACAGCAGCAAAATTAGATGGATATTAAAGTAACATTAAAATTCTTAGAGACTGAGGTCTTACAGGACCTCACAGATTCACTCTTACAAAAGCCAGAGTTTAACATTAGGTCAAATAGTGGGACTAAAGCTTGCATAACAGTAACACTTTGAACACTCTACAGAGATTTTGCCATGTTTGTAACTTTGTGCGAAGGCATTACCTTTCAAGGTCAGGAGGATCAGGCTTTTCTTCTTAAGTTTTTTTAGCAAACTAGTCCAGGAGTGTTATGAAAGCCAATAGCCATTACTGAAGTATCTTCATCCAGATGGACGTTTGGAAAGACATCAATTCCACTTGCTCTAGACCTTTGCACTGTGTGCTCAGTGTTGTGTTCACCATCCCCTCTGTCAAATCTGCCTGCCACATATGGTGGGGATGACAGCACCCTGAAAATTCAGCAAGTCTCCCATCAAGCCACAAGCTGTCACTGATACAGAGGCTAAACAGAGCTTTTATAAAGCTGCACATCTGGAAAACATGGCATTACTGATTCATTAATTAGTACATCAAAGTTAGGTACGTTTTCGTAGAAAAACACTGGAGCTTTAGAAATACTGGCTGGACTTCATATCTGCCATTCTTTGGGTGATATTCATGTAAACTGAGTGTTTGGGAATCTTACAGGAAATTGTTATATTCTGGATAGGCTGCTGTCAATGCACAGTTTTTAACGTTTACATGTAGCAATAATGAATGATATAAACCACATATGATACAAGACACATGTATCTATATAAACACTATAAACACACTTTTTTTTTTTAAAGCAAGCTAGGCGTTATGGATGCCTTTGCCATTGAGGAACTCTTGTATACATTGCCAGACATTTACTTGGTCCTAAGAATTACTCCAGCCAAAAACTAGTTCAGTATCTTAATAGTATTCCGACTGTGGACAAAATCTGATGCCTAAAGAATATAAGAACAGGGCAAGTACATTGCTATATTTCTCTTCAGAATAGTTTCCCCAACTCTCACACCCTGTAGCTTGAGTACCTCCTGAGCCAATGGTGCTTTTTAAAATATTCAGCTGCTATCAGCGTTTTTTAGCTCAATGGACTTCTCTGGTCTCCCAGTTCCACAGCTTCACTTCACATTGGATAAAGAATCACCTCCTTTCACTTTGAACCTGGCAACTGTTAGTTTAAATCGATGAAATGTTCTTTTACTCTCTAGTTCTTTTACTGAAGAAAGTAGTAAATAACTGATCCGTCTTCATCCTCTCCATGCCACTAGCTATGGGAATCAAAATCATAACTTACACTGGCCAAAGGGCCAGGAACCAAGTAGACATCATGATCTAAGTCTGCTTTCTTGACATTCAGGTTGAGGAACAATTCATGCAGCTTTTCCAGATTGTTTCCTGAACCTAATCTTACTGAAGAACAGCTGTGCTGGAGTCATATACCCAAGCATCTATTCCAGCAACCTGTAGCTACAACAGGATGCTTAGGGAAAAGCACAAAAATATGGCATGCATTTCTCTCTTATATGCTTTTATCTTCTAGCAATCTTTACGTCCAATCTGATGTGGTAGTAATTGTGATGATATCATTACATTCATTATTCTAGATCCAGAAGCACTTCACACACTGTGGGTTGCCATAGTCAGTTTATAGCACAAAGAACAGACACATGTAGGTGGCAGATGAGAGCAGAATCAGTACTCCTGAATGCAGAGCTGTTTGCTTTTCCTGCACTGTGCAGCTAGCTCTGTACAGCTTAACTGGGAGAGGGAGAGAGAGAATGACAAATTTTGTTTAGAAGAAACTACTTTGTGCTCATAAATAAGATTTTTTTGCTTTTATGAAAGGTCAAATCCATTCTGAGGCATCTAGAAATATACAGAATGGATTGTTTCAAACTCAGCGTTAACTTGCAGGATTGCAGAAACCAACAAATATTTTTTAATATGTCCAATTTACTCATGTAAACACTTTGTGACTAGGCATAAAATATCAATTTTGAATTGTCATAATCAACTCCAGAAAAGGAGCAACCCACACGAATTGACAGTACTGAAGAAGAGTTTGCTAGCACATTCACACTGAATGAGATACTGGTAAGAAACTTGGTATAGAGTTCATCCAGGAGAGCATACTTCCACAGGAATGTTATTTACAGTGAACCTCATGAAAAGTTATTCACATTCAAAGGATAAGTCTTGCTTCTCAATTCTAAGCTGCCATATTTACCATCTGGGGTGCGTAGCTCTCTGACAATTTTGTACTCTATCTATTGGCACTTGATTTTTTTAAAATATCGCTAAGCAATATTTTACAAGCATTTGCATTCTCAGCATAGCTGCACCCATATTCAAAGATGACGTGCTTTTGCCTTCTCCTAGAAAAAACAGCTTCAGCATTTCTTGCAGCTCTATTTAATCCAAAATATGTAATTTCAAACCAAAAGTCATTTTTGCTACTGGATAGAAAAAAGACAGAGCTGAGAAATTTTACTTCCCCCCCCATTTCTGTCAGGATTTTTCATGAGTTTTAATAATCATTACAGGAAGCTTGCAAAGTATATTCAGAAAAGAAGTCCCTGGAGTTAATCAGAAACAACTCCACTGAAATATTTGTTTGTTGAAGAACCTTAACTTTTACATTTTCATATAAAGAAAAAAAGGTAAAGATCCCTGCTGGAGTTGAATTTTAATTGCCACTAATTTTGCTAAAGAATTTCTCTATTTTGCTGTTTAATTCTTTTTCCACTACAGCTGCCATCCATCTAAAGCTGGCTTGCTACAACTCATCAGGATTCTTAAGCAATGACATACAGACTTTGTAAATAAGAACTCATTTTATTCATGCTGTGTGCACTTCTAGTTGTAAAATATTAAAGCAGGACCTGTAGACAGGTGAACAGTTAAAGAAGAAACTAAAAAACCCTAAGCAATTAGCCTCTGCTCAAATCAATCACATAAACTTTAGGGCCCAGAGTGTACTGGACTGATTTAAAATTTGCATAAGTCCTTCCTTTTATCAGTGATGTTCTCATCTGAGCTGTCCCACTGAAAGGCCTCACCTATAGCCTAATCCACCACAGCATCACTCTTAATTCCTGTGTTTTTAGCAGTGTGGTGCAGATCAGTTCCTTAACAGAAAATTATCGTACTTCTCCCACAAAAAAATGAATCCTCCTTGTTTATCTGAGTCCAGCTTTGATTCCTTAGTGAACATAACATTCAACTGAACAAATCCACTGCTACCACTGGAAATTTGCCAGTAAAGGTGGAAAAGGTTGGCCAAAACTGGTAAAATCTGTAACATCCAGCCTTCTACATAGGGACCCTTCCAAAGAAGGCAACAGAGATTGGCTCCATGCTGAATTTCTGCTGCTGATTCTAAAGCAGCATAAAGAAGGAAAGTCTTTGGACTTCGCTGCGTCACAGCCAGGCTGATGAAGGGCTTTAGGTGCCATGTGGAGCCAGAAGACACTGTAGTGTTTCAGAGGCTAGCTCTAGCGTACCTCAAAGTATTCAGCATTTGGCAATACAAAAAATTTGGCTCCCTACAGAACAAGGCAAGAAAGAAATCGGAATCAACTTGCAGTTTCCATCCCTCCATGTGATCTTCCCATTTAGGGAAGTAATGGCCCTTTTTTTTTTTGGGGTGGGGAGGGATAGTTATACATGCAACCAAAGCAAGACTATTGAAACCACCACAGGAGGATCAAGAGGAACATCAGGTGCAGAATGTTTCTATGATACCTGTGTTGACAGAGCCAAGTGCCACCTACACAGAGAAGGAGACTGCTCAAGGAGCTCTACCAGAAAAGGTGGTCTCCTTACACTTAATAATCTGTTAGTGAAAATAGAAGAGGCCTCAGGGAGAGGCTCCCTGTGTGGGGTACCAGAAGCAGAGCAACCTGGGCTTACAGCAAGGTACTAAGCTACTGGACAGTGCTCAGTGCTGCTTCTGCGATAACTAGGCTATGTTTGAGTATCGTGAGCAGACTCAGACTTGCTGAGCTGATGCCTATAAACTAACAGACTGGTTTTTGACATTGGTGTCCAACCCATACCAGCCATTGGTATACCGTCCCAACCGAGATGCAAGACATACACAGCAAAGTACACGCACACTATGCTTCATATTTCTCTTACAGTTCCTGCTGACTGTTTTCTTTTAGCACTTTCATTTCATCCACCTCTTACTGCTCCAGTCAATTGGAAAGAATATTCAGCTGTCTTAATCTGGGCCTCACCATATAAATATTCTCATGTTTTAATTGCCATTTTATTATTCAGAAGAGAGAAGAACTGAAAAAGTTCTTCATGCTTCAGTGAAAACTGTAATACTACTCGTATCTTAACATGGCAAAGAAGATTTTTTGTTGCATTCATTATTTGTTCAAAGGAACAGCATAGTTCAAGCATGCAATTTATTCGGAGCAGACATTTTATTAAATCACAGTTGCTCTTTCAAAAGAATGCGACACACTGACAAAAGACAGCTGATCCTCATCTTACTTTCACGTTAAAAAAAACATCTCCCAGTGATGCAGTTGGGAAGTCACTCACCTGAACACTGCAAGTATTAGACACTGTAAGGACAAGCGTAGCACTAAACTAAGACTCTGTGCTTGGCATTTCATATGGCATCAACCTCAGATCACATAAAGTTGACTCTGGTATCAGCAATGCCTGCAATACGGAAATCTCCTCAGAGCATTCTGAGCCAAACAGATACTTTAGTATCCTTCTTAGCCTGAAAATTTAAGGAATGTACCAACCTCTGCCCTTACATTAATTTATGCACCTCTTTTTTTGAAAAGAAAAAAAAAAAAATGTTCCTTGGTTTCCTGAAATCACTAAAAGCCAAACTTGAATTTCTAAGTCAGAGGTTATATTTTCTGTGCAGTTAGGGCTACCACCCAACAAATGACTGAACATCTATCCTTCTTTGTATTACTTCTGTATGATGTCATCAATTTGTCCAATGTATCCCTTAAACTGTACTACTGGTCAGAAAATCATGACTGAAATGCAACCTTTGCTAAGCCCAAGGCAGGTTGGTGAAAAAAATCAAAGACAGGAATGTGTCTACTAAGACCCAGATTCTGCAGACATTGACTTAACTGTATCAATTTTGCTCATAAGCAATTTAAGGGGACTATCCCTCACAAAGTCACGTAGGGGAATAAGGGATTCATAGGAACAGGATAATATCCATTTCCTGAATCACTTTCCATTCCCTAGCAGGGCTGGATGTTATCATTTGTTTATCTATAATTTAAGTATGATTTTATTAATGTAGGAAATAAATGTATTCATTCAGCAGGAGAGCTCCCATTCATGTTTATAAGTTTGAATTTATCTTGTTCATTGTATTTTAACTAGGTACTTCCCAAAAGGCTTTAAAATGTTCAAATGTAGAGAACAGATTTGGAGAACAGACTTGCAATCAGAGCATGGCTGAGTTTGGAAGACCACCAGATCCAACCACCCTACTCAAAGCAGGGGGGACTACAGCAGGTTACTCAGGTTTTGAGGATCTCTAAGGACAGAGACTGTCAGCAGCTTATTCCAGTGTTTGACCACAATTCAAAAGCAAAGCAGACTGTTCTTCTGTTTAAATGGAATTTCCTGTAATTTCCTGTATTTCAGTTTGCAGCCATTTCCTCTTGCCTTGTTTTCTTGCCCTGGGAACCACTGGGAAGACTCTGGCTCCATCTTTTCTTCACCTATCAGATGTTTATACACCTTGATAAGTTACCCCCGAGCCTTCTCTTCTTCAGGCTAAACAGTCCCAGCTCTCAGCCTCTCCTTGTATGACAGATGCTCCAAGCCCTTATTCATCTTCATTGTCCTTCACTGGACTTGCTCCAATATGGCTATTTGTCTCTTGGACCACTGAACTCAGGACTGGGGCACAGCGCTCCAGATGTGGCCTCACCACTGCCAAGCAGAAGAGAAGGATCATCTCCCTCAGCCTGGCAACTCTGTTTCTAATACAGCCCAGAATGTTGGCATTCTAGCCACAAGGGTGCATTTTTGGCTTGTTGCCCACCAGGACCCCCTAGGTCGTTTTCACCATCACATTTTCTTTTGATTTTATATTCCAAATTTCTGTCTTAAAAGGCAAGCACCAATAAATGTCTTATCTGTTCGTGATCTGCATTACCTGTAGCACTCTTTAGCCTCAAAGTGGCTAAAAACTTCAACATGAACTAAGTCAGTGAAAATGCTTTTAAAAAGCCTAGTATAGCTACAGGTACAAGAACACAATGATCCCGAGTAATTTTTATTGTACAGTTAGTTTTGATTTGAAGTAGTAAGGCCCTTTATACAGTTATACACGTACCTGCACTGTTTACGTGGCAAGTTCATGCACTAGGCTGAGCTGTTGGTGCCAATAAATCAGGCATACCGTCTTCCACCAGCTAAAGATCCATTGACATATGAAAATATTTTCCTGGAACAACAATTCCAAGGATTCCCCTCTCCCCCTCATCTTAGTTTCACAGATTTACAGTCCTTAGCCAGAAAGAAACAAGGGTAACATTCAGAGAATACAATAGCAAGGTCAGGGGAAGATGAACATTCATCCTTATTTACTTCAGTTTTAAAAGGAAATCAAGTTCCTAAATGCTTTAGTGTAATTTGTGGATGATCAACTTCAATGTATTTTAATACTTAAATTGCCACAGACTCCAAAGAACCGTCACAATACCATCAGCAGGACTGTTTGGTTATCCAGGCTTATTCCCATTTCATTGGGAACATCTGGAGCTAGGAACCAGTGCAAACAGAAATAAGAAGGCATGCAGTTTTCTAACAGATGTTTAAATAGAGAACAGAATTAAAAATACAGATGCCTAACAATGAGGATATTTAATTTAGAGAATAAATATTGTGCTAGAGTCCTTGTGTGCCTCTATTTTTGGCCGCTGCCTACAGAAAGTTAAATATTGCTGTATCCAGTCACAGATCCCACTGCAGAATCTTGGAGAAAGTTTAGCTATGTATTCAGGGCCCTAGAAATACTCAGTCATGTAAGCTCTCCAGCCACAACCATTACTAGCAGCCCACCTTTTCCCATGACAGCTTGCTTAGTCCCCTTCCCCCAAATATTACAGTAATTCCAGAAAACTGATTTCATAAAACAGTTTCAGTATTACAGAATATATCAAAACCACAGGACTTTGGTTCCTAAGTGCTCTTGAAAATTCTACCCACGTGTATTTCTTTGCTAACCTCACAGTGAATATATGTCCTTGTAATTGCTCAAAAATGAGACTTTCTCCTGTGTACACAAATAAGATAGATCTAAAATAAAAAGAACTGGATTTTTAGGGTCATAGTTCTGAAACTGCCACCTAGGCATGTCTGAAATACAGGTTGATAATTAGATTAAGTACTAAGACAGAAAAAAGTGTGAAGACAAATGCTGACAGTTTAAAACAAAGCTGAATACTTTTTTCTTCCCCAAGTCTTCTTTTTACTATTACTTTAAGTGCACTACTGATGATCATTTCTGCCTCAACAGATCCAGGAGGACATTATTTACAACTCATTTCCACAATTGCCAGGGACTTTTGGAAATCACATCCATTAACTTCAACATAGAACAATGAAGAGAATCTGATATTGAAGCCATACACATTTATGCAAGTACCAGAACTGACAACCTCCCAATCACACAGTGTTAACAGAAGCAGGACTACAGTCCACCACTGTCAAAACATTCATGTATCCCTGAACATGACTGCTTAACAAGGGTTCAACCCCTGTCTTGTGCCTGTACATGTATACAGGGGATGCTTCCCTCTTTTTCCACTTCTCCTCTACCACACCTTCCTTTTCACCATCCCATGTCTCAGACTCACGGCAGTGTTTGCCCTTACACTAGTGCTCTATCATTCTCATTTACCCAGACTCAAGTTTCAAAATCCAGTTTCCCAGATCAAGAGTCCCTGTGCTCATGCACTCCCCACAACAGTCATTTTTTGTCCCTCATGCTAGAGAGGGAATTTATTCCCACTAACCTTCCCAGAAAGAGCCCTGTTTGTGCCTCAGTCATCTCCTATAACAAGCCTTTTTATACCTCTCCCCATGAAGATTCCCTTTACCTTCCCTCTCACCTCTAGTGGAGGGATGCCCACGTGGGATCCCATTTGCTATATACCTTTTACCCAGTTATACCCCTAAGTCTCTCTCAGCAACCCTCTAAATCTTTCCCACATACAGCTCACAATCCTACAACTTTGTGAGCTTCTCACATCAAAGCCACCCAGTATTCCTCAAAACCAACTCTACTATTCCTTATGTCCTTTCCATAACTGTCCTTTCCCCTTGCACTCCATACAAGGCGTTTCCTTTTCCTGCCCATTAGCAGACCCTATGAGGACTCCATACCCAGCCTCACCAAGGATTTGCTGTCACATACTTTAAGCTATGATTCTGCTTTCTGCAGCTCCCCCAGCCCTTGCTTCTCTGTTTGGAGAGTTAAAGCATCTTTGAGGTTGCTAATGTAAATGCATAGAATACACCCGGGTCCTTCACTGTCTCTTAAATGTACCCCTTTTCCATAAAGTCAATTTATTGCACATCAATCGCTCCCTGAAAACTTGCACTAGAGCAGCTAACATAGACATTAGCCTAGAGACATGATGAGCTGCAGAATTTCCTCACATAATGTCAGTTGTACTGGCAAAAGGCACAGTGACAGTCATTGTCAGAAACTCAGTCCAGTAAAAGCCTTTTGCTAGTAGGGAATAACAGTATTCCTGTGTTGTAACAAATTTTTATGTGCCATAAACTGTACCTAGCCAAACTCTGCCTTCCCACTTCACTTCAATGGGTGCAATTAGGCTAATGCTAATTATCTTTGGAAACCTCTCAGGGCAGTTTTTGGTACAAAGCACCTGCCCTTCTGGGCATATTCTTGTGACCGTTTTCTTTTTTCAGTCAATTGTGCTTGATCTTAGTGTCATTAAAAGAGCAGTCAAGAATCTTTCCTATATCTATGTTTTTCTTTTAGCACTCAAAGACTAGAGGTTACTTCAGAAATAAGCTCAGAAATAAGCTTTTGCTGCTACCATTATTCTGTCCGTCACAGGCGATGGTCAAAAAGGGAAAGCTGAAGGCACATATGTGGCTGCTGCATGCAGCAGAGCAGGCTATGGGTTTGAAAGACTGAAAAAGAGACAACTTCTGCACTGAAAGAAATCATTTGAAAAATCATGGCAAATTTGCCAGCACTGGGATAGGAAAAAGAAAAACCAACCAAACCTCAAAACAAACAACTAAAAAACATGAGAGGGGTATACTGTGTGTTCACAGTATGATTTGCTGTGAGTTAAGCTTTCCCTGTGACCATATACCACAGATTCATCTTCCTTACCTTGCAGGAATGACCGGGTTCAGCCTTTTTTCTTTTTACTTTAAAAAAAAAAATCTCCTCTGACATAGTACAATTACTTTTTATCAGAAATGTCATTACCTTTCACAGAAGTAGACTGAAGTATCTCATCACCTTTTTTATTCTTGCAGGGCTCTTTTTTCCTCTGGACTCTTCACCACAGCTACAGACCTTCTCAGAAAGGCTCCTTGTGGGAAATCTTCACAGCTGAGGAGAATAACAACAGAAAACACAGTGTTTGAGAGGGCTTGTTGGAGTACACAGTGCTGTCAGAAACTTACTGCCAAAGACAATTTGCACAGGCACATAAAAGCTAGATCAGATTCAGAGTGGTAAGTACTTAACAATTGGAACTGTTTATTCCTCTCCTTTAATATTATCCTTTATTCTTCATTTAGACTCACTGTAGATTTTCTTGTTCTTTTTATATAAAAGGACATCCTAATTTGTTTGAATTTTGTACTCAGGAAAAGAAGAGAGAATAAAACTGACAGCCCTCCAGTTTCATTTTACCTGTAGGAGAACAGCAAGAGCAGAGCAGCTCCACAAAGGATAACAAGCCAGGAACCAAAGGTGACCACAACACTGGAAGTGCCCTCACTTACCAGGGCATTTTCCCAGAGGGTTTGAACATGGTAGGCAGCATGGTAGTAATAACAGGGTCCATTGACAGTCCCAGACAAGGCAAGGTAATGAACCAGGTCCAGGGTCCAACCTGGGGACCCTCGCAGGAGATGAGGCCAGAAACATGGCTGGAGATAATGCTGCAATATGGGTCCAATATCCATCCAGGAGAAAAGACAGGCTACCTAAAATACTGGCCCAAGATCCCTCAAGGAAGCAAGCCAAGAAACAGGACCAGAGACAGGTACACCTGTTACATAGCTCAGGCCAAGACTGAAGTCCAAGCCTGAGCTTAAACAGAGCTCCTGGGATCATGGGCAGATGGTGGAGGCCCCAGGTGAGGCTGGTCAGGGACATCAAGGGCTATTAGTGCTCTCATGTCGCAACCATAGTCAATGGCTCAATGTCAGGTTACCACTGGTGCTAATACTCAGTGTCTTTCCCAACAACTTAAACGATGATACAAGATGAACCCTCAGCAAATCTGTTCAGAGCAGTTAAGGTGTAGTAGTTGCTCAGGGCAACAATATTACTCTGGTCTGAGGTTGTGAACATCTGCTTGCACAGCGCTGTGTCTGGAGCACATGCTTTACTCGTCCTGGCAGTTAAGCTGCCTGCACTTAAGGCCAGCTTTCTGAGAAGAGAGAGCTGTTTGAGAAGCCTTGGTGAGCCTTGGAGCTCAGCTGCTGTGAGTTTCAGCAGGGGCTCCTCTCCCTGCCCCATCCCAAGGCTCCTGCCCCTGCCTGCCTTGCTGTTGTGCTCGCTCCCATCTTTTTCTCCCTTATGGAGAAGAATCAGTCCCTGCTGCACCAGGGACACACTGCTGCTCATGGCAGGAATCTCAGTCTACCATGAGCACATCCTGGGACCAGTTCAAGACCAACTAAATTCTTGTCCATTGTACTGATTTTCCCAGTAAGTGGCATAGACATTGTGCCGTGGGACCTGGAGAGTGTTGCACTGGAAAATACATAGTTCTCACAGATTTGGCTAAATTTCAAAGCATGGCCATGCTTCCCATCCTCAGGATTCAAGTAAGCCTTGGCCCTATGTGAGGAGAGACCTAAGTGGGCACCATACCCCCTGCCCTTTCTGTATTCATGATTTACAAAGGCAGACAGGCAGAAGGGAGCTGTGTGATGCACTCCACCACATCTCTCATCTCTGGGGCAAGCAGAACAACACCCCAGCAAATACCATGGCACACACCCACTCTGCAGCTGAGGTATGACCACTGAGGCGACTCACTGTGAATGTCCAAAGCTAATTCAGTTAATAAAATGCCCAAACAGCTATCAAGAGGAAAGGCTCCAGACATAGTTGAAGATGAAATATAAATTGCACGAGACAGAAAGGGGTGTGGGGAGCTTTCCCATGCTGCACGGGGTAGTACTAATTGGGAAAAGGAAAACAGCTGTCTTGCTCCTCTGGAACATTTGCCTGAGAAAGTAAAATAGGAGGCCAGTGGCTGCACTATATTCAGAGCAAATAAACTCAAACAGCTTCTACTATAAACAAGAGTCTGATGTAATATAAAAGGTCACTGAGCACTGCCTTGGACAGTCCCAACAAAGGGCACTATAAAGCTCATTTCTTTTGCACCGATTCTCTTAGAAAAGTAATGTATTTGTGACTTTCTATACTTCATTTGTTTGAAGCAACTTCAGCTTTGTTATCAAAGATCAACCTTTGTAAAACTTCATCAATTTATTCTCGGGATTAAGCATAGTCTTTCAAATTAATTAGGTAGCACAACAAATGCTTGTAGAATCTGAATGCCCTGATGGACTTGAAAGGAATGTCAAATGGGCTTGGACAGACTATTAAAATCAAGTCATTTGGGAGTGAACTGGAGATTTAAAAGTCTCCACCATGACTTCTGGAGCATATTAGTGCTTTCATGCAAGAAGGCTCACTTTACCTTCCCCTCATTCATTCCCTTTCTGTCAAATTGTGCTCAGTTTCAAGCGACTGAAGACATTATCTCCCACAGACGTCAGAAGTGGAAGTTCTCAGATGATTTTAGAGCCTCAGATTTAAGGCCTTATTCTTGTTTGCAGTTGTGGAAATGAATTAGGCAGAACCCTGAAACAAACTGCTTCACCTCCCATACGCTCACACTCCATTCATCAGCAGCTTTCTGGCCAGAGCCAGAGATACTTGCTGGTAAACACGGATAAGGCAGTTCCATTCCAAAAAGGAGCCTCTATTTTCAGCATTTGACAAGAGACAATGGCCAGCTAGCGTGAATCACAGCACAGCAACAAGCGGTCCCATCTAAGGCACCTCATTCTACTCTGGTAGTGTTTAAAGACCATGGACATATCACTGAGGGACAGGTTTTCACTGAGAGGGAGAGAATCTGTAAGCCAGGTGCAGACCTACTCTGCAGACTCATTTGAGATTGATTTTTAGCTCTTCCTATCTAAAACATTGTTTGGCTCAGCCTTTACTAGGCACTTGAGAATTCACACCAAAAGAGGGACATACTAAGATTTCTTTGCCCCTGCAGCTCAGCCTGTCCACTGGATGGAATCCCTTGCTCTGTAATTTAGGTGGCAGATGGAGAGATTTTTAGCTTTACAGACTCTCAGTCTAGTTTGAGCTGATAGGAATAGGAGAAACGCAGTGGGTATTCTCCCATTCCATTCCAAGACTTGCAAGGGAAGAAGCAGACTTTGCAGGTTTCATTAGTTATATCTATCTACAAAGCTTATTTTTCAGCAGGAAAAGCCTGGGATTCAGATACTTAAGCAATTTATTTGCCTGGAATACCTCCTCTCCCCCCACCAACCAATACCAGAATGTTTTTGTTTCAGACAATATTTTGGCACACCACCTTTGCTGCAAGCACACATAGCTTATTGGAAACAGAGACCCCTTTCAAGAGATGTTTTCCATCTCATCTAAGAAATTACATGGCTGTCTCAGCTAAGAGTAGACCAATGTTAATATGAGCAGTTAACATGTCGGCAAGCATCACAATACCACTGCTCATTGCCCTGTAAGAGAATGTCAAAGAAAGTGAAAAGGACAGCATTCATTGAGTGCCTAAGATAGGGGATTTAAGGGATATATCAGAAAGGTAGAGATTTCAGCCCAGGTAATTATTTCCAGTGTTGCAAAGGTAGACTTCTGGCAGAAATAGATACAAATGCTCTAGAAACAAGCCCTTCCACAGCCAGATTTTTCTGCTTGTTGCTCAGAGGTAGGTAGGACAGGAAACAGCTGAAAGTTAGGAGGGGATTTTCAGATTTTACAGAAGCTCAAATCAGGTGCCTGATCCCATGAGTTTCTGTTCATCTTTTTTGTGCATTCAGGTACAGAGCACAAGCAAGGGAGGGAGAAGGCATTCATCTTCCCTTGACAGCCAATTACATTTCTTGGTAAATACTCAGTAAAGTAAATCCATAAGTCTGCCTAAAAGACCATGAGGGACCATTTTAGGTAAGTGTGGTGGGTTAACCTTTGTTGGCTTCCAGGTGCCCACCAAGCCACTCTCTCACTCCCCTTCCTTAGCATGACAGGGGGAGAAAGTAAGATGAAGAAGCTCATGGGTTGAGATAAGGACTGGGAGATTACTCATCAATTACTGTAATGGGCAAAACAGACTTGACTTGGAGAAGATTAATTTAATTCATTGCCAATTAAAAATAGAGTAGGATAGTAAGAAACAAACACCAAAAAAATCAAAACTAAACCCATCTTCCTCCACCCCCATCTTCACAGGCACAGCTTCACTCCTGACTCTTAGAATCATAGAATAGTTTGGAAGGGACCTTTAAAGGTCATCTAGTCCAATTCCCCTGCAATAAGCAGGACATCTTCAACTAGATCAGGTTATTCAGAGCTCCGTTCAACCTGTTTTTGAATGTTTCCAGGGATGGGACAACTACCACCTCTCTGGGCAACCTGTTCCAGTGTTTCACCACCCTTATTGTAAAAAATTTCTTCCTTCTATCTAGTCTAAATCTACCCTCTTTTAGTTTAAAACCATTGCCCCTTGTCCTATCGCAACAGGCCCTGCTAAAAAGTTTGTCCCCATTTTTCTTATAAGCTCCCTTTAAGTACTGAAAGGCCGCATTAAGGTCTCCCTGGAGCATTCTCTTCCCCAGGCTGAATAACTCCAGCTCTCTCAGCCTGTTCTCATAGGAGAGGTGTTCCATCCCTCTGATCATTTTTGTGGCCCTCCTCTGGACCCACTCCAACAGGTCCATATCTTCCTGAGACAGGTACACGGTACTCCAGGTGAGATCTCACCAGAGCAGAGTAGGGGGATAGACTCACCTTCCTTGATCTGCTGGCCATGCTTCTTTTGATGCAGCCCAGGATATGGTCAGCCTTCTGGGCTGTGAGCACACATTGTTGGCTCATGTCCAGCTTTTCATTCACCAGTACCTCCCAAGTCCTTCTCCGCAGGATTGCTTTCAATCCCTTCATCCCGCAGCCTGTATTGATACCAGGGGTTGCCCCGACCCAGGTGTGGGATCCTGCATTTGGCCTTGCTGAACATCATGAGATTCACATGGGCCCACTTCTCAAGCTTGTCCAGGTCCCTCTGGATGTCATCCTGTCCCTCAGGCATATCAACTGCACCACTCAGCTTGGTGTCATCTGCAAACCTGCTGAGGGTGCACTCGATCCCACTGTCTTTGTCATTGATGAAGTCATTAAACAGTATTGGTCCCAGTACGGACCCCTGAGGGACACCACTTGTCACTGATCTCCATCTGGACATTGAGCCATTGACCACTACCCTCTGGATGCAACCATCCAACCAATTCCTTATCCACCAATCAGTTGACCCATCAAATCCATCTCTCCAATTTAGAGAAAAAGATGTCATGGGGGACCGTGTCACAGGCCTTACAGAAGTCCAGATAGACAACATCCATAGCTCCTCCCTTGTTCACTGATGTAGTCACTCCATCATAGAAGGCCACTAGGTTGGTCAGACAGGACTTGCCATTGGTGAAGTGTTCCGGTTTGAGATAAAACAGAACCAATTTTCTGTTCAGTAATTTTACTTTGCAGCTAAGCCTCTAACTAACTGAACTCTCTGAAATTAATGGCGTATTTTTAAGACAGTGGTCCGCTTCCAGAGTGAAAAGACCTGATTGTTCATAATTTATACCAAGGAATGGTATGCAGAGAGGCTCTTGTTTATACTTATTGCTATAAAAACCAACACCAGCTAACTGTTATTTGCCCCGTTGGAGGGTCAGAAGCAGAAAAGCGTAGAGGGGTCACACCTGCAAGGAGAAGTGGACAGGACAGGTGACCCAAAACTGACCAATAAGGTATTCCATCCCATCTGCATCATGCTCAGTATAAAAGATGAGGGATCAAAAGGTCAGCCCTCATTCTTCAATGGCCGTTGTCTGAGGAGGAGTCTCTCTGTTCATCTGCTTTTGATCCCAATCCATGCATTCCTGAATCCAGATCTGGAATCCAGTTCCTGTCTGTCACTGAGTCCAGTCTGGGACTTTCCCAGTGCCCACCAGTGATATGATCATCATCCTGGGAGCTCGATATGGTATTGTATATATTTCATTATCTTCTTTTTATTATTTTATTAATATTTTCATTAAAGTAGTTTAGCTTCTTTTTAAACTTGTCTCATTTCTCTCTCATCCTTCTGTCCCTGAAGGGAGATGCTCTCCCTTCTCTGAAGAGAACAGAAGTAAAAGAGAGCATCTGTCACTTGTTTTAGTGGCCAGCCCAGCCCAAACCATGACATGAAGCGATGCTGGCTGTCTCGAATCACCTCCCTGTCCTCCATGTACCTTAGTAGAGCTTCTAGGAGGATCTGTTCCATGATCTTCCCAGGCACAGAGGTGAGGCTGACAGGTTGGTAGTTCCCAGGGTCCTTCTTTCTACCCTTTTTAAAAATGGGTGTAATGTTTCCCTTTTTCCAGTCACCAGGGACTTCACCCAACTGCCATGACTTTTCAGATATCATGGAGAGTGGCTTGGCAACTACATCAGCCAGTTCCCTCAGGACTCTAGGATGCATCTCATCAGATCCCATAGACTTGTCCAGGTTCAGGTTCCTCAGGTGGTCATGAACCTGATCTTCTCTTACAGTGGGAGAGACTTTGCCCCCCCAGTCCCTGCCTTGCAGTCCATCCACTTGAGAGGTGTGGGAAGAGAGGTTGCCAGTGAAGACTGATGCAAAAATGTTGTTGAGTACCTCAGCCTTCTCCTCATCCGTTGTTACCAGTCTTGCTCATCAGGGGGATATGCTTTCTTTGACCTTCCTTTTCTGGCTGACATACCAGTAGAAGCCCTTCTTATTATTCTTTGCGTCCCTTGCCCAAGTTCAGCTGCACCTGCACCTTGGCCTTTCTGACCCCATCCCTATACAACTGGGCAATGTCCCTATACTCTTCCCAGGATACCCGTCTCTGCTTCCATTTCCACTTCTACCTCCTCCCCCTGCCTTGAGTGGCACAGGGGGATGGGGAATGGGGGCTGTGGTCAGTTCATAACACTCTGTCTCTGCCCCCCTTTCCTTCTCACACTGTTCCCACGCTCCAGCATGGGATTGCTCCCACAGGATACAGTCCTTCACTAACTGCTCCAATGTGGGTCCTTCTCATGGGCTGCAGTTTTTCAAGAACTGCTCCATCATGGGTCATTTCTATGGGGTACAGTCCTTCAGGAACAGACTGCTCCAGTGTGGGTCCCTCATGAGCCACAGGTCCTGCCAGAAAACCTGCTCCTGAGTGGGGTCCTCTCCATGGGCTGCAGTTCCTGCCAGGAGACTGCTCAGGCGTGGGCTCTCCATAGGCTGCAGCTTCCTTCAGGGCACATCCACCTGGTCTGTGGGCTGCAGGGGGACAACCTACTTCACCATGGTCTTCTCCATGGGCTGAAGGGAAATTTCTGCTCCGGCACCTGGAGCACCTCCTCCCTCTTCTCCCTCTCTGACCTTGGTGCTGCAGGGCTGTTTCTCTTCCATTTTTCTCACTCATCACTCACAGCTGCTACACAATGTTTTTTACCCTTTCTGAAATATGTTATCACAGAGGTGCTACCAACATCACTGATGGGGTCAGCTTTGACTAGCAGTAGGTCCACTTTAGGTCTGGCTGGAACTAGCTCTGTCTGACATGGGGGCGGCCCCTGATGTCTTCTCACAGAAGTCACCCCTGTAGCCACTCCACTACGAAAACCTTGCCACATAAACCCAATATAGTAAGTTAGATGACAATGGAGGTAAGAAGATACAGCTGAAATAGGGTACATAGGATCATATATATATGGGTTGTCTACAGCAGAAAAAATATATGCAAATTGATGAGTGTTTTTCTTTAAAAATGGTAGAACTGACTGCATATCAGAGTGGTAAAGTCAGAGAGAAAAGGATGTTTACTAACACAAACATCTGGATCAACTTGCAGCAGCATGAAATATTTATATGAATTGACAGAGCCAAAGAAGGGAAAGTATCAGCCTATAGGTAAGGCAACAGTTTTATATGACTGAGACAGCTATGAAAGAAAACCACATTTGCACAGTGGTGGGGCAATGCAAATCAAACATTCCAAGCAGAGAAGGGAATTGCTGTCTAGGCAAACCATTAGGAGAGCTTTTGGCTGCTTGGGAGAATGCCTCAGTAAAGCATACATGAATTATTCAGTCATGTCCTTATATTGTTAATGCTGTGAAAGTAAATACAAACAAAAAAAAAAGAAACCATAATATTCTTGTTAGTTACTTCAAGCCATTTTCAATACACTAGCAATGTGAATTACTTCTGTTAAAAAAAAACCAACCACACACAAAAAAACCACACCCACACAAAAAAACCCCAACAACAACCAAAACCAAACAAACAAAGACACAAACAAACAAACAAACAAACCCCAACAACCCAACAGTACGAATCAGGACTCTCAGTTGAAAACCAGGTGATACCAGTACTGCAAGCAGACTGTAGTAACAAATTTACCCACTCATCTACAGTACATTCTTGGCTGGTCACATCACCACATTTCTAATTGCCTTCAACCTTTGTCTAGCACACCTATTTACTATAAATCTTCAAAGAAGGTGTTATTTCTGAACAAGTGTTGACTTGGGAAGTAATACAATCCAAGAACCACATACGTGCCTCATCAGAACTGCTTTTTCTGGGAAGGACACAATTCGCAGATAGTTTTTCATAGCAACAGACATACTTGATAGAAACAAAACAAGTCCAAATATCAGGAGTGATAGGCACTGCAATCTGCTATGTGCCTAACAACGGCTTGGTATAATTCCTGCTGAGATCAATGGAAAGATTCAAGGGAAATTATTGACAGCAGTGACTATATGCTGTATAAATTCTCATTCACATTCCCCCATATCTAAACACAGCAGGAGCAGATACTTTGTCAGGTTTTGAGGAGGATAGTTAAAAATGCAGAAGTTTGGTGTCCAACTTTGACTCAAAGGGAGTGAGGTTAGAATGCTCATGTGCTTTTGTAAACCCCTTCCTAGCCAAATAGATGTATTTTACCATTATGCAATTATTTATGTAATAAAGCAAATAAATATCATTTTCTCCAAAGACAAATAAACTCCAAACTCTTAAATGTACTCTGTGGCATTTGTGACTTTCTAATTACATCTCAGCATCTCTTGCAGTGGGTCTGGAGCATGCTCTTGCATGCCAAATAACTCCCACGTTGCCCTTGGCTACATTAGTAGAAGGGCCATGGTATCTACAGCTATACAAGTAAGACCAGAGGTTGCACGGCCAGTTCATTCCCTTCAAACTACTTGGACAAAAAGAACTATGCAACACATTAATTTCATCCCTTGCATACTGTCAGGCCATGCCAAGATGAGCACCTTTGCAGCTCAGGCTGGTGACACAGACTTACTGCACTTCCATACTGTTGTTACATTTACCTGATTAACAAAACTAGGATAGGAAAACAGTAGAAACCTGTGTATTGCTAATCACCACACCGGAGGTAACTGGATTTCCAGAACAGTCAGCAGGCCTTTCAAAACAAAAAATAATCCAGTTAGGTGACTGAGGATTCTTCAGGAAGAACAACATCATAGTATAGGGAAGATGTAGCTTGCAAAAGTTCTGGTTTAACAATGATAGCAACAAATCTTAGAGATAGATGAGTAATGAAATAGCCCTCTTCCTTCAACAAAAGCTGAAATATGATAAGCTACCAGATATTCATTCAATACTCTTAAAAGTTACATAAAGAATAGCTGCCTTGGGAAGTGGGAAGCTTTAATTATTTTTTAGGCTGCTGTACTACTCCAATAAAGTTCAAATGATCAATAAAGGTGGTAAGAGTGAAGCATCTTATCAAAATACAGATTCCTAAAATCTCTGTACTAAAAGTGAGATATATAGAGAAGAACTGTTTGTTTAAGGGACAGAGAACATCAGTCAGAATGCCTTGCCTACATCTCTCATGACCAAAGGTCACCACTTTGCAGCTTGTAAGTATCAGTTTTTGACTACTGTAATGATTCACGGAAGACATTCTCTGAAGGCACTCACTACCTATCTATAGATCCTCCAGATTTGAACTATGTGGGCAAAGGGGTTGAGCTGATTGTTCTTTGACCAAGTGAGCAGTGAACAAGAGAGAAAGAAGGGGATACTACAAAAACAGACTGAAAAGCAAGCTCCAGAAATAGCCTGGATCAGCACTGAGAAAAGAGCTTTTGGATAATGCAAGCTGAGTGAGAGGTTTGGTATTGTAAGAAAATACATCGTCTCCTTGTTTTCTCCTTTCTTCAAAGAAACAGAACCTTGCATATTCTTCAAAAATGAAGAAAAGGGTACACAGCCTGAGTGTAAATACTGCAGAATTTGTACACTCAATAAACATTACTGTCATTTTCTCAGTGCCTTGTTGATGCCTGGTAAAACATGTTGCCTTGTGCAGAAGCTTCTATCCCATTTGCATGTAACACAAGAAAAAAAATTCTACAGATAAGGCAAAGAGGAGGGAGGCAAAAACATACATCAGTGTGGGTGAGCTTTAAACATACAGTAAACTAGCAAAAGATAAGCACTATACCAATGCTCGCTCTCACACAGTCTGGCTACACAGGGAAAGGAAACATAAATGAGAGAGAAAACTAGTGCAATATTACCCAAAACTTTACAGGGAAGGGGCCATGTGCAAAGCATATGCAGTTTACCAGGAATCACTGCCAAAATGAATTTGCACTCAATCTAGTGGGCGAATAGTGCCAAATAACCCTTCTGCCTACTGTCAGCAGAACGTAGGAAATGTTGAGAGGGCACTGGGGGACAGAAAGGACGAAAAATGCTACAAGCTCCTTCTGCTTCAGCTAGAATGCTGTTGAAAGATACAAAATGTGTGTGGCAGAACTAGTGCAAAATACAAATCTAGGGATGTACCTCATTACATACACAGTACTTAAACCATGTGTTAGTAGGAAAAAGACATGTAAAGAAAGAACATAAAAATATGTTTTCCTTTTTCCCTTTCTTTTCTGTTTTATATGCTATTACACCACATTCTTCTCTTTCCTTTCTCTGCTCTGCTAGCCCTAGGCTTCTGCCTGGCACTATTTTCTTTCTAGAGTTTTTCTTTCTTCTTTTTATTCTTTCTCGTGCTCCTTCTGGTTTTGCATTTATCCTGTTTTTCCATGGTTTCTTTCTATTCCCTTTCTCTTCCTGAATCACTCCCCTCCTCTGTCCCTGCAGTCAGGTCAGCAGCTGGGAAGCTGTGCCAGCGTTAGCCTCTGCACTGGGCCACCTATTAGGAATGTAATTCAGTTGCTTAATGCCTTTGCAAGCCATCCCCACACAGCAGAAACCAACTGGTAAGTCCCAGGGCAGTGCTACATAGCCTCAGCTACCTATTAAGGAAAGGAAAGCGGGTGCCTCAGCACCAGTCTTCCAGTAAAACCCTTTGAATCAAGTGATGATTTGTGAAAGCACAGGCAAAATCCCTGGACAGGATCAGGAAAACACAAGGAAGTCCAGGCTATGCAGGGAGGGGGGTGGGGGGCAGCCAGGAGAGTTGTGAAGCAAGGAAGGATGCTCTTAATATCTATGAATGAAGAACAAATGCAGAGAGAAGAAACCTGTACCTAAAAATATCTTGGTAACCATGCTGATTTCCTCTAACATGGTTGGAACATGGAGAATAGGTTTGACAGACTACATTTTTATTAGCAAACCAGCATACACTGACCGTAGGCTCAAGCATGGTCTCACACTCATTGATACAGTCCAGCTTGTTAGTACGCTGTCATGCATGGTTTTGGCCCGGGCCAACTAGCAGCCACTGCAATCTCTCAGAAAGGAGCATACACCAGAGATTGCTCCCAGTACGCAGCTCAGATGAAGCCACTGTGTTCAGGAGGAGAAAGAGAATTTAGCCAGTATGGACATGACCTATGTCATACCACTTGCCTTAAAGCCAGAGAACTAGGCATGGATCTTTTTATTTACTAGTATAAATCACAGAATCACAGAATGACTGAGGTTGAAAGGGACCTCTGGAGGTTATTTGGTCCAACCCCCCTGCTCAAGCAGGGCCACCCAATGCCTGTTGTCAAGGACTATGTCCAGATGGCTTTTAATTATGTCCAAGGATGGAGACTCCACAACCTTTCTGGGAAACCTGTGCCAGTGCTCAGTCACCCCAGCAGTAAAAAAAAGTGTTTCTTGATGATCAGGAGGAACCTCCTGTGTTTCAGTTTGTGCCCGTCGCCTCTGGTCCTGTCACTGGGCACCACTGAAAAGAGCCTGGCTCCATCCTCTGTGTGCCCTCCTTTCAGGTATTCGTATATATTAATCAGATCCCATCGAGCCATCTCTTCTCCAGGCTGAACCATGCCAGCTCTCTCAGCCTTTCTTCATAGGAGAGATGCTCTGGTCTCCTAATCATCTTAGTCGCCCTTCACTGGACTCTCTCCAGTATGTCCATGTGTCTCTTGTACTGGAGAGCCCATAGCTGGACACAGCACTCCAGGTGTGGCCTCACCAGTGCTGGCCAGAGAGGAAGGTTCACCTCCCTTGACCTGCTGGCAATACTTTGTCTTATGCAGCCCAGGATACCACTCACCTTCTTTGTGGCAAGGGCACATTGCTGGCTCGCGTTCAACCTGGTGTCCACCAGGACCCCCAGGTCCTTTTCTGCCAAGCTGCTTTCCAGCTGAGAGGCCACCAGCATGTACTGGCGCATGGATATATATAGCAGAAAGCATTTAAATTTCTTCATTCCTTAGTCCACCCAGTGGACACTAGGGACAAGATCACACTATCTGGCCTTGTGCCCTACCCCATCCTCCAAGACTATCCTACTATCCACCATCCTCAGCCCTTGTGCTACATTGCAGAGCATGTAAAACAGATCCTCAGTTTCACATTCAGAAGCACCACTGTGACAGATGCAGCCCAGACCTCCCATATCCACACACTGAAGAAAACAAGGAACAGCAAGACAGAAGCATCCCATCAGTCCCAGAGACGACTCAGACTCAAGTGCTTTCTGACATGCATATAGCCCTAGATGACTGATGGGAGAGTTAGAGGAAGCCAAAGAAAGCCAGCAGCCCTGTCCCTTCACCAGGTAGTGACACCTCTGCACTGATATGCAATTCTGGGCATGTTTATTTGGATCCCTCAGGCTCTTTACTCCATTTAATCTCAGAATTAAACTGATGGCTTGAGGAATTATTATTTTTCCCCAAGTAGAAATAAAGCATCAGAAAGCAAACCTGATTTTTTTCAGAGCCCATAAACAAGTTATTTTTTTGTTTCTTTGCTGGGAATACAGCCAAGACCCAGTGATAAAAGTTAAACTTTAAAACGCACTCAACTGTTTTCTACTTTAAAAGCTAATTTAAGGCAGCTAGTGTTAGGAGCTGGTAACTAATGGAAAACTGTACCACTATATAGTTCTCTGTCAAAGCAGACATTTCTTTCATTGTTCTTTAATGCTTTTATTATATGAACATTTATAAACTATTAGAGGTTATTGTTTCTTCCTGTTTATTCCTCACTGAGAATATTCATGAAGGACTTTTTCTCCTCCCAGGGCTGATATAGAAACAAAAGGGTAGTCAGGATGGTGATGGGGGAGATCACCCAGGAGAACTTCGTTTGTAGAGGATCAGCAACAGCCCCAAAGAAGGAACCTCCAAATCCTTGTTCTGAACTCAGACATAAGGTACAAAAGAAAGAATCTGTTTCAGTGAGAGGTAAACAACCTTTGTAATACTACAGGCCACTAATCAAACTCTTCAGCTAGCAAAGATCCTCAAGGCCAAGGCTCAGCAAATCCAGGAGAGGGGAACTCCAGGAGCAGCTTTTCATCAGCATACAACCCTGGTGTCCTTGGAAACTATTTTGCAGTCAGCTGGGCCAGCAGAGGTGTGTAGTGAGGACCCAGGGCAGAATGAAGGCATTGGCTCCTGCAGGTACTCCAACCCATTACCTTCCCAACAGGGGACTCAGGTTTTTCGGCATTCCTCACACCAATGCAGTGCTGCTACCACTCAGCAGATACTGCTGCACTTCAGCTGCCCCGAGTCCCAGCCTTAGTATGTGACACTGTACCTATGTGCTAAGACCGGAAAATACAGCAGCACTCTTTTCCTAGGAAATTCCAGAGTATCAAAGAGAAAAAAAACCCATTCAGAATCAGAATGGAAGTCTGAATCTCCTGGGAAACAAAAGCAGCTAGGCCAAAACATGCTGTTAAGACAACTTTGAAAGCAGGTAATATCTATAAAGTGCAATGTGTAGAGTACTATAACACAAAATCCAGAAGGAAATAAAAAGACAGTTGAAGCTACACACTTTGAAGTTTCTGACTCACAAGAAGATGACAATAAGTTTAGAGTGATAAAAGGTGGATGATATCATACTGCATGCAGCATAAGCAGGAGAACAAAGATCTGTTCCTGTGTTCTGGTCTTGTGTCTGCAGTCAGGGAGCCAAAGCTAGTGAAGGAAAGATGGGGAACAGGTAATCGATTGCATAGACCCCACTGTGGCAACCAGCCTTTCTCCTTTAAGACAGCTAGAATGTAAAACTCACACCAATGTTACAAGAAAGAAGCACTGAAAACTAACCTTCTCCTCATTCCAGTAGGTGTTGGATCAGGTTATAGATACAGAAAACAGCATCTGGTTTACTTGCATGCCTTCATACTTAGAGTACAGAATTAAGTATATCAAACGTACAGTGCAGCTTATGAAGAAAACATGATAAATAACAGTTTTATGTTCTCCATTTTATATATACTACATTTCAAAAGTGCGTTTGTATCTTTCTTTGGTGCAGTATGGTACACAGTAACTAAAGTATACATACTACATAATGGAATTAATTATACTGTGAATGATTTCAAGAACAGAGCCACTCCAGTGTTCCAGAAATAGTGATAGCACAATTAGTACTGCAGTAAGTTACACTCTTAGCTGGTAAACTGAGATAATCCTGTAAAGCAAAACCGATGAATGTCTTGATACAGAGCTACAGTCAGCCAAAAGAAAGACTTGGGCTTTGGCTCACAATTAGCAGGAGAGTTTCTTACATTCTATCTACTACCCTTAGATACTAATCTGAAGTACATCTGGTGTCAAGTTTTGAATATCCAATAATTGTGTTCATGTAACAACTCTGGTATTTTTTAAAACTATAATTTTAAAATTAGAATTGTACAGCAAGAAAGATACTGACTTATCTGCCCTAGAGTGGTAGACAACCTTCCCAAAAAGGATCCAGTGATGCTACCTGGCTACTTGTCAAATACAGAAACAGAAAGAAAGAGACAGGAACAGAATACATCTAGGACATAGTATCAAGCAAAAATCCAGGATCAGCCAACATTAGAACTGCCGCGTTGTTCTGTGTCAGAACAAATGTCCACCCGGTGTAGTACTCTGTATCTAATAATACTCTATCTGTGACAGAAGAACGAACAGGGCAAACATGTTCATGTTATGTCTCCCAGCCTTAAATAACTGGGGATTCAGGGATTTCCAGAGTCAGAGTGGAGTCTTCATATTTAATAGACCTGGGCAGATGGTTCTTCTGCAAACTTCTCCATTTGCTCTTTAAACCCAAGTAAACTCTTAGCGTTGACTACATCTTGTGCCAACAAGTTCCATACTGTAACTACAAGCCATGATGGTAAAGAGCCACTTCGTTTTTTAGATTTCAAACAGGCAGTATGATACTTTCAGTCGTGTCTTGAATTTTTATAGTGGAAAAAGCAGTTACTAGTTTGCTCTCTAGTTATTTTTTTCCATACCACTATCAATTTTGTAGATTTCTAGCTACAGAATTCCTGGAATTCTGGGAAGAACTATGCTGTGATCCACCTGCTTAAAGAGCTGGCTAGGTACCCTTATAAAAAATGCTGCTGAGGATCAGCCAAATTGGTTTCTGTTCCGGATTACACTTATAATGACGGTAAACTAGCTTTACTTTATTGAATACTGTTTTCTTCTTTATGTCATGATAGTTACTGCCAATTCATCTTCCACCACTTTTGTATGGCTCAATAACATTTCGAAGTGTTGGCAGACAGTGTGCTGGCTTCATTCAACCTCTGTGAAAATCACTCCTACAGAGCAGCAAGATGCAGATACATGTAAGGTAGATCCACTTCTCCAAGAAAATATTTGGCTTTCAAAATTACTCACTAACTGTCCCATTGTGGTCTGCAATCTACAGCACAGTAGAGTATTAACACTGAAATGAGGCAAAATAACAATATACACAGACTAGCATGTGAAGACAGTCAGCACTGTAATACATAGAGTCGCCCCTTTCAATGGCAGCAAATTTGTCATTTTTTCATTTCTCCAGTCATTTCTGCAAGGTGGAGAAATAAAAAACTAGCAATGAGAATAGAAACTGCCCCAGTGGGAGTTTTGTTAGGAACTCTGTTTCTAGCTTGTGCCTTGTCTTAAGAGACTGAAATAATCCTCCATCTTTCTTGCCAAAACCTGGTTTTCAATGGAGGTCTTTTGACTAACATGGTCACCACTAACACAGGGGCAGAGAAGTGGTGGGGAAAAGAGAAAGGCTCAGATACTTGCAGTTATGACTAAAGGTAGAGTTTGAGTTAACAAGGTTCTTTTCTTTTTCTCCAGCTGTCTTTTCATGGTCTTAAGATACTTGTTTTCACTGTCAATAGATTTGTTTTCACTTTTTGATCCATTTTAAATATTTTTAAAACAATTATCCTTTGTCCACTCCTTGATTGTTTTTCGTTTAATCTCATACAAGCTAACTCCTTCAGAATGTGAACTCCATTTATTATTCAGGTCTCTGTTCAATTCCTGACCTCTGAAGTAACATAGACTGTCTTCGTAGTCTTGCTGTGAGCTCCCTAGGCCATTCATTACCCGTCTTCCATGTGTTTTTACAGAACTTAACAAAATAGCACTGTGACCTCAGTAAGGGGTCTCCTAACTATCCCCATAATACCATCATCATTTTATTGGGCAAATAAACTAAACCTTCAGCATTCAAACAAAACCAGAGTTCATTCCCCTCATTAAAAAGGCCCAGCTATGAACCTATTTATGTGCTTCCCAACTTCTCCACCTTCATCACTTCATTTTATTTCAAATGAAGTCCTGTGTGTGCACGTATAATTTCTTGATAACAAACATACTGTTTCCACATTCAACCCTAAAATATGTACCAGTACCATAAGATTCAGAAGCATTTTATTATTAGCTAAGAAAAGGAGGTCTCCGCTGCATGACACTGATTTTTCTGCTAAATACCCCAATTTATAATGTCTTTATTAAAAAAAACAAACAAAACCAAAAAAAACCCAACCAAAAAAACCCCCAACAAACAGATGCTTTTCTTGATAATCTAACTAGATAGGAACCAATTTCTAACTTCTCCAGGAAAGAAAGACTAAACCTGTGTAGCAATGCAGCAGTTTTAAAACAATCAGAAACCTGTGAAAAGGACAGGTCTGCATTTTGTCTAATCCTGACTTTCATCTTGATAGTGAATGAATTGTAAAGCAAGCAAGAAATGAACAAAACAGGCAAAGCCTGGTACTTTAAATCAGGAGTGATAAGCTAAGCAGCTTCCCTCTTTTGATAAGAGATTCAGAAAGCAAGTTCCACTTACCTCTCATTACAGGCAAAGGGGAATGCATTCCCTTTTCTGCACAATAGCAGTCCCGTGAAAAGTGCCCACAAATCGCAGCCATTAGAGAATGTCAGATGCCTCCTTTCCACTGTTGTTCCCTTGTCTGGTACCCAAATGGCACCTTCTCACCTACCAATGAAATGAAACAAATTTTCAAGTTACTAGAAAGATTTATTTTGTCCTTGAAAACTTCTTTAAATGGATAGATTTATTAAACTAGGCTAGGGAAAGATCTCTATTCATATGAAAGCAGGAAGGATACAAATCCTGTTCTACATTTCAGTGGCAGATGAGAATTGTTCAGTGCACAAAGATATAATCAAACCTTTTAAAATTAATCTTGATATTTGGGTAAGAGACTGGAGTCTAATGAGGGGGTTTGGTGATTTGTGTGAATGATCCTCCCTTGCTTTGGAGCAAAAATATACTACCACAAACCAGATTTACATGAGTTTAACCTACTCTTTCACAGAACAATCACTGAGCTCTATCTGAAAACACTTTTCAAGGCATAAGCTGATTTGCCTATGTGAATATTCGTACCATATCATCACTTGTTTCTCTGAATCTGCAGTAAAGACAACTGATGATTATATGTTTGTTGGGAGAAAGAACTACCTTATGCTCTTGTGAAAAGGACTGCATTATCAGCAAATTATAGGAAGGACAAAGTCCTGCTACAGAGGTAGAGATACAAATAATTTTGTGATTTTCATTTTAATAAATTGTTGATTCACTCCAGTAAGGTTAACCCTGTGTTCTCAAGCAATAATCTGCTCATGATCAGACTGCATGACTTTGGGCAAACTGCGGAAACTTGGGGATACTTCTGATGTATAAAACATTATAGTATACTTATATAAATGTAATTATTATATAACTATTATATAAACACAATTTTAATATAAATACGTAGAAATATATGTTCTATAAATATATACATAAAAAACAACAGCTGGAAAACTCAAAAATGTCCAATCGCATTTCTCAGTTGAAGTTAGAGGAGGTAGAAACCAGACCCTAGCAGTCTTGAAAAGTCTCAGATTACTAAATTGCTCAAGAAACAAAATCCAGCTGCTACAGAGAATTCTGATACCTGATGCAAAAGCTAGAAATAATATATTTTAAAGAGTCTATAAATGTGCAAATAAAATCATAAAAATAATTTTAATTAAACTTCTATCCATGTTTTTCTTTATGCGTAAAGTAAGCCCTTCCTGATCATAGCCTCAAATTCATACTTGGAGACAACCCTCTCTCTCTCTCCAGATACTGCGCATGAATCATGACGTACCAATTTCACATAAATTAATAAAGAAAGAATACAGTCACACAGTCCCAGGTTTGTGTGTGACATTGGTTCCCTTTTCTGTATCCCCATGCCCCTGTATCAACCTTGACAAATGCCTTCTCATATTGAGAAGATGGTAGCTCCCCAGCCTGAAAGACTGCCACATGCCTCCTGTGACTCTTGTAATGAGGAACATCATTGCACTGCAGCACAGTACACTTGTTCAGATTCACAACAAGGAACAGACTGCCTTAACATTCTACTAGCACAGACTTTGTACAGGCATCCCGAGTGCAAATCAAAGTGCTCAGCTTTGGCTGAAATACGCAGCATGCTTAGAAACCCTAAGTAACAAAAATACATAAATGATAAAGAAAAGACAAAAGAGTGGGAAAATTAATGTGAATGAAGATAAGAGCCATACAGGAGAAAAAATGGGTAAAATATCTTTCTTGGCTGCATTTCCACAATAATGTTCTATCTTTAGTTTAAACAAGACCTTTCTCTGCATTTCCATAGTATTATTATATCTTCAGTTTAAAGATGATTACTACAGACCTGAATAGTCATATAAATGATCTCCTGCTAATTGTTTATTGCCTAGCAATAACAAGTGTATATGACTTGTTAGAAATTCAATGACATCTAATAATGGGATTCTATTCTGTACAGGTTTTGCTGGTTGTTTATTCATTGTATGTGTTAAGTTTGTTCTTTTTTTTCCTTTTTCCATGAAACATGAATGTACTTTCATTCCATTCAGCCAAGTGATTTGAACAATCACAATCAGGCCAGAATGTTCTTGGTATGAAGACTTTCAAAAGTGGTTTAAGCAATTGCTGCAATGCAGTGCAGATGAAATTGCATGTGAATTAGGTTTTATGAGGCCATAATAGTATTTAGAGACTTCAATGCATTCATCAAGAACTGTATGAGCAAATCCTACATGAACTGTATAGTTACGAAACATCAGGAGAAGAGCATCTCCCTCATGCGACCATTTGCACGCTGCCTATATTATGTTCCATGGATCCACATTTGTTAAAAATAATTTTCCTTTCTTCTTCTGATGTGATACCAAGCTGGCTTGCTTTGAAAAGTTATGTGAAAGCAAACAATTTTCACGCTACCTGTGATTTGGGTACAGTTACAGCTCACACAAAAAATAATGGCTATACTGTATAGATAATTACTTCCCACTTATGAAGTTACTTACTTCCCACTGAAGAATGCTGCTGTGTCAAAAATGTACATAAAGAATGATGTTTCTGGAAACACTGATTTTAATTAAAGCACATCAGATCCAGGATGGAATCTGGAATGTTTCAACGTAACTCCACAGCTAGGTAATTCAGTGCGAATGGATGGAAAGTAGGTTCCAGTCCCTCTTGTCCTCGATTTGAAGTAGAGGCTGAAAAACACAGGTCTCTCAAATCTCAGGTAGATGACCAAATCATGGTATTGTTCACTATACTCACTCTCCTAGGATAACTGGCTTCTCTCCATTTATGTGTCTTGGCTTCATTTCATGCTAAACATTTATTTTTTTACATTTTCTATGAAATGGAATTACTGTAGTTTTCTGGTCTGTGCTGGATACATTTTTTTAAACTTGGCTTCTAAATAGTTAATGACATTAGCAATTTGTGAAGAATAAGAGCCAATATTCAGCTGTTGTAAATCAATGCTGCTGCAACAGTTTCACTGGAGATCCATTGATCCATAGCAGTTGATCTTCTGACAAATGTATCTCAGTCAGAGAACAGACAAGACAATGTAGGATCTTAACACAGCAAGAAGCAATAAAGTCACATCGTGACAAAGCCTAGTAAAAAAACGTATCTTGGGAAATGGCTGGGCAAACACTATAAACCTCCTCTGCTTGTTAAATAGAATAAGACAGCTATATCTAGGACTGGAAGGTCATACAATATTTATTCCTTCCTTTAATAAACATTGATTATAGGCTTGGTGGCACATCCTCTGTTCAATATCAGGTAACAGGTGAATGCAGATTTCCCCCCACCACCATGGAAATCTGAATGTGTGCTACTGAATGAGGCTGGCTAAACTCCTTCTGCACTTAAAACTAAGCTTGCAATACTTAATATCAAATAGACACAAAATCAAAGAAAGGAAAAAATTCTCCAGTGAGAACCTAATACCTTAGTCCTACACAAGACAGTGCAGAAAGCTTGTTTAAAGTGCCAGCTGGGTATTCTTGTCGGCTAATATGGCAGTAATTTCTACATCTGTAACTACAGGAACTTTTCCTGATGCGTATGGGGAACAGTGCTAGAAAGCTGAATTACATGGGTTGTTATGACTAAGTATTGACTTGTGCAGTTAGATCCTGGCTTGCCATTTTAAATTACACTAATTTTTCTTGCATTTGCAGGGGGGCAAGAGGATGGGCAAGAGAGGAGATGCTTTTACTCATCTCATTACCAACTAGATTTTTACAAAATTTTATCAGAATCAGTACTTGTTCTGGGGATTAAAATTACGCTTTAAATCCCCAACTCTTCTTGTCCTCCAACAAAAGAAGCACAACATTTAGTTTTATTTCAGTCTTCTGGTAAGTCCTCTCTCATCCATGACTCTTCAAGATAACTCAAATAGCTTTGGTCAGTTGTTCAACAGAGACAGCAGTTGTCATCAATCTTAAATATGGCCTGGTGTACCCCTCTAAGGCTGAGATTGTCGTCACTTGTCATTAGTATTAATTGTGAAAGCTTGCCCTTGAGCTTTAAGTGAAGACTGATACAAAAGAAACACCTTTTAGCATATTTATTCTCAGAGTCAATAGTGGACAAACTTTTCTTCTTCTTTGTCTTATAACTAATGTACTTTTCAAGTGATTTCCAGTTACTTTTGATGTCCCACACTAACTGCATCTCATTTTGTTCGCTGATCCTTCTGATTTTTTTCTCTGCCTACTCACGTTGCACTTCCAGACTTTTCCCAGCTACCTGATCTGCACTCCAGCCTCTGTATTCTTCTTCCTTGTGTTAAAGGTCAATGGAGAACTTAGGATTTAGTCAAGTTGGTTTGTTTCTACACTTGTCTTTACACTGTACCCTTAATATTATTTCATCAAAAATTTATGAGCTATCTTAATCTCTTTTTTCCTTCAGATCTGACTCTCACAAAATATCGTATGAACTCTCAAAGACTATTCAAATCTACCTTCTCAAACACCATTTTTTCGACTTTCCTGTTTATCCTTTGCCCCTTCCTAGAGGACAAGAAATATTGTTATATCACTCTCAAATCCATACATTTGATATATGTGTTAATTTCCAGTTACTCAAAAAGTAACTGCTGAAAAAAATACTTTTATCCATTTTGGTTTTGAAACATACCTAGTACTAATGAACACCTTATCTCTCACTCTCAGAGTATGCCTATACTGAGAAATTCCTTGCATGTTGCTTGCCAGCTAGCACTCATATTTAGCCTCTAAGAGCTCTTTGAAACTTGTATTAACTGTTGCAGCCAATCCCTGTATCTATATTGTACAAGGGGAAAGCAGGCTTCCAAAGAGAAAGACAAGACCACTTTACCTTGCTTCCTTCCAATTCCACTGTTAAAGACTTTGCAACAAAAGGGTGAAGATTCAGTCTGCGCCTTGGTTTTTCATGCATGTGTAGGTACAATGAACTTTTGAAAAACGGTGTGATTTTAAGCAGTGACGGACTTGTGTCATCAGTATGAGAAGGATGGAGCAAAAGAAAACAATTAAGCTCTGTCAGATACTTCACAGCATTCTCAGACATGGGATAAATTCACAGCTCTAAGAATATGAAATATTCATGTAGATACAATTACAGGACATTCTATTATTTATCATGTCCAGTCATTCATATCCTGTTACAGAGAAAAATTGATATTTTTACTATATAGTCAAGGGACTATCACAAATTAAACAAAGAGAAATGCCTGGGTGGATGGGAGAGCAATAAATCTTGTATTAGCCAAACTTCAAAATTGGCCTGGCATCTTCTGTCGACTCCAGCCTGGTACAGTGGGCTTGACCCAGTAACAACTGATCCAAGTAAATAAAAATTATGCTTCAGAATATTGTTTGACTAAAAGTTTACTGGTTCCTGGAGCAAAACCTAAAATGCTCAGTGAGACAACTATCTTGCATACAGAGCTTGCAAAGAAAGTGGTCTGCAGCAACCAGAAAGTGGAGAAAGAGATCTGCAGTCAGCATTGTGTTGTTTTGAGCATATAAACAATGCAATACAAAAGGACAAGGATGCCTTTTAAATTTTCTTCTTCTCAGAGGTGGCAGACAGATGTCTTCCATAGCTTGGCATCTGGAGTCCTTACCCTGCTCCTGTGTATGTACTTCATCTCAAAGCCACGAAGCACAGTAAGATGGGGAAATGTCAATGGCAGAGGTTGTACAAATTTCTATGTGCAGAGGTTGTCTATAGTCTGGATGTGGCAGTAATACCCATTCTTCTTAAACTTTTACTAGCCAATAATTCCAGATACATTGAGCTAAGGATGGAGAGCGCAGTCAAGTGTTACATTTTGTAGCCTGTACCAGGGACAAAGCAAAATACTTCATTGACAGAAAATAACAACGCAAGACTAAAAGATGATAATTTACTGCTTTTCTGGGAGAAAAAGATGAGCCCTAGCTGGCTTCATCATCCTTGGGCTAGCAAGCAAAATCAAACTGATCTATGAAGATCTTCCTCCCATTTCTCTCTCACTTAGGAACAGTTCACTGTGTTAGGTAATGATATCAAACTATTTGCCATTTTCCCTCTAATTAGCCTGTTTTGACTAAAGTTAACTAGCAAGTCAAAGAACCAAGAAAAAGGTGAAAAAACCATGGCATTTGACTTCAGAAAAGGTTCAGGGGTAACATGAGAGCAAGGGGAAAATGAGAGCTCTACAACAAAAAGCTGTGGGAAAATGCACTAAAGCCACTGTGAGCGCAGATAATTTAGAGACACAGATCTTCTCCTGTGGCTCATGACCCCCATATTCAGAGGTGCTCCAATCTTTCCAAGGATGTCTGCAACAGCTTTTAGTGGCCTTAGGAGGAACGCATATGAGTGGATATGCCTTGCAATGTAAGGTCTTACAGATAACTAGTTGACTAGGACATATGCTTAAGTTTGTTCCTAAAATGGCATAATGAAACACCCTATCAATTTCCTACCTCGTTATTGAGCAGTATATTAGACAAAATGCATAATGCATGATACTACTGACACTGTACCTATCTTCCCAAGGAATTATGACTGTTAGGAGAATGTTTTTCAGTTTCTTGTATCTATATGTCTGTCTTTTGAGTGCTGAATGTTTGTTTTTCTTGTACAATTTGTACTTGGGAAAAAACATCCTAAATCCATCTTAACAGTAAGTGTCCTCAGGGGTATGGAAGAACAGATACAACCAAAATCCCAGCAAAACTTTTACAATAGCAAACAATGATGAACGGCAATATTATCTCTAACATCAGTATACAACAAGGTTATTAATGTCCTACACTTCTTTTGATATTGTGGTTTTCTGGCTAAGGCATGAAGCAGAGCCAACACCTCTTTTTCACTGTTTTCAACACTAAAACTATTATTCCACTGTGTAAACCACTTCAGAGACAATGTAGTCACGCTGCAAAAATCTTACTCTCTTTTGGAATATCTGTTATTAATACTCAAGGTTTGTGTGCAGCCTCTCATAAAGCATGTTGGAACCTTGTCAGCATCTAAAACACCTCCAAATTTAAGAATGCCTACAGAGGTTAGGGTTTTAGATTAGACCTATTTGTAATTTTTAACAGTACGATAAACCAAATCAGGCAAAAATGTTCAAGAACCTGAAGATTCAGAAGCCTCAGATCCATCTTCACTTAACTATCAGCATCAAAGTTCCCAACATGTCTACATCACTGCAGTAAATGGCTTGTAGGCCCCTAATTCACTGGGGCATTCTTAAAAATAACCTAGTCTAGTCACGTAGCAGCAGGCCTCAACAGGGCAAAATAATAACAGCAATAAAGCCCGGTTGAGGATTTTTCCCTTCCTTTTGTTTTGAACAAAATATTTAATATCAAACACTGCAAAGTCTGTAAAATAGCAACCTGCTTGCAAAGCTCTCATTTCTATAAACCTTTCCAGTGCATTTTAATGTGAAATATCTTGTACTCTCTGGATAAATGAAAATCTATTTTGGCATGGAAAAAAGATATATATGAATGTTCTGCTTAAGATGAAAAAAGAAAAGGATGAGGAAAGAATCAGCCCCATGAGCACCCTCACAGACTGGAAAGAAAACATGGTGCCAAGGAAACCTCAGTTACCACCTTCCTGCACACCCACAAATATGTGCACACTGTTGCTTAGCCTTAATTAAAATTTCTATTTGCCAGTATTCTAAAGGAGCCGCATTTGGCCCTTAATCAAAGTATAGTCAAATCTTACATGCAAATTATGTAAAAAAAAAAAAAAGTTGCATAAAATGGTACATAGTTTGGCTACTCCAAAGATAAGTTTGGAAGGATCTATAATATGTGGTTGCTGCTATCCTGACAAGACAGGTAGTCCAGAAGGCATCAGTCACCCTGCTTAGCCATTAACTCCGCTGAGGAACACCACGCAGACTGTTGCCAGTCTCTTTTTCCTCTCTTGGTGCAAAGCTGCTCCTCATGCTTCTAAACTCAGAGAAATGTAATCTGCTTCTGCCTTCAGGTGCAAATCCTGGCTCTCTGCACTCAGGCACTGTTTCCTTTATCAAAGAGGCTCTTGGATACTACTCACAATGACTGGCATACTGTCCCAGTACCACTGATACATCACAGGGATTAAAAAAGCTACTGAACCGCTGAAATACATGAGTCTGGCCAAACACACAAATATCTGAAAAACAATTTAGTTCAGCCAGAAGTGAAGGTCTTTCAATTCAGAAATACTTGTATTTGCAGAGCATAGAATGAGCATATAATGCCCTCACTAAATCTGTAGTTCAGTTGTTTCATACTTACATGCTCCTTGCGACCTTCAGAGTCCTCACCTAGGACAAAACACAGCTGGGATACATATGATGAACTGTTTTTTCTCTCCAAGGAGAGAGGCCAACAAGGGAGTTCAAAAAATGACATATTCCACAGAGAACAGTAGAAGTAGAACTCACCCAAACTATAGCTTTGCTGAAGTATTATAATATGTTTGATCCATGCTTGGGGGCTTGGTCTGAAACACTGTTCACTGTTGAACAACAGTAACGAATTAGGCATATCATAATAAAGGGAAGCAATAGAAAAGTAATGAAAATCAAGGTAAAACTTAAATAATTGATTTGTACCAAAAAAATCATAATTTTTTATTTCTAGTAAGATAACGTGATTCTAATGAAACATGATCATTTGCATTTCTGTTAGTTGTATGAAAGGTTCTTTGCTTTTTGTTTTGGTTAGGAATAAAATTATGAAGAGGTGAATATTGACCAGATAAATGAATATTCAGAAGTTATTCTCTCTCACAAATACAAAAAGTAAATACATGAAGATCTACATTTCAATCTAATTGTGCACTTCTAGTAATTATCTTAATAGCATTATTTTAAAAATGAAAGAATTGGCTTTGAATAAATTCAAGATAGTGATTCAAACTTATAAGAGGGAAGAGTTTTTAAGACAAAACCAACAAACTAACCTGAATTCATCTCTCTATTATGTTAAAATACACCTGAAGTATTAGACATTGATTAATCTGAAGTGTGGACCTTACGTTCAGTAGTGTCCTAGGATTTGGTTGCTGATTCCACTTCAAAATGTTCTGATCAAACAGTTTATCATCATATTATTTATAGCTGGAGATGATAGCATGTTTTCTGATATACTAGTAACCAACTTGAAATCTTCACCCCTCACCAAACCTGAAGAGATTTAACACAATTTTACGGGATGCAAATAAGGATTTGAGAGTATGTTGTTCATGACCTGAACTTTTTTATGAGGAGAATGTCACAGAATGCCAACCCCTCTATTGCAATCAGTGGTATGTTCAACAAGAGCATTATCAGATCCAGCACTACACAGACACTGATGAATGTTTCAGGTATGGATTATCCTGATCGAGTAGCCAACAACCACTTAGCAGAGCCTACGTACATCCAAACAGTGGATGCTCTATTATATTGCCAGAACAAAAGGACAATGTGTACAGCTCTTATAAAGTTGACAGTTATAATGTATCTTTTCTGCTGTCCTCCCGCTGGCATTATCTCCCAAAGAACATGCTTGTATGCCTGTCCCCCACCATGAGTCACACTGGGAACCCCAGCATCCTTGTGAACAGCTATGCGTGGGGCGCATCGCTGAAACCCAAAAAACCGAAGTACTGAACATACGTCACCATGCAGGCACCCACCACCGTCAGTCAGGTGGGGATGCAGGTGGTATGGCTAGGCTACAGGACACTCAGTTTTCTTCTCTTTAACAAAAATCACAGCAAGCTCCTAACGCTCTTAGCTCAGTCCACCTCCAACAGCCTGCTGCCCACAGCGCCTACCCTTTCCCTGGAGCTCCCTCTGCAGTCTCACCACTGCTTCACCCTCATGCTCTGCTTAAGCTTTGAGCTGGAACTTCTCACCTGCCCTGACCAGGCCCTGGTGCGGTCAGGACCACACTTTCCTTGGCCTCTTCCCTGACCCAGGTTATACCGAAAGCATAACCCACTGACTGAATGACAGAGCTATTTTATTAACAGCATACAAATGGCAGACATCCTCTTCCAGCCTGGATGGCTTATTTCAGACTATGATGAAGTAAAGGGAGGAGAGAAATCACAAGAAACCAAAAAGCAGCAGTGTGCATTTCCATAATAATACTTTGAGTAGAAATGCACAAAGGAAAAGAAAATGCAGTCATTGTAGTTCCCCTCCATTTTACACACTTGCACACTTCACAGTACCTTTTCATTATTGCACCAAGTCCTCAGTAGCCTGTAAATAAACACGCCACCATGTTACACCAGTGAAGTCATCAGTAATCCTGCTCTTTCATTTCAACAGAAAATTTGAGCCAGAGAACTCAGAGCCATCCCACTCCAACAGTTTTATTGCTCTTTCCACAAGTAAATGCTAATTAGGTAGTCCTGACAGGAGCAGGGATCTGGACTTGATGATCCTTATGGGTCCCTTCCAACTTCAGGTATTCTGTGACCCTATGATTCTAGGGAAGTACAGCCAGGACCTCGAGCCAGCTCTTACCCTGAGGAACCTTTTGATAGAGCTCATTTATTTGGCCTAAGAGCATGCTAAATAAAATACAACATTGGTAAGGGGTTAAACAACATATATATTTGCATTATCAAACAGTGAACCTGAGACATTGTTACCACACAGAACAAACCCACTAATTAGTCTTTGTTAATTTTAGGAAGTCAACCTGAAAACATACTTATTTAAATGCCTTATAAAGTTGTGTCTTTCACACCACAAAGCACTGTGCAGAACAGCTGAATTTAAGCAATTCCAGGCTGTACTCTGAATGCAGTATATCTTTTTATTTAGCAAATCCTAATTTAGAGACAGACAGCTAGAAACAATAAAAAGTGAACAGCATATATCAAGGTTTGTCTGCTTCCAAAGAATTATTCCCCTTAGATTTGGTTATGCTGTCTGGGTGATAATTCTTTTCTATCACGTGTGTTCTTAGCTCCCCGTGCTTTCAAAATACATTTATACCTAATAATTCAGTAAAATATCTTAATTTAGAAGTCTTCCCTCTGCTTTTTTTAAGGCACTAAGGGGTAGCTGAGAAGTATTTAAAGTAGAGCTCTGAGTTAACTGTCTCTTTTTCCTCAGCCTCAGGTTGAATCAATTTGACCTCCTGGGGGCTGTAATTCAGTTATGGTGCTCACAGAGTTAGGTGTTTCTGAGTGTGGAAATACCAGGCAACAAAAAGTTAAGTGTTAGACTACAGAGCCTCCTGGCTAATGCTTTTTTCCTGCCACATGGCAGGTAACCCTCCTCCAGCACATCCAAGAGATAATTGCTGAGCAATCAGTAAAGGAGCAGCCATATCAAAAGTGGGAATATCGAATTCACCCAGTGGGCGATCCCCTAAGACCTCCAAGTATCTTCTTTACAACCCTCTTATACCAAAATCCTTCCATCAGCTCACTGCAATGTAGTCAGCATTGTTGTCCAAAGATCACCATTATTTTTTCATTCCGTTCTAGCTATTCAAAACAGCTATGTAGCATCTACACCTTCCATGGACATTTCTGGCATTTCTGTTTAAATAGGAATCGTCAGAATAACGATTCATATTTTGCACCCAGGTTAATTCAATTTCCTTCCATATTATGAAGTATAATTTAACAGTAGAAGTGAAATAACAAGACTCCAGCTGTCCTATCCACTTATGTCTCAGACAGCAAGCCCCTGTCTCTTCTGAAGGACACTAAAAAGCCTTAATTGGCTGTCCAGTCTGTCCAGTGTCAAATTACTCTGCTATTCTTAAATTCTGATTCTAGTTTTAGCATAGATGAAAACATACAAATGTTTGGAAGACAAGAGGCTAATAGATTGTATTTGTCATTTACAGAACTTCCTTTTTAGGTTTTTAAATTGTTTGACAAATGTTGATTAGTCAGACATTCTCCTTTCAGAGAAGAGGACTGTGGAGCGAACAGTATCTCCTACAGTATTCTGTTATTGCCACACAGTGGAAAAGATACTTTTTGTCTGGGTCCAGGCAGCAAGATGGAGAGCACATCTGAAAAGAACAAAGTATTTTGAAAGGTACAACTTTTTTTCTTTCTGTACTAGGCTATTTTTATAATAAATGAATTAATATATACATTGAAGTGTGTTGGACTGGTTTCTCCTACATAAAAGGAAATATTAACTATGGAATAAAATATAATTATTTAAAACAATAAATAACCCCATCAATGTAAAATGGATTCCAGTACTTGTGAATATGTATTTTAGTTTCATAGACAAGAGTGCTATCACAGCTGCTTTCTCAAAAAAAATCTGATGAAGCAGGTACTTCAAGTCTGAATGGCAGGCAACACAAGGTCTGTTCAAAACCCCTCCTCTGAAGAAGGGCAAGGACTCTCCTGAGGCGCATGACATATATCTAAGGTAACAACAAGCAAGAGAAGCCGAATGAAATTTTGAATTTTAGACAGTAAAACGTGACAAAATCTGGGAGATCACAGCCTTAAGGTCTTAAAACAGCAAAGAACAAGTTCAAAGAACAGGTGGTCTTTATGGGTGTCAGGACAGAACATTTAGGGACATATTTAAAGGTGCGTCACCCCTCTCTGGCTAACAAACCACAGGTGCAGGGGCTTAAGCACATGCTTAAATACCTCACAGGAGTAGGGATTAGAAGCACACTGCTAGGAATAAATTCACATGCTTTGGGCACTGCTAGAACAAGTTGTCATGTTCTCCTACCTTCTACATTGATACGTAACACTTATTCTTTATTTACTATTTGTTTTAATCCATTTTTAGTTGAAATGTACATGACAAAGTAACTTGATATGTCACAGACAATAAAGAAAAGGGAAGATAAGTCCTAAATGCCAAACTATTCCACAAAGCAGGCATTAAACACGCTTTCCATTCTTCATGAGAGACTAATTACTGGACTTCTATTTTGTGCTTGTCAACATAGGCCTTTACCTTCCTACCTTTTCAAACTCTACCATACCTCTCAAAGTACTGCTGAAATCACACAGAAATTTCTAGGAACAAACGCTTTACATGTCTTTGTCATTTTTTTTCTAGTACTTTGATTTCCTTTTCCAGTTTTCAACTTGCACAAAAGCCTCTATCCTGTGGTCTATTTGGAAAATATATAGCAAATTTCCACAGAAAATCAATTTGGTCTTTCAGAGAGAAAAAAACTCCCACACAAAAACCATACAAAAACCCAAGTGATTTGGGATTGGGTGGTCTCCTAGAAAGTTACTCTGGATTTTTCTCTGTTACACTTCACCGTATCTTCTTGAAACCACAGGGAACCAAATTTGAAGACATCATACAAGTAAGTTTTCCAGTTGATCTGTAGGGAGCTTACATCCCAACTGCCTGAATTTCATGTGACACAGGCTGAAATCTGATTTTCTAAACAATCCAACCCTACTCCCAGGAAACCAGATTTTTCCTCTTATTTTCTTTCTTCACACAACTGCAGGATAATGTGTAATTCTAAGACAATGAGTGAATTTACATTAGTGCACATAGTTCATACCAGGAGCACACTTTTGAAACAGACTTCCTGATCATTCCCATTTGCCTCCCTTTGGTTTCCATTGCAGAGCAGTCTGTGAGTGTCCAATCATCCTCAGCACCAGCTCTGCTGATCTGCTTCTACTGGACTCTTCTTTAGGTCTGATATATTAGTCTGGTATCTCTTCAGGAGATAACCGAGATTAATTTGAGGCACTGCTCTGTGAAAGGAGATCAGCGCTTTTCAGGCAGAGGATCTAAATTCCTCATTATTCCAGGCAACGCTTCCCAGGACCAAAATCTCTCCCTCAGTTTCTGGGTTGACTCCAAGCAGAGTTTATCTTTCTGTCAAGTGGGATGTAAATTCAGTGAAAAGAGACTATAGTGAAAGCATTTAGGACATTTGACAGAAATTACTGAATTAAAATTCAAAATATTTGGGGAAAAAAAACCCAAACCCAAAAATTTAAAGTCTGAATCCACATCCACAGAAACAGCAGCAGAACAATGTGTGGTCTTAAAATATATCCAAGACTCTGTTTTACATCTACATTCCATGCAGCTGGTCCAAGTAATATATTCTCTAATTTGTCCATTAGCTCCAGAAAACTACACCATTCCCTCTCTGTTATCCTCTGCCAATTATTCCTACTTCGTTGTAATCCTCCACACTGCCACTCCATTAGTTTCACAGAAAAAAAACATTAATTTGCCCCAACATAGCAAAGAAAGTCACCCTTAAGTATTAGGGTCCAGAGGAAAGTAAAAAAACCCTGCAGAGTTATAATCGGAAAATTATATAATACTTAGAAACAAAAGAATGTATTTCTTGTAGCTCTCTTGAACACAAGCCCCCTAGTCCTGCAGGATAGATACCTGGCTTTATCCTTCATGGTTTAAATTCCAAACATACTTAGACTTGGCAGTATACTGCGCCATATTTAATATTCAGCCTAAATGTCTTGGAATCCAAAGCCATGCAAAAATGCTGAGGAATATCCGTATGTTTTATTTTTGGCTAAAACGGCATCAAACATAGGCATTGTAAGTTGCTATGCTGTCCACATGACAACCATGCTATTGCAAACCAGATGTGATATTGGCAAGAAAAATATATAGTGTAGAGACAAAAGTCACATGGACAGAAATGAAGTATTGCACAGCACTTGCATGTTTACTCCTGTAGGAAAGAGCAGGGCATTTCCAAGCTTGTTGCCACTCTGACACCCACAGACAAGCTCTGCTCCATCTCACAGCAGAGACAGAGACATTAGCACAGTGCCCTATTGGGTCACTATTGGCACCGGCCACCTCCATTGCAGAACAGGCATAAGAAAATATCTCCATCCCTCTGTTCTCATGCTGCCTTCTTGCTCCAAACCCAACTCCAAGTTTTGTGCTAGAACAGCACAAAACGTGTGCTCAGCCAGCCATTCTCTTTTGCCACCTCAGATACACAGGAGAAAACCCTTGGCAGATAAATAGAGAAAGCAGTTGATCATCATGGGGAAAAGTTTAGCGAAACTCAAATCTTTTAACAGACACTTGCCAGAAAGCCAATTTTAAAAAGCCTGCAGCCTCTAAACTATAGTAACATCCAGCTTCTACCTTAGCGGTGCATCTATAATAGCATTTACTGCATTGCAGGGTTCATTTTAGGTTTCATTTTGTTTTGCACCTATACTTGGATTCTTGCAATATTGCTCAAGCTCTGGTGCAGTAAAATCACTTTCCTTCCTGGTGAACTAAGGTTGAAGTCATGCATTAGAGCAGCATCCGCCTCACCCCACCTGTGATGGTGGCACAAGGCCCTCCTGTGGTTAACACTCTACACATCCATGGTGCCCGTCTAGGCCCAGCAACTTGTGAAAACACTGGTCCTGGAACCTAACCAGGTCACTGCAAATCAAACCCTGGTTCTTTCCTCTTTGTGCCACATCAGTCAGCAATACGTAGCCCAAGTTTCCACAAGCAAGTCGCCTCAGAGTCCTGCTATCATATTGCTCAAGCTGAACAGGTTTTCTGGTCTCTGATCTCTGCCCAAAACAATTCTAAAATGCTATTAATTACCATATATTTACTGAGGACTGGAACTTGCACAGAACCTCCAACTTTCACCAAAGAAAACATCAATAAGTCAGAAAATGATCTCCAAGGACTGTACATACTAGTATTAAGGAATTCAGTGAGGAAAATCCAGTGTTCAAAAGTCTATAACCAAAGTTATAGATGGTGCAGTACTGCTGACTTTAAGAACTTGACATCATGCTGTAGCCTCACTAACTTTCTTCATACACTATGATGGCTAAATAGGAAAAACATATAGGCATTTGTAGTCAGCGCAGAGAACATGTAGGTAGAATGAGGCAGAAAACGCTGTGCTTGCACTATTGCGTTCCTGACCTTCTCACTGCAAACATAGTGATTTGACCAATCCAGAGGTCACAGTGAAAAAGCTAGTATATGATCTCATAAAAGCACAGAGATCCCGTGGAAATATATGCATGTAACTGTCCAGCAAACATTCCTGTCTTGTCTATTCAATTTTGTATGTTGTTGCCTTTCTGTATGTTCATGAAAACAAATAGTAAATTTGGCTGCCACACGTACGTACACTCTCTCTCACTCCATTCGTGCAGTCCTGGCTATAAGTGAGCTGATATTCCAAATCAGCTCAACACAAATGAACTCCTATAGTGTGCATGTGTTCAACCAGGCAAATATATCAGCCTTAAATGCCTGCATTTATATTTATACCTCTGTGATATGAATTATGCATATGCATATATTAGCAAGCTCTCTGTCTTTCCCTTCTATTAAGGTTTGGGCTGGTCCCTTGGGAACTCATTAGCTACAGTGAGTTCCACAAGGGTTTGATGTGACTCTACCAGAATTGTTATTGTATTGTACCTTCCCAGAAAGATTGTGATACTTTTCCCAGACACCTACAGTTCAATTCAGTGTTGACTATTTAATTGTCTAATAGCAGTGAGCATTTTTCCCACCAAGCCAAAAGAGTGAAATTGAATTATCAGGAATATTACTGGGGTTTTTTTCACAGACAGACAGACAGACAGAGCCATTAAACTAGCACTTGGACGAGGACTGCTGGAACAATTTGAGTGTTGTTCTTTCCCCTGGCAAACCGCTTCAGCTTACTTTTCTGTTTTCAAAGTAGGTTTTGCTTTTGCTTTTTCTTCTTGTTTGTTTTAACTGCCTCAGGATGGCAACTTTGCCCGACATCTGCGCCAATGTGGGAGATGGAAAGCAGCCCACAGTTCAGCCGGCGTATCCCATTCAGCGCCAGATACCCTGGCTAGCAGCTGACAGGCGCCGAGAAAGCTCATGCATCGCCACCCCCCCGGCCACCTCCGAGCCTCACCCCACCAAGGCAGCGGGGTGCAGGAGGCCACAACGCCCCTCGCACGCCAGTAAAGCTCCAGGCCGCCCCAGCAGCGCTTGTGGTGCGGCCTTCCCTAGGGCCGGGCCCTCAGCCCGGCAGCCGTTGGGCGCGAGGAGCCGTTGGGCGCGAGGAGCCGCGGCTCCCCCGCGCTGAGGAGCTGCCGGCAGGCTGGCTTTTTCCCACTCCCACGCCGCGTGGCACCTTCCTGCCATGGGATTTCATGGCTTTCCGCTGAATTTATCCCTCCCGTGGGGCCGTCCGGCGAGCCGGGCTGGGCCGTCCCGAGG
>VFFE01007095.1:645350-724065 GCA_008921705.1 Burhinus oedicnemus
GGGGGGGGGGGGTACCGGGGAGGGGGCACGCTGAGGCGGCGCTCCGCGCGGGGCCTGGTCGCCCTCTGCCGGCCGGCGCGGAAGAGCGGCGGGAACCCCGGCCCGAGCCCAGGCGGGGGACGGAGCCCGGGCGGGGGTGCCAAGGGGCGATGTGTGGCGGAGCACCGGCGGGGCGGTGTGACGAGCTGGGGAAGAAGCGCAACTCCCTGTCCGGGAGCCCTTCCTTCTTCTGTGACTTGAGGACCCACACGCACCCCCGCGCCCCGCCTGGGAGGGCTGGAGCCCCCTTCAGCTGCCATTTCGGCACAGCCCCGGCCCCGGCCGGTGCTCCCGCACCCTCCGCATGGCCCGCACAGCACAGGCGGCTCCCAGGAGAGCCCGGCTGCCTTCCCGGGGAAGGAAAAGCAACCTGCGGGGCTGGCTTGCCTCCAAGTCGTAAACTTAAAAATTAAGATACAAACTCGCCCCGGTCACGCCGGAGCCCAGCGCCGGGTCCCGAAAAACGGCTGCTCCTGGAGGCGGCTCGGGGCAGGTGCGGGTGGTACTTGCCGGCTGCAGGCTGCGCTAGCCCAGCGAGCCCTCCCAGCCGTGGCAGGCGCCCGGCCCGACCCGGCCCGGCCTCGCCGCGGCAGCCCGGGCGACCCGGGATGGAGGAGATTTCCTCTCCTCCCCGAAAAGGAGGAGGCGGGAGGCAGGGAGGGAGGGCGTGCGAGGCGGCTCCGCGCAGCGCGGGGTGCTGCGGGTCCCCGCGGGCATGGCTGCTGGGCAGCGGGACGGGACAGCGGCACCCCGGCAGCGGCCGGGGGAGACGTGTCGCTCTGGGGGTCGGTGAGGGAGAACCCAGTCGAAGGCGTCCCCACCCCCAGCGTTCTGCGGGACGGGATCATCCTTGGCTTTGTGCTTTTTAAGAATAAAACGTCCGCCCCATCTTTCTGAGCAAAGCCGAACGGGAGGGCCCCGGGGAGGGGACGCTGGAGTCGCTTGTGCCGCCCGGGCTGAGGTGGCAGGAGGGTGCAGCGAGAGGAACCCGAACCCCCAGACCCCACAGCTCCCACTGCCACCGAGCGCGGTCGGGGTGAGCCCGTCCCGCCTGCCGCAGCCCCGGGGGCGGCTCCTGCCGGTGGTGCCGCTGCTGCTGCGGGCGGGAGCCCCACCAGCAGCCTCTCCCCGTGGCATTTGGGCGGCGGGGGGGGTGCGTATCCACCCCAGGGGGGGCGCTGAGCGGGCGGCGGCCCCGGCCTGCGTCAGAGCTGTGCAAACACCGCGGCGGCGCCCGCCGCTATTTAAGGGGCCGAGGCTGAGTCCGCTCCTAAGTTCCCTCCCTGCCTGGGCATACAACGAGCCTCGCTCCCTCCTCGGGTCCGACCTCGGGAAGGCGCAGCGGAAAGGTAGGAAGCACCCGTCACCCCTCCTCTGACTGCATCTCTGCTGGTGGGGTGGGGGGAGGAACGGGACGCGACATGGGGGGTGTCTGGGTCTTACCTGTGCGGCGGCTCTGAAGGCATCCCGCCGCTTGCTGGAGGAAACGCACCCGGGTCCGGGGGGGGAGAGGGAGAGGAATTCAGGCTGCTCCTCACCGGGGGGGTGCCGGAGGGTAGGTCGGTCCCCAGCGCGGGGCGAGGGTTGGCGGGGAGCGGCGGGGCTGCCCGGGGGGGGCGAGCGCTCCCCCCGAACGAGCGCGCTGCGAAAGAAACAGCTACCGGGGATGATGAGATTTTGTGTTTGGAGTCGTTAGTATGTGCGTGAATATATATATATATATATATGCACGTAAAAAACACAGGTCGGTTGAAAAGAGACATCTGTGGAAAGGATGCAATGCACCTTTGGTTTCTAAGTTCCAAAACCTGCGTAGGTACACCACTAATAACCATGCTGGAGTGACAGTTTGACATTTTTCATTTATCTCCTAAGTATACTAAAAGACCGTATTTTATGCATTGTAAATGTTTTCTTTGTAGTGTATGTGGTGGGGAAATAAACTTAATTTTCTCCTCTTAAAATTTAAAGATTAGGTTCAGTATACTGTTCAAAAACTTAAACAGTTAGAAAATGCTCACATAGATGAGATACTTCATGTATATTTATAATGGGAAATTACCCCTATAGCATTAAGTACGAGGTACCTTGTTTTTCCTAAGAACTGAGAGTAATTTCTGTGTTTACAGCAAAATACTGTTTCAGCTTGTATGATCAAACAATCTAGTAAAATGACATCGTTTTGTCTAATACTTAAGAAAGCAGTAAAAAAAAATTGTTACACTTGAATTCTCTGTTTTATATGAAGAATATTGTTAAATTGTACATTATTTCTTATAGCTTTTAACTAAACAGCTTTTACCACCTCGGCTTTTAGATCAAATGCTTGGGGAGGGGGGAGGGAGAGTGTTAGATTTTGTTTTTTCTTTGCTTAGGACAAGTTTTTGTTTTTTCTTCCTGTGTATAATGAGGTGAAACCTCCTGAACACTAAAGTTCAAACCAATGAAGGGTTGATAGAGCAAAGGCTCTTCACAGAACTTGTCAAAACTGAGTATTTGTAACAACAGCAGTTTTTAGTACAACAGCAAAATACTGTAGTGTTTGAATCCTGAGATTTTTCACAGAGCTGGATTCATCTCCCTTAAGTTTTAATGAAATACAGCTTCCAAAAAAGAAAAGCAAATAATAGTTGAGTATATCTGGGAGACATAGCACATACTACAGTGAATTAATTTTATTCCTTCCAGTGTATCATCTTCTTATCAAGGGATATTTAACTATTCACGTACATGTTTTCCAACTTAAGACACATCCCACAGTTACCTGCATTAAAAAAACCCCAACACAACCCAGTTTGCTCAGAAACCAGCACCCCCAATGGAAGATGGGGGTAGGGACAACATACAACGTAGTAAATCTGGTCGTTTTAACAGCTTATCATTCCTTTTCTCTCCAGCAATGTACAGCGGTATATGCATCTGTGTGTTCCTTGCTGTGCTGTCAGCAAGCTCCTTCGGACAGCAAACTGTGGGCTCGCGTAATGGGAATCCACTGGCTGCTGAGCTCGAGCAGAGCTTGACAGAACATCACCGGCACGTCCGTGCCCCTTCGTCTACTGGCCCGCTGAAATCTGTACCCCGGCTGGATGGGAGCATTGACCAGAGAGCTAACATCGGCGCTTTGTTAGCCAAGTATCTGCAGCAAGCCAGAAAAGGTACTTACTTACTGTGGTACTTCTGTGTCAGTGGAATTTCCTGCAGGGATACCTAGAGGTTAAGATAACCCTGTCATCACCTAGCGTGAATTCCTAGAGAAGAGAGGATGTAGATTTTGCCTGGTTATTACTGAAGTAGAGCATTCTCTTATTTACTGCAAAACTCCTCCAAAAGAAGATTTGTACATAGGAGCCATTGACTGATACCTGTGTACAGGTCACTGAAGAAAATGTAACCTACCTGTCAGGTCATAGTTCAGCTTTTATTTTTAACTTCCTATTTTCAAAGCCTTATAATTATTTTGGTATTATTTTCAGCATGTTGTATCTCAAATAAAATACAGTAATTCCATTTTATTCAAACTTTTTCATCTAGTTAGCCTCCTCCCCCCCCCCTTTTTAGAAGTTAGAAGAGCAGGAAAACTTTCCTGAGGCTAAATTCAGACCAAATGACTAACCTCATCTCAGCCAGAAATACCTGTACCAGGGAAATTTTCCGAGTATTGGATTTTCCATCTATTTGTTCCCAGAGGAAGTTACAAAAGTGGGGAAAGCTTTTGAAAGATCAGAACTCACATTTATGAACACAATAACTAAAAGCCATGGTAAGTACAAGCACATATGCTTCAAAACATGTCAATTCCTGCTAGGTTTTCAGTCCCAGGTAGCCTTGGAACACAATCTTGCAGTTAATTAAAGCCTCCATGGCACTGCGTTTGTAACAAGGGCGTGAAGCACCAGTAGAGTAGTGGAATTAAAGGGCTTCATTCTTATCATATGATTTATTAGTCACTGAAGGAAACAATTGTATTACATACATGAGCTAGCAAGAGAAAGAGTAAAGCTGTCCCTGTTGACATCTTACGGCATGTTTTACATAGACACAAACGCGTGCCATCTGTACTACCAGTAAAAATGAAGGATCAAAATAATTTCCCACTGAAACTCCCCCCAAGAAAACATTTTTCCTTCTCAACTGTCTCATTTCTGTTATTGCTTTGTATCTCAAGTTGAGTAACACCATGGGCAGCCTAATTGCTGTGGCCTTTTGACTGCCAGCCTCAATAAAAGCCACTACACAAATCTTGTTTACTTGTGATAGCTTCACTCCAGTCTATCCACCGTACTGCAGGGAAGGAGGACATCTGAGAAGCAAAGAGGGCTTGAGGGGAAGGCAATAATGAGGATTATCTGGACATATAGACATTGAGAAATTAATTCACTCCCAGTCTCAGACTGTGCTTAGGATAAAATTCACTTTATATAGGTAAGAGCTTTCTCCTCTCCTGTCTCTTCACACAACCTTATGCAGATCATTTAACCCTCCCTTCTTGATAGCCTCACTGCTGACCTCTATGCTAGGCATAATCCTATTCTTATTTTTGATGGTGGTCTGCAATTAACAGGTGCCAGATGTATTTTATGTATTATATATGCAGCCATACACATTCATCTGTGTACATAGAATAGGGCCAAATCAGAAACAACAGAAAAAAACGCTTTTAATATAGTCTGAGAGGCTTCATCTCATGTTACCAATTTGCACAATATCCATTAAAGAACTTCTTTTAGCAGTTCACATAATCTAGTGGAAAGAGAATTCAAATATGAAATAACACAATTCAGCGCTACAGTTAAAGCTGTTACTGAATAAGAATCTTACTGCAGGAGTCTGCAAAACAGAATCCTCATTACCTTTCCCCAGTGTAGTCATTGTCGCTCACCTACAATGAAACCAAACTCCTCATTCTAGTTTATGTAGCCATTATATTCTCTTAAATATCTGGCTGACATTTCCAAATAGCTTAGTCAGATGAAGTGGAAAAAAACCACTTTGGATTTAATATGTCTTTTTGGTAAGTATTAATATGAGGGAGAATTTCCTGCATACATGTTACTTGACATATATAATTAACTCTACAAAGTGACTGTTAGCAGATGATGGGATTCTTGTGACATGACTAGGCTAGTTGGACTCTGGTTGTAGATGTACGTGGTAGTCACAGAAGAGAACATTCACAGGGACAAACAGTATTTACTTAATTTATAACAATACATACAGTGTTCCCATCAAAACCCTATAGTCTCATTTAAGATAAAGGTTCTGGGCAGTGCTTCAGAAATCTCTGCAGAACGCTCACATCTACTGTATTAGTCACTGGTAACCTGTCTAAACCATAAGACTCACTAGAAAATTCCATCTAGGGGGAAAGAGAGTCTGGGCATTTGCTAGTGTTAACAGTCATCACTGATGGCATTTGCCCTTGTGATTAATAGAAAGGCTGATTTTGGACAACATTTCCAGTTAAAACAGTGAGAGAGTTAAATTCTATTAAGAGGGTAGGGCTAGATGGCAGCCTTGTAGCCAAACTGCTACAATTTTGAATACATTTACTGTACATTGATTCTGCGGGACATCTCTGGTGGTTTGATGAAAGGTAATTGAGGTGCTATTAAGAAATTAATTTTACTTTTTATGACTCCTAGCTTTCATTTAACTTCATCTCCAGGCTTTCAGCAGGAATCTGGCACCGTGCAGGCAAGACATTGTAGCTGTCAAGTCAGTGACATGCACATTTACTGTCCTCTAAGGAGCCCTTGCCAGGCCACACCATAATAGCACCAGGGGAGCCATTACAGCCCACAGGTCACTGCAGGCTCAAAAGTCTCTTAAATACCAACATCTGAGAGAGTTCTGCGCTGTCTTCGCCCTGCTTGATTATTGTGCCAAGAAGCCATTCTTGTCAACTTAATTACGTATTTTGAATTATGAATGTGAATTTCATGGAGTTTGAGCATTTAACAGTAGACAAATACTCTTTTGTAGAGATAATTAATTTTTTTGCAGTTCTGTTTTAGGTAAATGTCTAAAATGTGGCTGGTTTCTTTTTTTGGTACCTTTAACTCTCCTACCCCTCTGCAACCACTAACAAAACAATGCAGTTGTGTTTGGTTTTAATGGATCATGTTCATTATAAATCATTACATGAGGAAAACCTTGAAATACAAAAGCATAGAGTCACCAAGGGTTGTTTCAAAACACAAGAAACCATAAGCAAGGCAATTGTGTAGATTTGGATTTGTGGGGTTTGATTTGGGCTGCTTTTTGGTTTTGATCAGGTTAAGTATTCCTCAAGCCTCCGTCTGCATTGAATGCTAGTATACCGAACCTGTTCCTTCCTCACTCAAGGCTTAAGCTCAACCCAATTATTGGCATATGTCAATTTTGGCTGTTTTCAGGGAGCACAGAGAGAAGTAATTTACCTTTCTCTGCATTTTTAGTTACATAATGTGATGATGTCAAAACAGAAGATGACATCCTATTTTTTAAAGCATAAAGTCTGCTTGCAAATGATTTGCATCTCTTTGATGCCCTAAGCAAGGATGATGGAAAGGCTAAGGCAAGATCAGAGATCAGCATCCGGCCCTGCTGTGGAATGAATTATGAAAGCTTTGGATAAGCAATAAGAATACACTGGCATAGTAATAAGCCCTGTATAATTCCAGCAATAGGTATCTCTAGCTATAAATTCCAGACACAACTTTCTCCATTTCAGGACTATTCCCACTTCTCCACAAAACCTGGGATTCATAACTCTGCCTTGCTTATTACTGAATTTGCACTGCAAGAGCTCCTGTATTTACATTTTTGGCTCTTCAAGCAACACGGGACTGTGGTGGAGTCCTGTCTCAGGCCTGAGCCTGCTCTGAAGCAGAGTTATTTTGCCTGTAGAGCAACTCTCCCAATACCAGCAAGCAAGGGTGTGGCCTGATAAGAGTGAGAAATTGGACTTTCTCTCTCCAGTGAAATGGGAAGGAAAAAGGAGAAATGCACCTGTATTCCTTCCTAGCAGCCAGGAGGGACAAAAAGAACCCAAGCCACTTTCAGGACATTACCCATAACGTTTCTGTGACATTTTCCCCAATGACATAACAGTGGTGTTAAATGGTCTGTATTAAGTCAAACAGTTTCAACTATTGCAGACATCTGCTAATGAGTACAAAACAGATCAGAAAACAGATGAACCTGAAAAATGTGTCCACTTACTCTCTGCTGTCCCAAACACTTTTTCTTTAGGTCCCACTGGAAGGCTCTCAGTTATGGGAAACAGGGTACAGAGCATTGACCCTACGCACAGGATAAATGACAGAGACTACATGGGCTGGATGGATTTTGGACGCCGCAGTGCTGAAGAATACGAGTACTCCTCCTAAAAAACAGCAAACTATAGCAACAGAAAAAAAAAAAAAATCACACTCCCATGTCTGTACAGAAAGAGAAAAATTAATTTGTTGTCCTCTTTGAATCTGTGTTTTAAAATATATCATGTATTTGATGTAAATTTGTCTGTAAGACTATACAATGCAATATATACATATGCAGAATTTTCCAGAAAATGTTTTCTTTTTTTGTGGTTTCTCATACACTGATATTAAAATGATTTCACTTATCCCTTCTTGTCCTGTCACCGCGTGTTGCTGGGTGTCTCACTGTAAAGAGAGGCAGGAAAATGCCTTCATTCTGCAATGTAAATATACTCTAGGTGCTGAGTAGCCAGACAAAAGCGCCACTTTTTAGAGAAATCTTGTGACAGTCCCAATAGCTGTGAACTCTGAGAGGAACTCGTCCAAATATAAACACAACAGCACAGTACCACCAGAAAAGGCCAGCTGTCTTCATGGTGACCCCATTTGTTAAGGACTGAGTTACGCACCAAACCCACACGTTTGTAGTGAATAGTCAACAGTGCTAAAACTAAAAAAGAGGAATGACACCAACGTGCTTTGCCTTCCGGGCTTATTTATTTTATGTTGTCAACTGAATGTGAAAGTTCTGCTGATGGCTGCGCATCACGGAATAAACAGAGCATTCCCTGCCTTGTGGTTAGCCAAGCGTTCATTCGGGGAGGGGGCGAGGAAAGTTCCCTGAATGGAGCATAAGGTGATCCCAAGGGAAGGGGGAGAAGGCATCAGAGCAGTCTAGTCAGTGTGCTAAAAGGAAACGGGTTGCTCTGGAGTCTCACAGAGGCAGCCTGAGTTAGCTATAGCCCACTGGCATAGGGAGAAGGAGGGAGATTGTTCCCAGCCCTTACCTGGCACAGAACAGGTAGCCAGGCAGGGATCCGGCACCTGGGGACCCTCTCCAGAGAGTCCCCTCGCAGTCGTTCCTGCCTGCTGGCGGCAGGCAGGCTGCAAAAGGTGTTTTACTCACACTCTACTCCTCTCCCCCAGGTAACCCCTCCTGGGTCTGCCTTAGCAGCTGGTTCTCACACCTAAGGAATTCCCTAAACTGAAAAAGGAGGTGATTTTGCATTGCATAATTCACAGAATTTCTCCTGAATATGTCATTAATAAGAAAAGGAATGCATTTTTCACATGCTGAAAAGCGGGTGCTTGCCAAAGGAAAGAGGCAGGTGAGTATCTCTGTAGCTATTTCTACAGCAGTTAATAGGCAAAAACAATGCATAGAAAACAATACACAGAAAATATTTGTACTAAACCAAAATTCTACCAACACCAGAATTCTACCAAAACCAAAACGGTTATGCCAAGGGCTGAACACAGAAACATTTTGAGCAGCTGTTCCCAGCAGCAGCTGGGAGAGCAGACAGCACCGCAGAAGTCTGCAAGGAAAGGGAGACTTCAGCAAATGGTAATGGGGAATTTTCTTCTCCAGTAAACACCAAACCTTTCTTTTTGTGGGTCTCATCTTGGAAAGTGGAACTGCTTTTCTGCATGAACTTTTCTTCCACTTAAGCTCCTTGCAATCACCCAGTTTCCCAGCCACCTAGCCTGGCTTTTCTCGGTTCCTTTCCAAACATGAATCTCTAAACACCTGAGTTCTCTTCTTAGTTTTGACTACTGCCCACAGGAAAACAGTCCAAAGTGCCCATTTTCCCCAAAAACTTTCAACTAATTGATCTTTTTTCTTTTTCTTTTTTTTTTTTTTAATTGAGGAAAATACAAATTAATCTAAAGATGCACACATTTCCCACCAAAGTGATGTTTCTTTAAAAGTAAGTTGGGAGAAAACTAAGTTTCTATTTTACTGTCTTAATGACAGGAACATTCAAACACTATTTTAAAATGTTTCTATCCTTATCGAAGGATGTAATATTATAATATTGCGGGGGGGCTGGGAGTGGGTGATGTTACAAATGTAGCCTTATTGCTGGGGAATGTCGGCATTAGAAAAACTTTTTTTTTTCTTCTTTTCTTTTCTTCTGTATCGTTTCCTCCAGGCAGGGGAACGGAGGGACAAAGATGTTTCATCCTATTCCTGTCCCTTCTGAAGGTCTCTGAAGACATCTGTGAAAGCACATGGCCCGCAGCACAGCTGGATGATGGTTTCAGGGCCTTTTGCGAGTCGCTCCCTGGCTCCCCCAGGACAGAGGCACCTTTTCATTGCCTGCCACGCACAAAAGTGGTTTCACCACCTGGCTGCTCACAAGGCTCCCAGGTAAGAGGAGCCCCACGGCCCCGTCCTTTGTGCCGCAGAACTCCTGCCCTGTGAGCGAGACCATGGTCCCTGGGGTGGCTGGGGGGGTCTTCACTGCCCTCGCAGTTATCAGGGTTGGGACTTTCTGTATCCCCAACAGGTGAGTAACACCTAAGGCACCATTCCCAGGCACAAAATAATGCTTCCACCCCTGCCAAGCTGCCACCACAATTGCCTTTGACCACGCATTTGCTCATTTTCAATCACAAAAATGCCAGTTAGAGAGAAAGTAGTTTCACCTGTGAAATCTGTTTTCTCCTTGTGATGCTATTGCAAAGTTTGTCTGGTTTTGAGAATGATTAGGAGAAAGCACTATTTTTTTTTTGCCAGCCCACTGCCAATGTGACATTTGTAAGTAATCGCATCTGCCACCTTTCCTGGATGCCGGAGAGCTACAGACACAACTTAATCTAATTTTTTCTACAGTCACTGCACATGCTGGTTTTAATATTTAAGCTGTAACAGTGCTGTAAAATGGACAAGGGGACTAAACGGACTTGCAGTGACTCATCTGGCATCCAAATGACTTAAAACATCCATCATTTCATCTCTTCCCCCCTCCGCCCAGACTGTACAGGTAAATTGGGCCACTCTTCTGACTGGGTGTTGAAATAACTATGAAATGAACGTGTGCTTTGCAGATGGCCTGATCCTGCCGTGGTACATTTGCGGTGTTTGGAGATGCTTTTTGTGTCCACCCATCCCTCAGTCTTTTAGCAGAAAAGCTAAATGAAGATTTAGCTCTTACTGAACCTCACCTGGATTGCAGGCAGGTGTTGAACTGCCCAGCCTTGACAAATCCGCATGGAGACGCACCCCGAGGCGAGGCAACGCTGCGCATCCACAGCCCTGCTCAGGTGAGGCACCTGCGTGGAGCCGGAGCACCGGGCAGGGAGCCGTTCAGGATTGTAAGTCAGGACCTACAGGCCTCAATTCTGCCTAAGGAGCCCTTCTTTACCACCTGAAACCCAGCTCAGGACTAACATGGTTTTTCGGGTGCCACTAAGATACAAACTTGTAGCTGCAGGGGACACCTCTTCTTCACTCTTAATGCTCAGGAGAACTGGTTTGGGGACAATTGCAGTAATCATCAAGGTAAGAGGAACTGTTGCTCCAGGACGGACACAGCACTGTTCCTGGAGGCGAGAAGGAGCTGCCTGTAAGCAGCTCAGCAACATCCTCCTCCTCCTAAAAAGATCAGTCACCCGCTCCTCTGGGAGCAAATGAAATTCCCAAGATGGGAAAAGGTTATAAAGGCTGCTGAGACACTGTTCAGCTCCCAGCTGACCTGGAGGTGCTAATTGGAGCTAAGCAGGGGGGGGACAGCAAATTCGGGAAAGTCAGGCAACCCTGATAGCCGCAATGCCCATCCCAGGGCATTAGTGGAGCCACCCTCCAGGCTGCTCTGCTTTAAGCCAAGGGAAAGAGTAGCCTCGGGGCTGGAGCCCCTGCAGCTGGGTATGAGCCCCTCAGGTCCATCCAACGACTTTGGGCTGAGAAGTGCCCTGCCGATTTCGGCACACACGGCAGCACATTGGCACAGTCTCCTGGTGCTTGTCTGGGAGGTGAGTTTCCCAGCACTGCCAACTCTGTGACGTTTAATTTAGCTTTACTCGAATGTATCTTCATGGAAGTGTGTGCGTAGGGGCTAAATTAATACTGATAAAATAGTAAATCAATACCTTTTTGCATTTAAAGACAGTTTTCCCCATGTGCTTGATTCAATTAATTCTGTTCCAGCTTTATTAACTTAATTTCAAAACAGGTGCTGGGCAAACCTCCGTGAGCAGAGCAGCTTATTGCAAACTCCAGGTAAATGAGCAGGGAAGAGCCCATGGCTTTGCCCTTGCACGGCCATGCATACGGCAGCCGTGAAAAGAGAGTGGAGCAGTGAGTGCCCCTCCTGGGAGTAAGGGGAAACCCTGGCAGCCCCCTGAGAGTGAGGGAGCGCCCATGACCCGGGAAGGGGCAGCTGTCCCCGGGAGCTGGGGCAGCACGTGCATCCTGAACAGTCTCATCTGCCCTGGTATTCCATACAGGAATGCGTGTGGATGCTGCACTGCTCTCCCAGGCTTTGCTGCATCACTGGCCCCTCCATCCTCGCCGCACGTGGGGCAGCAGCTGGGACACACTTGGGGACACGCCTCAGCCAGATGTTCCCAGCTGCAGCCCAGCTGTGCACATTTCAGCGAGCTCCGGTGCCCCAAGTGCAAACCAGGCGGTCCCTTCTCCACAGCCCGAGCGGAGGAATTTGCAAGTCAGACAAAATGCAAATGTTATAATGTCCTAGCAGAGCAGTGAAAGGCTTTTCTGTATGTTTGATTTTTGTATCCCCTGAGTTCATTAAAATTCTCTTAAAGAAAGAAAAAAAATCTGGCTGTGGGCTTGTTAAAGCTTTAATCATTCCTAAGTGCCTGTGTCAATTGAACAGCAATTGGTTTCAGCACAGCTTGAAGCCTCTTTCAGCAGGACAAAAATCTCTATAATCTTTTAAATACAAACATTATCAACTCCTTGAGTATATGCCATTCTCACAGGAAAGCCTACATTACAGCTAAGGACATTGCTAAACACCAATAACTTTCAGGCCTTTTATTATTTTTCTTGCTATTCTGTGGTCTCAATTGGCTTGTTAACTGAATTAAAGCAGGTCCGAACGGCGCCCAGCGAGATGCCTTAGCACAGCTGAACAACGCTAATTCTTCAGCGTGAATACAAGCTACGGGCAGCAGATCCTGTCTGTACCAGAGAAAGGCAGGACGCATCTCACCGACGTTGCTGGACTTTTCAATTCGATGTGGGGAGCTACCAACAAACGTGTTCAGGAAGTTGGGAGCAACTATTAAACCTCTGTGCACTACAGCGTTATGTTTTGGGGCCATCCAGTGCTTTGGAGACAAGCAAAAGGAAGGAGGGAAGAGTCTCAAAAGGCTGAATAGAATCACAGAATCATAGAATCACCCAGGTTGGAAGAGACCTTTAAGATCATTGAGTCCGACCATCAACCTAACACTCCCAAAACCACCACAAAATGATGTCCCTCAGCACCACGTCTACCGTCTTTTAAATACCTCCAGGGATGGCGATTCCACCACTTCCCTGGGCAGCCTGTTCCAATGTTTGATAACCCTTTCGGTGAAGAAATTTTTCCTAATACTTAACCTAAACCTCCCCTGGCGCAACTTCAAACAAAATGAACAAACCCAGCGTTACATGCATCCTCTGGATACATTTTAAAAACTCAGAAAATAACAATATAACATGAACAACAAACCCTACACATTTATTCTTTCCAAAGCCAAAGATTTAGATCACTGCAGGAGCATTCATGCACTACAGCAAGGATGAGTTAGGGGGGGAAAAAAAAAGCTATTAAATTGGGAAGGAGAAAGATGTAAAAAGGGGATGCCCAGAAATGATGTTTCCTGTTTTATACAAAACTCACCCAGGACCCTGAGTGTCACCACAGTGCCACAGCACCCACCGCAGCTCAGCCAGAAGTGACGGCAGCTGAGAGGACTGTGCAGATGACAAGCAGGGCTCTTACATGCCAAGGAGCAGGCAGGGAGGGAGGCACACGCAGGCCAGGGTTGCACGCAGCTAGGGCTGCTGCTGCGGAGAGAGAACAGAGCAAGAAGCGAGCAGAGCACTCCAGAACTGCAACGCTGGCAGCGTCACAGGGGGATTTCTCGGGCCCCTGGCTCGGAGCCACATAACAGCACAGAAACACAGCTGGAAGCTTATAACGTGTCAGAGATTAGGGCTGATCCTTGGCTACCCAGGCTGGGGGCCGATGGTGTATTTCACCTGAGCACGTACCTTCCTTTGTCAGTGAGGAGCGCAGCCCTCCGCTGCGTCGCAGAAGGTCCCACCCTGTGTGGGCGAGCGGTTTCCGAGAGCTCTCTGCGGGCCGTGGAAAGTGCTGGGGAGCACTGAGGTACCCTGCTTCAAGAAGCAGAGAGAAGCCAGCAGCCACTGCAGGTACAGCAAGAACCAAGAACCGCCAGGACAGGAGAAATCCCACCACCCGCAGAGCTTGTGAAATCAAGGACAGCAGGCTACCTGGCGTAAGGCAACGGTTTACGCCAATCCAGCGAACTTTTGTTTTGCAGTTCATGAGGGCTTAGAATTAGTTTATGTAAGCTGTGAAAGATCATTTGAAAGCATCTATACAACCAACAGCTCCCTCTAGAAGCAGGTGGGACCCCGTGAAGTGGGTTTCTGCAGGGCTACCCAGCACAGCAGCAGCTGGGCTGGTGTAGGACCATGCAGGGAACTGTGTTACACTTGGTTTTCACCACTTGTACAACTGCTTTACAAATCTTCCTGGGTGCAATCAAGTAATTTTACCTTCCCGTTTTCTGCTGCACGTTCATTTCTTTTGCCTTTCCTGGCTTAGACGTCACTGTTGCTTGTCCCCTGGTTGCACCGTCAATGAGCTCAGGGGTTGAAGCTTCTGACCAAGGTGACAGCCTTGGATTCAGGAACTGGACTTGCAGGGCCGGGTCCTCACTCCCAAAGGTGCAGGAAGGTACCGCATGAGGCCACTGGCGCCTGGCTTTGTCCATTGTGATATCCAGATAAAACATAAAAAAAGGATTTATCTAGTCTGAATTACTATTTAAAATCTTATTTGTTAGCTACAATAGGAGAAAATATCTTCCTCAAAATGCTCACGGCTTAATACTACAGTCTTGCAATAAGATACATGCAGGTAGAGGCCATGATGTCAGAAGTCTGCAATTTCAGTGTGAGTCCATCTAGGCTCACATCTCTCTGAATATTTGTTTTCTAAAGAGGGGCAGAACAGATCCAATCCAGATGGACCAAACAACATCCCAGTATGGTATTTACTGCTAACAGTATGCAGTTTTCTCCAAGTAGATCTTTTCTCTTTTTAAACCTTAAGCATCAACTTTCATTAACAGGTTCCACTACAAGTACGCATCAGAGCTTCCCTCCTCGTTCTCTCTTCAGCACACATCTGTGATGGTTTCCAGATTTCCTTCCCCTTTCACATGTACCTACCCTCCCATGAGTTAACCGAGTCCCAAATCCTACTCATCCTAAAGCCATAGGCACCCTATGGACCAGGCTCAGCACCCCCTCTTCCCCGGAGTGGCAGTTGTTTAACTCGGCCTGTCCTCAGGGACGGAGGGCTGGATGCACTGTGCTCGTCCTCCCCGGATCCCTCCCGTTAACCATTAACTTCCTGATCACGAGCCAGCCCCAGGCTCGGAGCTGGGCAGACAGGAAGGATGAGTCTCACTGACACAGGACCTGCGCGTGCCCAGCGCAGCACAGCATCAGCCTTTCTCACAGCTGTCGTACGGCACTGCGTCATACTAATGCAAGCCCTCCAAAAGTTTATTTTGGCATTCCCGCTCCCCAGTTTTCTCTCTGTAGCACGTATGTGATATAAACGGTATTATTTCCCTCCCAACCTCACGGACATCCCACTCCTCAACGTATGAGGCTGCCTAATCTTTGCATGATTTATGGCCTGACTACCCCCTCCCTCCAGGGAGCTCTTTTATCACTACTTAGCTCTCGGCATGTGTGCAGGATTTTTTCAATTTTTCATTACCTGGCGTTTAATCAGTGGGTTGTTTCCTCCCTCAGTAACAAAGTTACTAGTTAACAGCAGACCTCACTTCTGGCTCTGTTGGAAAACACAGGATGTTTCCTCCTTACTCCGTACTTTCACATTTTGTCACTATAGTTTTTGCATCATATTAGGCAGGAGAGTTCGCACCCCTCTCCTGCTCAAAATACACGAACCACACAACATCCAATTCTTCTTTCTTGGAACTCAAATAAAAAACTGCATTTGCTTCTGTATTTTTTGTTTTGACCCAAATTTCACCAGTTCCAGCAACCTTAAAATCTCAAAACTCTTCAACCACTTCTGTGTCTAAGAATTTAAAACCCAAACCTGGTGATGGCCTCTGATTTCGCTTTGGCTGAGAGATGAAAGCAAGAGATCAAGGTAGAATATTTATCACCTTAAAAGAACAGGAAAAAAGTTTAATACACAACAATGCAACTTTTCTGTTATTTTATTTATATTAGTGAAGAAAAATTTAAATTTCATCTTTCTGATGTGTTACAATTGCTTTCTCCAGTGGGTGGACAGCTCCTACTGCTTATTTAAAGGCTAAATAATAGTTCCTGATTGCACAATTAACTTCTACACTTTAAGTTCTCACATGGTATTGCTTTCTTCCTCTGGGTATATAAAATGGTCCATTAAGTCCATGATTTTTTTCAGAATCAACTGTTATTCTATCTACTGTTTTAAGATACATTCAAATAAAAAGATACTTAAATTTACTTGCAATAAGTGCACACATACAACAGCAAAGAGAGCTGATGACATTTTACTAAAACATTTTAAGCTCATAGAATAAATAGAAGTCTTGAAACACATGCAGTAACTGACCGATGTGTTTTTTCTTTCTCAAAAAAATATCCTTAGTGTCCATAGCACTACCGCAATAACTACTTCATTCAGAAAAAAAACCAAAACCCACCCACCTATCTCTCGTCACAAAGACTAAAAGACAGTTTCATTTATACAAGAAATTATCAGTGCTAATAATTTAGTAACAGTCTGGTACAAACGGCAATTCACGGCAATTACTTGTAGTGTGATTACAGTAATAAATGGGAAGCTTGATTTAGATGCCACAAGAAGTGCAAGGAAAAGAAAGCGGATGTTAAATCCTCCTCCCTTCACTCCTCTCCATCCCCCCTTCCAAAAACAAATATAGCTCTCAGCTCAGCTCTAGAAACAAGCTCAGCTTAGCTCTAGAAGCAAGCTCCCTCCAGTTCGTTCCAGTTCCAGGATATTTCAGTTCTTTCTACGAGCACTCAGCAGAAGTTTGGGAGAAACAGAGAAGACAGTTGCAATGTAAATTAGGATTGCCTGGCTGTAACTAAAGGTTGTGTGAGGTCTTTTGTTTCTTTTCTGAAAAAGTCGGGGTTATATGTTTGGTACTAGGAGAGTGTTTTTTCAGTTTAAAAACACTGTGGGATATAGCGTTTCCCATATTTTTACCTCTGCTAAGGTCCAACTTTGGATGAAAAAGGTTTCTCTGAAAAAAGAAAGAAAATGGGTGGGGAATATCCTCATCCTGATTACAAGGCCATGGTCCTCCACATGCATGAAACCTGAAGATCAGCATGAGGATTGCAAGTTGCTCTTTCCAGCTTGTACCATTCCGTTACTAAATGTTTTTTTGTGGTTCTCTGCTGAGGTTTCAAGGACACACCTTTTCTAATACTGTTTTTGCTACATGTTCTTTTATAACATTCTTATCTGTCAATCTGTTCCGCAACTTTGATTTCTAGGAAGTCACTGCCATGTTTACCTCACGAGTTGTGAAAACTGTTTTCTTCAGGGGCACTGACAAAGTGCGTTGCAGTGGCAGCAACACATAGTAAAGCATTTTCCCTTTCACAATCCAGTGCAGCATTGAAAAACAAAACAAAACAACAAAAAAACAAGTCGCACAGAGTGTAAGCGTGCCAAATGAAACAGCGGTGGTAGGAATATGTCAATACTCCAGGTACCCAGTAGGCCTGCTGACCTCAACACAGTATTAGTTCAAGTTTAGCACCTCCAGGAGGAGGAGACTACAGAAAAAGAAAAAAAAAAAACACAAATGCAAAACCCAAAGTTTCATCCATTCAGGCATAATAGCCAGGCACTCCAATAACTCAGCTCAACTCATCTACAGAAGCAAAATTAAAACTACCATATGTTAAACTGAGTACTTTTTTCAGCGTTTAACGAAGCACAAACACTCCCATGCTTCAAGTGATGTAATGTGAGGTCTCACAAAACACATTCGATAGCTTCCCATGCACCTTCAACTCAAGTTAGGCTAGCTACAGAATTCATGTTTTCCTAGTCAAGATATTTTTTGTTGGTTTTGTTCTGTTGGTTTTTTTTCAGTGCATCTTAAAAAAAACCTTTTCAAAAGGTTAGCAAGTTAACCTTAATACAGCAATCATAACGTAGAGCCTTTTGCACTCGATTGAACAGTAAAATAATCCAATTAGTTACAATAGATCTGGTACATATTTACACATTTTATACAAAGTTTACACATTTCTCCCATTAGGCACGAAGTTGATTTGTCAAACTCAAGAGGCAATGAAGGGGTGGGAGGGAAAGGAAAAGAGGATCGGAGAAAGAATCAGTATTTTTATTTAAAAAGACTAACTGTAAAAATAAAGTCCTTCACCGTAAGCTAGTTTGCTTCGGGAGCTTGGTTCCCATGAGGATCCCCGAAGTGAGAGATGTCGGGCCTTTCATCTGCATGCTGGAACCCACCATGGTGGGGAAGCTCCGATTCCTTCGGATGCCAGTGTTGAGCTGGATGCCCCCGATGGCACTAGTCACGGCAGGGCAGCCCAATGGGAGACCATCTGGTGCCAGGCCTCCAGCAACAAGGGCCCTCACCGGTCCTTGTGCCCCACAGAGAAGAGGTCCCTGGTCATCAGTTAAAGGAGGAGCTGACGACTGCCCTGAACTCACAACTTTGGCGATACCAAACCTCTTGACTTTGTCCACAAGATTAAGGTTGGAAACAGACACATCAGTCTGACTCTCACTGTTCCTGATGTTCTTTTTATTCCTCACCTCTTTCAAGATTGAACTAGCAGGCTTCGAAGCCAAGAAGTTGTCATAAGGTGGGCTGGTGCACTTGAACTCAAAAGATGGAGGGGATGAAGAAGGTGTCTGCATAGGTGAGTTTGGTGGAGTGGAAGGAATGATCGCCATTTTAGGGGGGTATGTGTTCAGGAGGGTGCCTTTGCTGGCTCTGTCCCAGCTTTGCGGATTGTACACTGCTGCTGAGATGCCCCTTTCCTTCAGCAGCCACACCAGTCCCAGAGACGTGCTCATCGTCGTCGTGGATTCCCGGAGGTTAGTGAAGGATTCAGCCAAACTCAGACGCCGAGGAGTACAGGGAGTAGCCACCGGGGTGCCTTTCAAGTTGCTAATGCTGCCACAAGCTGGAGTAGGTGCTGCGTTAAGGCTGAAAGCAAAAGAGCGGGCAAATTATTCTCTCTACTAGGGAATTAAAACTTATTGTGAGCAAGATTTTTAACCCCAAACAGGGCCTTTTATCCCTTTTGAGAGTGCATGGGGAAACTGACAGTTCGCAGCTTCTCATAAATGTGATGACATGCTAAAACATCATCTCTTGCAAAATGCATCTCTCCACTTTGCATACTTCACCACCCAGTCTCATGGGATTAATGCGTTCCCCAACATCACCACATTTCTTCTGATAAACTATTAAATTGACAGGTTTGTGATCAACACCTTCAGTTTTCCTTCTTGATCTACTGGCTGTCACAACTCCCAGTTGCTTCCACGAGACAAGGCAACTGGGGACTTGACCGATGGTATAAGCATGAGACAGGTTTACTTTTTAGTGTCGCTTCTAAGCACACAGAACTGCTAGTCCTTCTAGTACTGCTGGGTCATAGCAGAGAGAGCGGCAAGGGAGGAGGGGAACATCTTTGCTACAGAAGCATTTGTTGCAAAGCTGCTGGAAGTTGGCATTGTCACCAGCGTGCACTTCTGTAAGGTCAAACCCTTCTTCCCTTCTTCTGTTGAATTTGCTTTCATTTACGGGGAAGAGGATGGGGGATCTGACTTTTGATGGAGATGCACACTGGTGTGAATAGTCATCAAAAGAGATGGGAAAATACAGTCAAGCTCTTGGTTGTCAATTGGTCAATAGGTAACTGATAACTCAGCAGCAAACCAAACATGACAAAGAGCCATTCTACTGTTAATTTGGCAAAGCATTAATTTCTATAGTTTGAAACATGGCTAAATTGCTCCCCAATTCCAGTTCTTTCTTCTCAAAATAAACTATGTACAGGCAGTTGAAAAATGTTAAAAGGGCGATAATCTGCACATTTAGAACAAGTGGCAGACATCGCATACTTATGTTTAGTGCTATCTTACTGTACTTTCTTTTCTTAAGGACACTACTGCTAGTTATTAGGGGCTGGGATTTCTTGAGGCATATCCAACAACATTCATTCTGGTAGACCGTCCTCTCCCCATAAGCTGACCACCTGAATGAACACAGACTCCGTGCAGCACCTATTTCCAAAGAACTACTAACACAAAGGAGATGTTCCAAATCCTTTGTGCCACAACATGAGATCTCACGGACACTGAGGTTTGAGTGTTTCTGGCACTACAGTGCCATCCTTAAAAAAAACTTGTTCCTTATAGATCAGGCTAGCCACAGCATGTTTACCTATGCATAATTCCCACTCAAAATTTATGGCAGTCCAAGGTAAACCATTCATTGAATAAGGCATGTTGTAACTTAATTATTCCAGAAACAAGGTGTGTGGGACATCCATGCAACTTCAAATTCATGTCTAACTGGGAGAATCCCAAAGGTTCCATGCACCTTTAAAAAAAAGCTTTCCAACTATTTCTAACCATGCTGAAATGACAATTTTTGCCACATATATGAAAAAGTTAATTCCACGACAGTATTTCCTAGGCATGGATTCATCCCCTCTAATGGCATTTAAAGGGTCTCGAACAATGAAACACTTGATGCTAACAGACAATTCACTGACCTGAGAGCTCACCACTGTTCAAAGAAGGAAATCCTCCCCTTCATCTTGCCAGGTTAGCAAGTAGAAGACACTCAGCAAAGAGTCAAGACAAAACACAGAGCCAAAGCAAGACAGCTGGAAAACTAAGCGGCTGGGAGAAGTGGGGGGGAACGGGAAAGAGCGAGATCTTCCCTTTTCAGTAGAGCCACGCTGTTGGATCGACTTGGCTGTAACATGCAACTTTAACTTGAGTTCTCTGTGCCAAGAAATGCATCAAAAAGCCACACTGAGACAATCTGGTCGTATTTCCAGGTATGGAGAAGCCTCAGGCCAATGAATGAATTGCATCAGTTTTGCCCATATGGACACAAGGGCCTAGACGATGTCTTGACTGGAATTTGCAGTCTCATTCACCTTACATTAACAAACTCTAGGAACCAAGACTACTGTGAATGTCAGGTTAGACATCCTGGAATGTTTTGTTCTCAGCCAGTTTCTGATGAGCTTAGAACTTTGTCTAATGGTATACAGCAATCAGTTGACATGAGTTAATGTAACACTACAAACTTCTGTCCAGTCATCATCTAAAAATCAGTAGTACTTTAACATCTTTAAGGCACTCCTTAATTAAGGAAATATTAGCCTGATGTTAGGAAGTCTCAAGTCACATCTTCTTTCCATGGCTAGATAGGATCTGACCAACCTTATCTCTACAGTAATTTAGAACTCTACCAACTCCTACTGAAAAGCAAGTGAAACTGCTAAAGGATTTTTACCCTGCAGTTGTAATTCAACAAGAGTAATCCCATACATTCCCACAACTGCAGTGAAACACATGTTTGAGAAAACTACTATTAAGAGTGGTGTAATTTGAAAATCAGCCTTGCTAAGTGGCTCTGGAATTGGTCTTCTTGCACCCCCTAGTGTGCTGTGGCTGTCAGTGCATGTGGCAGATGTGCTGAGGCAAGCTCTCCTTAGGTCCTCTTCATTCTGCTTGGACTCAGTCAGCAGGAGGGCAGAAGGACTCCTCCCAGCAGAGCTAAGGAGGCCACACACGGCCACTGCAGCAGCACACACACACTCTGAAGGCAAGGCTGAGTGGAAAGGAGAAGTTAGTTCACTATTCTTCCCTTAAGCTTTGATTAAAGCTGCATCTTCATAGCTCTGATTCCAGTTCATGGTGAAACTACAGAGCAGTGGGCAGCCACCGTGATGCATCTCCCACACTGGCTAAACACAGAAGTACAGAAGTAGTCTTGGAAAGCATGAGGGAGGGAAAAGAAAGAGAAAGAGAGCTTACTGTGAGAACTGACTTTCTATAGGGTACAACCAAGTACATTTTGGAAACCCAGACAGGGTGTTAATTATCAGGCTTCTAAGATGTCTTAGTCACGAGATGAAAACTACAGCACTCCAGTGGCTTATTAACTCCAACAGCTTCATTCTTTCCAGCTCATGATTTCAGTTACACAGATACTTAGATTAGTATTTGTACTAATTTGTCAGCACAGGTACACACGACAGTGCAATTAAAAAAAAAAGAAAGAAAAAAAAAAAAGACATCCCTGCAAGAAAGCAGTTGTTACGTAAGTGTTGCTTTTTTTGCTTGTTTGATCATTTTGGTATTGCTTTAACCGGGAAATGTTTTCCCCATCAAATTCACCAGCACTGCAAAGCAGCCTGGACACAACCACAGAAACAAACTCAAACTGGCCTCAGCAACTCAGCCCAGTGACAGTTTCAGAGTTGGATTGAGAAAAGAAACAAGTAAATGAGCACCTCATTTAGCTAGATGAAATTTAGTCCGGTTAGAGCGTCACCTGGGTTAGAGGCTAGGTTAAAACGCAGCCAGGTAGGTAAATATCAAAACTCTTTGGGTTAGCTGGTGCCACACACACTAGCATTCCTTGGTACGTGACCCTGCCAACACAGACACTGCTGGCAGCATTGCTCACCCCCTGCCACGGTGGGTCACAGTGTCTGCCCTATACCTCCTCTCAGCATAACGAGACATAATGCTGTTTCCTCGTCCTCCTCAAATGACCTGTGAAGAATCGTTTATAGTTGGTAAGGAAGAGCTCCTTAAACATGTTTGCTGAAAACATCACATTGTTTATTTTGCTCTTTTTCCTCCTGAATGAATGATGACTTTTGGTGTAACTAAGGCACCTGAAAATATACTGAATTTAGCTCTACACTATGGCTCACTTGTTAGATTTAGTAACTAACGTAATCAAGGAGTTTATTACCACCACAACTGACAATAATAAGAAAATTAAAATAGAATTGCAGCCATATAAAAGGATCTCTTCAGTAACAGTGTTGAGGGTAGACAAAGACAGAAAAGAGTAAAGAAAAACCAGCCAGGCCACGATTAACTAACTTAGTTCAGAAAGGGAAGCAGAAAAGTTACGTTTAATCATCAGCCATTTCCTTTCCACCTCGCAGGTTTTCATATTTAATACCCTTTTCATGCGTTCCTTAGGTAATCAGTCTCCATCTCATGTCTAAACAAGTCTAGACACATCATCTCTGAATGGGGACCTATACAACGGTACACTCCCACACAGGAGCTGGAAGGGGCAGAGAAAACAATGAGGCATTGTCCTTCTAAACAGAAAAAAAGGTTCTTTAAATACTGATTCGCTAAGGCAAGTTCCCTCTTTAGGTATGAAATTCACTCACCTTCTCTGGTTCTCAGATCTTCACCTTCTACAGAATTGCTTATACATGCCAATTGCTATTATTAAGCCAGTTCATTAGTTTCAGTCTGGCTACTATGAACTCATTCCCAACAATTACACCAAGCAACAAAGAAGACTGCTCCCTGTTTTTTATTAAGGCATACTTCCTCTTCCATTCCTCATGTACTTCCTGGACTTCTTTACCCGTGCATCCCTTTTTCTTCTTTGACAAAGATTTAGATTTTTCCTCCCCGGAAAAATCTCTCATTTTTTTGTGAGGGACCACGTTCTGCACATTCATACATGAGGACTACAACTAGTTTGGGATCAAGGGTAGTCAGGTTTGGATATTGGAAGCCAGCTTAGTTATATCTGATCCTGCAATATTTTAACTACAGCCAACAAAATTCAAGATATCTTGGTTGGCTTTCTAAAACATGACACATGCCTCTCAAATAAAATCAGGTTGAGGTAACTCAAAATGGGAGGAATAATTTGGGGATGTGTTGTAATTCACCAATGTGGCCAATGCTTTTGCTTATGCCATTACTTTGCATTTCCTTACAGGGAAAACTCTGACAGAGCTGAAGGCTTTGCTGTCATGGGAAACCCTTACCTTGGTGTGACTCGTGTGAGTTCATCGGAAGGGTGCAGAATGCGGCAGGTGGTGAAGGTGAAGGTGGAGTTGGTTTGTGACATGCACTTCCCAGGATGAGGTACTAAATTAAAAAAAAGCAAATTCTTTGCATTTTACACAGAAAAGGGGAAAACCAAACTTCTGTGTGCTGGTAAGACAGATGCAAAAAGTGATGAGGTACCTTGGGACAGGATCAATGCAAGAAAAGTGAAATACGCAAGTGCTACAGTGTTCTAACAGACACTCGTTCTCCAAAACAAATACATCTAGGACTCCAAGGCCAGTGCTAAAACGGTCTGCTGACATTTCCCCGTGATCACTAACACTGCAGATAAGTCTTGCCCAAAACAGATTTAGATAAGGCAGTGCTTGAAATGGTAGTCCTCGTCTAAATGAGCAACTTGCATCAGTGGAAATTACAAGCAGCGTTTTCTAGTACCAGCTCAGGAGCACTAACATTTTCTGAACGCTTGTGCATTTCAGCTTTTAGATTGATCCACAAAAAGGTATCCTCATTACTTCTCAGTAATGGATCCAGCTTGCTACAAGATCACCGACTGAAAAGTTGGGGAGGGGATGGACATACAGTACTATTTCTATCTCTGATTTTTCACATTCACAGTAAGGAAAGGGGCAATTTTTTGGATCCACTACTGTACATCTGTGACATTTCTCTTGTGTACGTGTTTAGGTTCTTTAAGAACGTATGCTCTCAGCTGCACAGCGTAGCAGGTTTTTTTAATATTTGTAAACAGTGTAGTAAATCATTTTCCCCACAAATGCAGCTGTAAAGATGCCACTCTGTCAGTATATCAGTGATTTGGGAAAGAAGCAATACAGGTCACAATTTAAAAAATTAAGGACTTAGGCCAATTTCTTTTTTCTTAGCAGAGCTACTTCCATGGATATGCTAACCTGCTATATAATGCAGCTGTGGCCATTGCAAAATAACTACAAAATTTAAGAGCCATGCATCTGAAAAGCTGGTTGAAAAACACCCAGAGTTAAATACTACATCAAAGATATCATGATTGCATAGGTTCTCTTACTTAGTAACCAAACTTAGCAGTGGTTCAAAAGACATGCACAATAAAAACCGTGTGCAGCTCCCTCCCTCTCACTCCTACCCAACCCTCTGAGCCATTCCCCGATTAAGCCACATTTTGATACCACAGTACACAACTATTCAACACATTGCAAAGGACAGACAGATAGACCAACTAGACCAGACACCATTCTGAACTTCCAGAGATGCTTAGCAGAAGCAAGGCAAGTCTTAATTGTGGCTGTGTTCCCTTTTTCGTATAGAAAGTATCACAGCTCCAAAACAGTGTGTGCAGTTCGGTTGTCGTTTTAAGAACACATATAAGCAGTGTGTGAAGGCTAGAGCATGGGGAGTGTGAGCAGTGGAAGCAGAAGTGGCTAAGCAAACAATGTGAGGTAACTTGTAGTTAGCGCTGGAATGTACTGCTGTACATTAAAGAAGGATGTTTCTAAAAAAACCCCTGGAGTGTCATGTTAACACACTCAAATGTTAGCACAGCATAACATAACAACAAGCTCTACTTCACCTCCAGAGACGGTAATTATGATGCTTCAGGAATCCAGTTGCTTTAGAGATTAGTGTGAGCACTATAAAAGCTATTACAAGGGAGCACAGCCTAGCAATCATGATTCTCTCCATATTGTAGAGAGTTAAAAGAAAATCTGGAGAAAGAGCTCAAATAACTGGATGTGAAAAAATTGGTTATTTAGAGAAAACAAAGGACTTCAACATAAATCAAGTAGAAACAATGCAATTATCCCTGGATGATGAATAGAGAACAGAATAAAGCAATGCTGGTTTAAGATTGCAAGCTCAACCCAAAGCACATAGCTGTAATACAGTAAGTGCATTTTCCCGACTTGTAATATCCACTGGGCATCCCCTCAGATTGGAAACAGGCACATTGAAGATACATAGCTGCATTAGCAAAAGCAAGACTCATTGCTATTAATGAGTCAGAGATAGGAGAAGGCTGCTAAAAGTAGAGAAATCACTGACTCTAATAAGAGGAAACAAATTGAAATTATTAAAGAAATTAAGAAAAAAAAATAAATCAATTTCCAAGGATGTATTCCACCCTCAAATACCACTAAGAAAGTCCTGTACCAGCTTCATCCTCCATCAGTCAACAATGGGGTGTATCATATTGCTGTGGCATTTTCCGTCCTTTGGACACAATACAAAGAGAGTGAGAACCTGTTGCTGTAAATGAACAAAGTTTGCAAAATAGAAACAAAATGATTCATTCCTAACCCAGTAATTTTACATACGAATGGCCATCTCCTGAGTTGGTATAAGTTTGTGAGGAAGTTTATAATACGAGAGACTATCTTCACATGTACATACAGTAAAGTATTACTTTAAATATAAACATCTGCTCCATATGACTGTGTCTGAAACCAAATGTTTTATTTATACCCTCTTTTTCAAAGTAGTAGATCATTAACAATGAAACTTCGTATCTGTATGAAAAAGGATCTGTACATAATTGAGTGTTTAACAAAATTTACAGAAACATAATGTAATTTCATCCATCAGGAAACCATAAACTAAACTGTAAGTGCATTTTCCCCCTAAATTAAAATTCAAGCTAAACCTTAGATTGCTGCTGGATCATGTTTTGTTTCTCAGTACTTAGTGATTCTTTACCTTATTAAGCTTCCTCAAATAATTCTGAGGCATTTTGGAAAAAATGCAAAACGTTATAGCTGAAAGAGACTCTCCTGTAAGCACAAATACTGTTGTACAAACATCTTTTAAAACACTGCAAAAAAAGGCAGGTACTCGTCAAACAGAGAGCTCCATCTTCTGGTAAAACAGAGTTTTCCCTACTCAAAACACAAAGCTGATTTTAGATAGCTCAGAGTTGTTTCAGATCCAGTTTCCGTACTCAAGTGCTTACGGGCCATTCTGCTAGGTGCAAACAGCAAAACAGATGAGTTTAGGACATGATCTTCTGCTCACGGAACCCTCAAAAGACCATTTAATCTGGATTTTCAACCAGCTTGTGCAGAGAAAGGTACAAAGTTACAGTAGGTAAACCAGCAGCCTGCCCCGTTCACAAAAAGGTGTCAGACAAAGTGAGTTTGAGGAAGATTTGTAAGAGGCAGTTATACTAAACCACCATTGACTTTGGTACCATTGGTTCCAAACTCAAATTTGCTGTTACGCTAGATGAATAGTGAGGCGGCAGAGCTCACAGTGGCCAGTAAATCTTTGCATTTTCTATAAATACCTGTTCTGGCAAATACAGATTTATGCAAAAATGAACTTTAAAAAAAAAAACAGAAATCTTCAGAATATGGCTTCTACAGAGATAAAGTTTTAGCCCAACTCTGAAGCAAGCCACTCCGCTCATCATTTCTTTGGCATGATTTAACAAAAGGGGGAAACCTGGTTCCCTGCTCTTTCAGCAGAGCAGTGGAACTTGGACATCTCTTTAGCACAGGCTGGTAAGACAGGGATGAAATGACAATCAGGTTGGGGGGTCCTTAGAGGAACAGATGGAGATGGTGTTTTAAAGCATTAGAAGTTTATTTTATTGCTGAATAGGAAAAAAAAAAAAAAGCTCTGCCTGCTTTGGAAGAGGATAACAACGAAGGACCATTAAAAGGCACTTTTTTTTCCTCCAGTGTCATCATTCAGGATACAAGCTACAGACCTCACTTTTGCCAGTCTATGCCACCAACTCCATTCTTTGGTAAGGTGAAATTCCTAAAAACTAGGTCACACAACCCCACAGGACAAGACAGCTGCTTTGTGTAGTCTCTAAACTCAGCAGAGTTCATCCCCTCCAGGTGACGGAAGGTAAAAGCTTCAATACCCAGCTCTACCTGTATGGAAAACTCCTGGCTGACAGAACAGGGAGAATACAGGGTATGCTGGAGCTGACGCCTGGGTTAACTACTAAAACAGGTGATAAACACAGCTGTAAAATCTGAGCATGGTGCTTTCCTAAAGGTGTTTAGATGCCTTCAGAAAACACCAGTTTCAGGGCTAATCGTGAATGCTCAAAACCCTCCAAGAATGCATATGTCTATGCCAGGAGCATTACTCCTGTTACATTTCTTAAACAACTGACAATAAAATTATTTGCTGAATATCTGCATTCCAAACTTTCCATTTGTTTTGCCTTTAAAAACAGCAAGAGATGAAAAATTGAACCAAGGCAGGTATTCTCTGGACAGTATTTTCTTAGCTTTCTTCTGGCTGAGGTCTCCTCCTCATATGTATATAACCATGGAACACAGATGTAAAAAGACTTCAATGTATTTAATGTGGTTTCAACATGATTTTATGCAGGCTAGGATTCCAAATTAAAATTCTAACATTTTAATAGCACAGATAGCAAATGCTAACAGATTTTTCTTAAAGAAATAATGACTGTGAAATATTCATGCCATTTGAAAATAAAATATATTTAAATATGGATCAATACTTTAGTTCTAAGAAGAGTTACAAAATATATTGCTTTTCTGTACAATGGTAACCACTTAGAAGCATGTATAGTAATCCTGCTAAAAACATAAGACATTCATTATGTATTTTTGTGATTTTAGGCACCTATTTGGCAAGATCTCCCCATCATTGTTAAGGTCTAAACATGAAGTACAAGAGGGCTGATCCTGTAATGCTGCACACATGTCTGTTCAAAGCAATCACTCAATGGAAATAACAAACACAAGTACTGAAAGACCAGTTCGTACACCCAAAAGTAGCATGCAGTTAAGCACGTGCTGAATCAAGTGTAACCCTTCCAACTTCAAAATGAGAACATTCAGAACATTATTAAGTGCTTTGAATGGCTTGGGGTTTTTTTGTTTAAGGGAAATCTGAAAGGCAATGAATTAAAAAAAAAAACCAAAACAAAACAATCACCCCTCTCCCCAAAACAGACTGTACAGTTTTATAATATACTATAGTTTCTTTCAAATAAAAAAACCCAAAACACCAAAAAACCCCCTCACACATATATTGAGGTTACTAAAAATTTGTGCTGCAAAACTTACTTGTCCTACATGGTATTAACAATACCGTGTCCTATAACTTCTTTATCATTCCAATTATGCTGAGAGTCTACTCAAGTGACGTACAAATTTCAAACTATTCCTGGGTATTAGGCTAGAACTGCGATTCTGAAATTTACAATCCTCCATAAAATTACTGAGGCCACACAGAGTATGTAGCGCTGACAGACCAACTGCAGGTCATAAATTACACGTGTGTTAATTTCTTCTGAAATGTTCAGTGCCATAACTGGGATATAATCTGTATATCTGGTGAGAAAGTTATTTTACGCATCAGTGGATCCTACAGGTCTCAACAAAGGGACAGGAAAATTCAAGGATCATGACTTCTAATTTAGTCAGAATGATTTCTGACTCTATCCATCACTGAACAAGAAACAACTGAAACTTTGCTCTGAATACATTTCTTTTGGCTACAAGACACCTTTGGCACTACCAGCAACATTTGTTCTCCTGAGCCTGGACGCTAAAATGACTTCTTTTAGAGTTCATCTCGAGCAGCACTCTACCTGCCCACAAAATGGCAGTAAAAATAGGACCGCATAGTACTCTGACAGAGAACATCTCCAGTGGAAAAAATGGCAAGATACAACCCTCAAAGCATAGATACCAAATGAAGCAGACACCAACCCAAGATGACTTACACCTGCTGGGAATGGTCCATGTGGGCATGGACGTTTCCAAGGACGTCTTGTTCTCAAGTTCAAAGACCTCTAGCCCTAGACTGGCACACTCTATGGCCTGCCCATGGCAACTGTGGGGAGATACTTTCTGGCTTTTACCCCTTGAACTAGATTTTTCCACAATGGAGCTATCCTGGACTACAAGCAAAAGCACTATCACTAAAGATGGTATCCAAGCTATTTCTCTTTCCCTTTTTATTTAACTTCCACATTCTCTAGCAAGAGCTTACTCTGTATGTTGCTGCCTGGAGTTTCCCCTGGAATCATGCAAGCAATGAGGCCATAACGTTGCGCTTGTGACAGTGCTCTAAGGAACCACATGTCCATAACACACCCCTACCTGCATTGCATTTCTTACAGAGAAATCTAGGAGAGGCAGAAAGAATGCTGAGGAGGTCTTTTCAAGAGGAGCAATGGCTGCACAACATTTAAATACAAAATAGATTCATGAGCTAAGTATGCATCTCTCTCTGCTCCCAAAAGGTATTCTTTGGTGGGCAGAATGTGGATCCTAAGAAGCACTGTCACATTGGTAAGTGCCTACTCTGAGAACATCCACAATTATCTTCTCCTTGTATACCGCCTGACAAACTGCTTCAACACAAAGCAGATACAGCAGTATTTTTGCTTCGTTTGAGCAATGCAACCAATAATGATGTGTTGGCTCATGGATACTCCTAAATCCTAAGCAGCTGGGCAATCTGGAGGAAGGATAAAGAATAGGAAATTAAAGTTTTCAGTGCATTTGTTTATTCTACACAAAGTTCTTCACATTGACCAATTTCTCTATTTCTGTAATGTATCAAAATTACTCAGCAAACAACAGGTGATGAAATAAGGATTTCATAGGACAATTTCATAGATTTTATCTACTTGCCAATTTATAAGGTAGCGAATACGCTTATAAACCTTGTCTGAGGTAACTAGAGTTCTCCCAGGCAAAATCAGCAGTAACTAGGGAATAACCTGTTAACAACAGTGACTTGTATTCAAATTGGAACAGAGAAAGGAAATGGAGGGAAAGACTCGTCCTTCTTGCCAGTTTGGAATCATAGAGCACGTCTACATCTATTTTTCTACTCCAAACAAAGAACTCTTCCAAATCATTACCCACAGATGTTTTACTAACCTGTTCTTAAAAAACCCAGAGAACTAAGTTATATCTGTTTCGTTGTCTACATATCATCTATGATAAAAAGGTTTCCAAATTTTCAACATGTTCCTGTGTTAAAATATTCTTACAATTAGAAAAGTTCTTCACCCAAAGCATAAACCAAACAGCTTTTTTTCCCCCCACAATTATTGTATCCTGAGTACATGAAGAACTGGTTGTTCCCCTCCTCTCCACAGCAACACATTTTAAAATTAATCCTATCTTTTCTCAAATCTTTTATTCCATAGACCCTAAAAAAATGCCAGTTATTTCTTTGGTTATTTTAGTCCATGTTTCCTAGATCTCCAGCTTTTCTTGCTGTTGTTCATTAGACTCTTCAAAATGACAACCACTCGGATAATATCCAAAACTGTACACAACTCCTGTGGAGGCATTATTTATTTCCATATTAATATAAAAAGTTAATCTAATCATTATTCATGGGCAACAGAATTCATAGAATAAAAAACATTTTTGGCAATGGAAAAGGAAGTTGAAGGGTTTGAATGTTCAAGCATTGGAACAGGCTGCCCGGGGAAGTGGTTGAGTCACCATCCCTGAAGGCATTTCAAAGACCTGTAGATGTGGTGCTGAGGGACATGGTTTAGTGGTGGACTTGGCAATGTTAGGTTTATGGTTGAACTCGATGATCTTAAGGGTCTTTTCCTACCTAAATGATTCTATGATTCTAAGTTTAATCTTAAAACAACTGCTGCAGAAAGTAGCTTATATTCAATAGCTGAAAGCACTGAACTGCCATTTCAGTGAGAGCTGCGGATACTCTGCACTTCACAAAAGTAACAGAGATATTATTGCCTAGCCCAGTGACAATCAAATCTTCCAAAGACCAGTCAAATAATAAATTATGATTTATTCCAGAAAAAGGAGGAGGAAGGAAGTGTCCTCATTTAAAGTAGCTATGTAAGAACGAGAAGTCTGAAGAAAAAGGCGTTCTGGTAGTTTTGTGATTCTGAACTAAATATAATTCTCTACCAGTAACAAATCTTAATGAAGACTAACACTCCTATACAGCTTATTGAAACAAAACACCTCTCCCTCCCCCAAACCAACAACAAAAAAAGAAACTACACAAACTCAAAACACACTATAGTCTGAGAACCTGTAGCCTTGTGCAATAACAAACTGCAGATGTCAATTCAGAGTATCTAATAACTCATGCAGTACCGTGTCACTTAAAAATGTTTAAGTCATAATACAGTATAAATAGGAAGGACAGAATTCAATAGTGTGGTGGAGAGGGGATGAGGGAAATGTCATAGTTCTCTATATAAAAACATCCTCTTAATTCTTTATCTCAAAGAGAATTTAAAAACAGGTAACTGTATCTGAGGTAACTGAATTAAGCTGCAGAATTTCTTTGCTTGATTTTCAAGGCACTTCCATTTGTTTCAGCAAAGGCAACTTAGATGCACCTTTTGTCATCATTTCATCTTTGTTTTTTCCCCAAAGTACAAAATCTAAAGCATGGTATCACCTCTTATGAACAGTCAGAAAAATATCTGCGCTATAAGCATACAAAATATATATGGTCTATACATTATATACACTGAAGAACGTGCACTTAATATACATAAAAGTTGCATACATTCCACACAAAGGTTTGTGAATGAACCACTTCCTTTTAGCAGCCTTCTCTTATCAAAATAGAGTAAAAAATTGACCACAGGTGCTGTTACTGAAAAAATAAAAAAGTCAAATTAAAAGATCATTAAAGAAAGGATTTTTGAGCCAATGTTAGAATGGTTATGTTCTAACTACTGCACGCATTAACGTGCAGATGCTACACACAAAGCAATACTATGGATGCTGTTCTGGAGAGATGCGAGAATGGCCCAGTAATCAAAATCCTGTAAAGATGTCAGTTTTACTGGACTTAATGAGTTTCCCTCACCAGACCCCTCATCATCGTCAGTCGCGGACTCCTGCATCTCCTCTGTGAAAGCCTGAGATTGGCGGGGGTTATTCTTGTTGTCTGAAACAGTCACTTGTGCTTGTGACCTCTCACCTGAGGTCTCTGTGTGCTGAACTGGCGTCGAGGTAGTTAGGCCCTTGTAAGAAATGTCACCTGTCTCATCTTCCTCATAGTCATTAAGGCAGTACACTTCATCCAGGTCCAGGGTCCTGAAGCCCTTAGTGACAACCCCGGGCCTCGGGTCCAGGATCCCGCCCAGGTGAGGCTGAGCCAGCTGCTGCCAGTGGTGCAAAGTGGCAGAACCTTGAAAGGGAACACAAAGACAACCAAAATAAATCAGTAATCATTCCAGGACCTAACAGGCAGAAAAATCCCACTTTGTTCATCCAGAAGACCAAAGTTTTGGGAGCTCCAAACCTTTAATGTTTCTGGGTTTAATATTTCTAGGAAGACACACTATAAGGCAAAACCGCTTCACCCGCTCTTCTTCACCCCCAGATCAATACGAAATAAACTGATCACATCAGCACTTAGATAGGCAAAGTCCAGTGATAAGATGTGGCTTACTACTGCACAAGCACATCCCCTCCCCATCAATAGTCTCATCCCTCTAAATTCACAGGATTAAGCAGGAGTAGAAAGAATTTATATTTAACAGTTGACCTGAGCACCATCACAGAAAGCTCTCTGAGGAACATACACCACATATTCCCACATTACGCTCACACTAAGAAAGGTGCTGAAAACATGCCAGAATTTACTTCCGGTGGCTAAAAGGAGGACACTAGTCACACAGATTGCACAGCAATTTCAGCTTTCTACCATACATTTGAAAGCCACATCAACTCCAAGCATGTGTAAGCAGGTAATACCTCTGACCTAACACATCAAGTCTAAATACTTGTACGGCCCCTACCTGAGCCCCTATGCTACAGGAACTCAACTACTACACAACTAAATGCTACTGTACCTGTAGCTCCGTCCTTGGCAGAAAAACGTTTTGAGTGAGGGGAAAAAAAAGGTGCGTTTTACAGAGAAAAGTATTCAATATTCAGCGTTCAATAGGAGACAATGAGTCAGAAACAGAAATGTATCAGGTTAAATTGATATATACACTGAGATGGGCCCACTTAAATCAGGGAGGATTTATCTGATTCCTCAAGTAGTGATTCAACACTGCTCGCGAGGGCCTAAGTTTTCCCATGTGTCCACCAATCATTACTGCACTGTAATGTGTGACTTAAAACTATTCATTCCAGGTCCTACGACACAAACAGAACATCTTTATTTTCATCTCTGCCAGCTCTAATCAGGGCAGGTTTTGTTGTCGTGTTCCTGTCCCCTCTCCCCACAGCAGAATACTGACTCAGTCAACAAGCTGGCATACAAACATCTCGCCAGTATTCAAAGACCAAGAATGTTGAATTCGTTGCATGGTATATGTAGAAATCTAAACCACTGTAATAACTAGGGAAGAGATGGCTCTTACACACATTATTTTGCATCTGAGAAAAATCCTATGGAATGAGAAAAATTGTCATTTCACAATAAGGATATTGCATTACAGGAAGCTTCTTGTAAATAGGCAGTAAACAGGGAAAGAGAGGGTCCTTCTGTAGAATGACTGGAATCAGTAAGTAGCATTTTAATTAAGTCTGTCTCACTTCTTAAAACACGTAATTTTTAGCTCAGAATAACTGGATCTGCTAGATTGCATAATAGTGCTATTTTTATTTTTTTTAAGTAATTTTGAGGGACTGAAGAGTAGTTTTAGACTGATTGGTACTCTTGAGGCTCAAGAAGTAGTAACGATTACAACCCCAAAATAAGTAAGTAATGAAGGAAAAAAATCGCTATAACTTGTATGCAATCCTGAATTGTCACAAAGGTCAAGATTTTTTGCTCCTACATAAAAGAAATACTCCAGAACATGGAGAAGTGCCAGATATGGTCAAGTCTTAAGCAAAGAGTAGAGCTTTGCAGTAGGACAATACTCTCTAAAGTTAAACACCAGAAAGCACACAGTATACAAGTATAAAATCCTGTTGCTAATTACTTTCTATATGTAACTTCTAAAGATGTAATCTTTTTCACCTTAAAGATCACCAAAATTTATACTAAGAAAAATTCTGCAGAGTACAAGCACTAAATTGATAACATTCTGTATCTTTCCTATGGAAATAAATTCACCATAATATCTGCATTTTGAGCTTTAACATTTCTATTGACACTACATGTTATTAGTTTCTTTTGGAAACTGGTAAACAAAGTGGCCTAAGCTTTGTCACACAAAGGAGGATATCTGAGTTTCTCCCCACCTCTGTTACTTGAATCTTGATCTCGTAAAACGCATGAAAGGGAGATTTAACTTTTCCATACAGAAGACTAACACTAATGCAGAAAGAAATGCAACAGTTGTCAACTAGCTTATGACTGGGGAGGGGGGGGAAGGCACCAAATTGAAGTGGGGAATACAACACCTTAGCCTATATTCAGACCCAGGCTCCTACTAGATGGTCTTGTAAATTACGCTATCACAAAAAGCTGGCATGAGGGAATTAGTGTGCAACAGTGGGACTGCCAGGCTGAAGTGAACAGAAATTTAAAAGCAAAATAAAGTATACGAATAAAGTTTGTTTTCTAATTCCTGATATCTGCATCATCACATGTAGAGTATGGGGGTCGGGGAAAGCTTGGAAATTCATGATGTGTTGCTGCCACAATTGCAACAAAGGGAGTGAAGACATAATCAGTCCAAGGTTCTAGTTCTCCTACAGGACACAGGGAGTGCTATTTCATGCTTATGGTACAACAAGCTGCAGATGCACAGTTTAAAAACAAAAAACAAACCAAACCAAAAAACCCACCAGACTAACTAAAGCAAGCCAAATCAAGCAATCATTTTATTCGACTAAAAGAAGGCATTGATTTTTTTGTTTGTTTTTTAAAGGTGCAAAAGAAGATTATTCATTTCTTAGTTCTTCTGTCACCCTATTTACTTTACTGTAGGATCTAAAAGATTGCTTTAAAGGAATACAAGCCACTAACCTGAAATGTATTACAGAACTGTTTTTTTCTTTCCCAATTTTATGGCATGAGCACCCTTAGGAAAACAGTAATAAAAAGCATAGGCACAACTACTGATAACAGTCTGCAGGTAGAGTAGACTATTTTTCCCCAGTAGTTTGAAAGTATCCATGAAGTTGGAAGAAAAAAAAAAAAAAAAGTTAAATCTCATGAAAAACACTCGGGAAAGAAACTAAGCTGAAGTGAGGAACAGAATCATAAACGTATTTAATAAAAGACAACAAACACTAAACTTATGAAACAGGCAGACACAAACATGAGATGTAAAACCAAACATGAGAAGTACTTCAAGAGGTGCAATAATTTTAAGGAAAAAAATGATCCAGTGAGAACAATGAACAAAACCAGGAAAAAAAACCCAGACAGATAGAAGGATGATAAAGACTTTAAGAGTTTATTGGAAGAAAAAAGCAGATATAATGGGATGGTGACAGAAATCTATTACAGTGGCAGCAACCAGTAACTGAAACAAAGCTGGATCATCCCTTCCCTCATGTGGTACAAGAATTTTTATGACCATTTAAAAGCACTCATGAAAACAAACTACCGAAATCTGCTAAACAGTATGGACTTGTGCGCTATGGCTATAGTTTCATTTGAATAGGTAGATACAGCACATCACTTTCTTCAGGACACAAGAAGGGTTATTTTTGCTTCTGAATGTGTCACGCTAAATGCTTCTTATAGATGAAATAAATTTGTTCTACAAAGACGAAAAAGGGAACTTTTGCAATTAAAACACACATAGACAATGTAATGTAACACCAGAGTTCTGTTAAAGGAAAAGAGAGAGAAACCAAAGCTAAATTATGTAACTAGCATATCTGTGAAGTACTATAGAAAATAGCTTCATTTTGTTTAAAGTTGATTAAATTCCTTCAGGTTTTAAGTTCCAGCAACAACCTGAAAGGAAGAAAGCCAAGCAGACTATACTATATGTGCTCTGTCAGCTGTGTTAGACAGACTACAGAAATGTACTTAACTCTGAAATAAAGCTCCAGCCCTGACTACCATCTACCTATATCTTGCCTTCTTCTGAGACAATATATGGAGAAAACTTGACTTTAAAAAAACCACCTCATTTCACACATTAAACCAAAGCCATAGAGACTCATGTGTGGCCCCTCAAACAGCCAACTCAAGTCCAGAGGTCATTTTTAATCACAAAAATAGTCCTATTAGACCAACTGGACTATTTGAAGTAGGTAAAGGTCTTTCCAGACACTGATTTGCAGAACTAAGATTTGATGAACTAATACTCTTGTTGCTTAGATTTCAGGTACTCAACCACCTTCCTTTTCTAAGTATGAAATGGCAACATTGGGATTTAGGTTTGATGTACGGCTGCACTGCTGACGCGTGTGTGGCCTGCAACGTTTATTTTACTGCCGTGGCTGGAATTGTTTCCTAACACTTTGAAGGCCTGAGGAAAAATGTAGCAGTTAGAAGATTTCAAACCAACAGCGTGGATTACTGTCTCTAAAGTAAAAAGAATATGTATTGCAAAGATTTCCTGCTTTCTGGTGATGGATAAGAGACCACAAAGAGTCACTAAGAAGAACAGATAAAGGCCGAGGCCCTTTGTTATCACCTTCTAGTGGTTTCACAATCTGAAGCTTTTCTGGCAGGTAGGAGCGACTGCTGATGGACATTCCTGAATATCCAGTGAATTCTGAAAATCTGGAGTGAGTTCCCAGTGACATGATGCTCTCTGTGGGGGTAACGGAACCACTATGGAGTTCACCCTTTTCTGCCAGTTCCCGCAGCTTCCTTTCCTGCTCTTCTTCGAAGAATTTCCGCTCTGAGAGGTAATTCTCTCGCCTGAGGGACAGCCTACGAAGGGCAGTCTCTAGGTCACTGGAGCCTGGAGTCCCTGGAGTTCCAGGCTTCTTCATCCTGTCTTCATTTCTAAAACATAACAGAGGACACATACATACACACACACAAAAAAAAAAAAAAAAAAAAAAAAAAGAAAGAAAGAGAGAGGAGAGGAGAAAAAAATTCTTAGATATGCTTACAACTTCCACGTGACAGTTTTCATACATTCATCAATACCTTTAAATTACTATGTCTCAAGAACTATAAGCACAAAATAAATAACTTCTGAAGATATAAATCACTGTGTTAACTGCACAATGTAAGACAAGAAGAGGAAAATAGAAATGCTTTGCCCTTATGTCAGAAACAAAGCAAAAACAAAGCCCAGTGCTACAGTACTGACCCATTGTCAGAGGATTCTGTCTCAAGGATGATGCTATTGGTCTTGTTGTCTATCATAATGTTAGAGATGTCTCCCCCATAGAAACTGGAACGCGGAGTGCTGACACAGCTAGAAATGACTGAGTTCATAGCAGAGGACTGGTTAGAGCCTGGGATATTCATTGGCGACGGAGTCATGGACCTCTGCTTGACAACTTGGTTAACATTTCTCACAGTCTCGAAGACCCGCTTCTGGTGACTGGTAAGACACATACACAGTTAATAATGACACAGTGCCTTCTTACCTTAAGAAGGAACAGAGAAACAGGTAACAGCTTGTTAACAACCCTTCCTATCACAGCTCCACCAACCGCCTTGTCTATACAGTTTCTGTAAAGTAGCATACATAGGGTCCCATACTTGCTACAGTCTGGCCATTACATTCAATCCATCAACACGCTTCCATCATCCTAGAATATTTTAGACACAACATTTGAGAATTATGTACATGGACCCTCTCAAATATCAATAAAAATTTAGTGAAAGAGCATTTCAGTACATCAGCTAAAAACGACTTGAAGTCATTGTGTGGAAATGAGTTTTTAAAAAACAAAATTGATCTCCATTCAATTCTTAACTATGAACTGGCTAATCCATTTTAAAAGAGAATTTGATTTTACTGACTATCTCTATGTAAGCAAGTCTTGTATCATTTCTTTCTGAAAAGAATTTCCTACCACCTTAAATATCATTAAAAAAAAAAAGAATCAGAAATATAATGGATCAAGAATCTAGAAAGAGGCTGTCAAGGCTAGAAACCTAATTTTTGACCTACTTCTACAGTTCATTCTTTATCGTCATTGTCCTGATATCATAACAAACTTTGTTCATCTGCTTCACGATTAAGATCAGATGACGCTTCAGCAGAAATTTCTTGACAAAATAAACTTGCCCTACATCATGCTACAGAAGTGCCATTGCTGCTTTGTTTTACAGTTCAACAATGGCTGAACATGAGAACAGCACATCTCTTCCAGCTTAAGGGAACACTGCCAGGGTATAGCAACAACAGCATGTCTCAAGCTATTTAATGTCATTCAAATTTCTTTCCTTCTCTCCATGAGTGATCAACAGTTGCAATCTTTGTGTGTAGGCTCCAAGTCTATAGTCCTGTCTTTAAGAGGCTGAATCTAAGAGCATCTATCAGTAAATGGTCCCACAGAGGTTACAGTTAACCCTGCTGAGCAAGTAAATAAAACCAAGATGAGCCATGAAACCGAAAAAAGTATCCTCCTTTGGTGCATGCATAGCAATATAAAAGACATTCTAAAGAAGTTAAACTGTCCTTAAGTTAGATTACTGTGGAAGGACAAAAGGATCCTATGGGGTCTGAGCATGCTCACATCTTTCTGATCTTATATTTTTCTAATAAACATTTCACTCTGTCAAAGCCTCATTTATAGTTCTTGGCTCCTGCTCAGAGAAGATTTAAGTATGTGTCAAACTTCGTAAATATACTTAGAAGGTTTCTGGAAAGTGGCTACTGTACCTTCCCTGACTGTCCTTTCTTTGTAAAGATCAGGTCAAAACACATAAAAGCTCTAACAGACCCTCTAAATAGGATTAACTTGTTTTAAATTAACCAGTCCACACTTTGTACAAATAGGTGAGATAAACCTACTGGAGTACACGTGCAACTGGCGTCAGTAAGGCCATTTGTTCCCAGCTGTATCTATCTTTAGCTTTTGAACCATCACAAGTACTTAACTTGTTTCAAACCACTCTCTTGTTCAATTCAAGAAAACTTTAGCAAAATGGGTGTCAACTACTTTGCACAGGTGTAATGGGCTTCACACTGTAAGTACCCAACCACTCTGAACCCCTTCTGCACTGATGTTCTCCCTGTAAAAACTGGATTAGATCAATAATTACCTGGTAACTTCTGTTATAATGCCTGAAGAGAGAACCTGAGGGATTGAACTCATCCCCTAATCATTAACTGAAGAAACCTAGCATGGTAACACACAAGAAAACCAACCTTTTCTCATTCTCAGCACTCAAGAATGAGGATAAAAAGTTCATAAGACAAGGCAAAACCTATATATAGGCATTTTCTTTTGGTAGCTTTAGCAGAAAATATAACCACACCACCCCAATAACCAGACAATTTATTTACCTTACTCTCTATCATTCACACTCTGACAGAAATATTTCTTTCTAAATCTCTAGCTCAGCTATTTCCTGTCTTTTCCTTTCTTATCAAATAATAATTAATTTCAGATACAATCAATCAATTAGGAACCAATTTCAGTCGTACGCCAAGTCAGGAGAGTCAGGTTCATCTAAATGCAGTTCTTTCCTCATTGACCCTTCTATCTCCGCTGCCAAAGAATCCTGTTAAAAACAAGCACAAAAGAAAAACACATATCAAAGTATTAATAGGTTGTCATTGCATAAAATAATTAATTATTTATATAAAATAATTAATAACTAATAAGGTGTAATTCCAGAAAAATAAATACAGGTTTAACAATGAAAATTGTGTGGAAAGCTGGAATACTAATGAACATATCTAAATGACTGACAAATTATGGTTTTGCTTCATACTGTTACAGCACTTGCCCTCTGAGGACACACAACATCTGTCAAAGATCCTGAAAAAACATCACAGGCACCAACAGAACATGAGCTTCCCAGAATAAATTCCCTACTCTGTAACATGCTCCTTTCACGTAAGAAGTTTTGCTTAATTTGTTTTCATTTAAAACAAACAAAGAACACTCTTTCACAACATTACCCCCTCACCCACAAAAAAGACACGGCTCTTGGCAGAAAGTATTATATAGTTCTCCTGTAGGGTTAAAGGTGACAGGCTATCAATTCTCCACTGTTGGCCAGTAAGTTTAACTGCCTAAATGTAATCAAGTGCTAAGCGGCAAACATTCACAAACCTAAATGACTTTTGGTCTATGATTCAACATTTGAAAATCATTTTTGTACAAAACACGTAAACCTATCTCAGCACAAACATACTTTTCGCAGCTTTCAACTGTATTGTGCAAGTACAACTTGCATTATTGTCTGCACTTTAAATTAGCCTGTGTTCAGTCTCAGAGGGGAACACAGAAAGGCAAACTAAGCCTCTGTTGACAATTTACTTCTTGTGAACACAAATATAATCTGTGTTCTTCCTCAGCAGTTAAGACGAGACATGGCTGAAGACAAAGAGGGCCAGATTCTGCTGCTTGATTACATTAATGTAACTTAAAAGAAACTTCACTGATGTCACTGCCCTCAGAAGTAATGGAATTATTCTAGACATACACAGGCAAGCAAAGCCAGGCACTGAACTTACCTAGACATTCTTATCCACTCTTTTTTTCTCATTTGGTTGAGGGTACTGCCTATTCCCCCTGCTTTAAATGTACAATGTCATAATCAAATGAAACTAGGTAAATAAAGTTGATAACACCACTGACACTGCTACAATTGATGTTGCCATAACACATATTAGCAACAAATATTCTTTTAATAAAGCACCGAATTTTCAGTGACCCTAAAACAAGAACGTATGTGTAACCTACTCAAGTACTGAAGAACTACAATGTATATCATAAGTGACTAGAAGGATGCCATGGTCGGAAACCATTAGTTATGTTATGAGGAAGTTACACCACCAAAGATACTGAGAAAAGCAGGAAACTCCTACTGAAAATCAGCCACCACAGTACAGGAGACGTATAAAAAAGATGTACAGAACTGTGTAACAACCTATGAATGCTACCCATGATTCTCCGCATTAGCAAAGCCAGCTACTGGTTGTATACAATACTGCAGCAAAACCAAGTAACTGCACAGCACCACTGTTTCAGAACCAGGTATGCAAAACTGATCACTCAGGTATCCTTTACCATTATATAAATACACATTTCACCCACGTTCATGGCTGGCTTAGAATCCTATCCCTGAAGCTGTAAGTCAGCTGCAAACACATATCATTTGGTTGGTTGTTTTCTGGTTTGTGCGTTTTGTTTTTTCTTAAATCTGCTTACCATAGGGAAGAGACCGAGGGAGTGGTACCGACGTGATATGGCATTTGGCATAGTCTTGTTCCTAAGGTTTTTCAGCTCTTCTTGAGCCTCATGAAGCATTTCCATGCACTCTGCATACTTGTCTTCCAGCTCCCGCAACTGTAACATACAGAAAACAGCCCAAGACCTTATGGGCTGTACTATCATCACAAAAAGCCTGCACATTCTTTTCACACTGGTAAAGGATAATGGTGTAGGGAAGAATATACCACTTTAAAGGAAAAGAACTCCGAAGAGTGAATATCCTTGAAAATAATCAATAACATGGACTAGTAACAAGAAGGGCTGGAGGGGAGGAACTGCTTGCTCCATTTCCTATCCTTCCTATCTACATGAAGCCACTGTCAAGAAGATATAGAGCTGAAAGTATCTTTAGTTTGATCAGGTATAGTGCTTAATTACTGCCATGATGACCACAGTGGCAAGCAACATAGGAAAAAGGGTAAGACATTTCATGGTGTTCCAAAGGACTTAGGAATTTTAAAAGCAAGATTTAATACATATATGTACACACACATATGACCTCCAACAGCCTAAGACCATGCCTTATTTTTATCTTGACTTTATCAGGAAACACATCTTGTCACTCTGTCTGCAGATGTCTGTGGACCCTCATAGTTTTTGTGTTCATCAGCCATTTCAACCAAGTTTGGCAAAGGGGTAGAAGTCTGAAATACCACATTCCTACAAGTTTCATAAAAATAAGCTACTTGGCATAGAAACAGAGATCCTGTTCATGTCTTTCCCAAGAAAGCGATGGAGAAGCATGAGCTTAATCTTTGTGGAGCAGCACAGATACAAAAGGCTCATCATCAGGAAAAGTTTCTACGGGCATTCCCAGCTTCTACACCAAGTACTTCAAATGCAAGACACATCAAAAGGAGAATCAAGCTTTATTGATTATATTTGACCATTTTGATCATGTGAACATAGCACCCAGAAGACAGCCAGCAATCCTCGACTGTCTTTGGTTTATTTGTTGAGCAAATACAGCACGAATTACTCTTCCATGTTATCTCACTATTCAAAATAGGCTTAAACTACCGGCCTAGAGAAGTCAACTTCTAAAGGGGTTTGTATACAGCCCCTAAGCCTCAGTTTTTCAAAGTGTGTGCCAGTTGAAGGATAAAAGAACAGGAAGGAAAAGGTTTTGAACTCTACCAGGAACATAAATGTTCCTTCATTCCATATACATAGGCAAAATTATTTAACACTTCTGATCCAGCTAAAACTCCCATGGTGAAATGAACAGCCATTCCCCTAGTACTAAATTATTGTAATACTAAGTAATGTACTCACCTCTGCCGTGAGCTGTCTCTGGGCATCTTTAGCTGCTCCCAAATGCTGCACAAGTTCTTCATTCTCAACTGCACACTAAAATATGCCAAGAAATGTTAGAAATACTGTGATGTTTTGTCCTGTGATGATGTTTATATCCTACACTAAAGTTAAGTAGGAAGACTCTAACTTTTCTCAAGACCCTCTCTGCAGCAGTATTACTCTACACGTTAGTTTAAAAACATTTAAACAACACTAGCATGTTAACACAAGAACACCCAGCATCAGGCTGTGCCCTGCTAAATGAGCCTCCAAGACCCTAAAGTATGTGCCCACTGAAATACTTGTACTGACGTTCTTGTCTTACCAAAGTCGTTAAGTTCAGTGCAGAATTTCATATCTTATATTTAAAATAAATTTAACCATTGTATTTGATATCTTATATATGCATGTTTTAATAAATTGATGCTTTCTAGTCAAGTATGCTAGATACTAAACATCAAACAAGGTCACCCAGATAAGGAGGGTGGAAATTTTCCTTTAGGCTCTAGTACAAATAGGATTGTAACTTGTCTTCCAGCTACAATAGTAGCAAATCACAACAGTAGTCTTGCAACTGGATTCCTTACAGCTTTTGCCTTTTTCTGCAGATCGACTATCTGCGAGAGAAGATGGGTGATTTCTTCCTGCTGCCGGGCAGCATCTTCGGTTTTCTTTGCTAACTCTTCAGAGATATTGGCAATCTGGATGTTTGCATCCCCTTTAAGATAAGTGATTACAATTAACATTGCAAACCCAAAAGCAGAAAAGTAAGCAGAAAGATGTTCTTTCGGAACATCACTTGATTCAGCAGAATCCTTCCCCAATACAAAGCAATATATTTTTGAAAAACAGCAGTGGGACGCAAAACCAGAAAGACACAAAGTGCTCATGCCGCAAAGGAGACTGCACTTTCCCTTAACAATAACATTTTCTATGCAAAACTATTTTGCAGCTGAGAGAGATTTAGCTTACAGCCAGAATTTTCTGCTGTGAAATTTCAGCCAGAAATTTTTTCCTCACAACCATTTATATCAAGAAGATAAGTATCACAGAAAAACATGACTGACTGATCTGACTCAGTTATCTTTTTTTTTACCAAACAATCTTGAATGAGAAGGGAAAAGAAGTAAGGACATACTTAGCTCTTTCACACAGTCATTGACAAGCTGTTGTTCTTTCTCTTCATAAGTAATTGTTTCAGTCTTCAGCTGACAGGCCTATTCAAGAAATCCACATCAAATACGCTACGTTAGCACATTTGTTCTTTGCCAGTCTGTTGCTGTGTTTCCATCTGCTTCAGAAAGACAAGCTTTTCTAATTACTCCTCCAGGAAGACAGTGAGAAACTACAGTTTTTGCCTGTCCTCCCTCATGTTCTGGAAAAAGGGGCCAGGTAAACATTCAGCAGAGACATTACCGCATGGAGAAACGTGCATCATTATCACCGTATCCCCACTAGATGTCACTTGCGCATTTTGCACTTAAAATAGAAAAAATAAAAAAAGCCCTGAACATACAAAAGACTACTATGCAGAGCTTGATCTGGTCACCTCAACAAAGCTAGGTACCATCACAAACTAATTAAATGCTTGGTTTAAATAACTGAATTAAGCATCCAAATATTTAAAAAACATTCAGATAGCATTTGAAAAGTTCTGGCACTGTAACCATATACCCCACATAAAACTTAGTACTACCTCCATCTTTGCTTTGACTTTTCCGCTCCAATTCTAGGATTGCCAAGGGGAGCATGGCTACACCCAACTGGTTCTGTCTGGCACCACCTCAGTGGGTCCATAATCTTTTCCCAATGGTGGGGTCATGCAGACACCCACAGACTGCATCCATATAGAGATGCATAGCGTGGAGGTTTCAGGTTTGGCTCCATCCTGTGCCTCGGTGGCACAGACTGCATCTCCCAGGAAGGGAAGTCAGCGGTATGTGGGGTTCTCCTATCAGCTCCTGATGCAGTGGCCATCTCAGTTCTAATCCTACCTTCATTATTGTCAAACCATCTATTGCTCATCTTCCTTGTGCGACTTCTCAACGAAGCGTACAGCACTCTCCATTACATGGTGTCTTGTCCAAAGATATGGCACTACCTATTTGCAATGGGCCCTGCATTCGCAGTAGAAAATGCTAACGATACTCTGTTTTCCTACATTCCTTCTTAGCTCAAAAGTATTTCTTCTGCTCTACTCTGCTGCATGTTTGCAAAATGGCAACATGCTCCCAAAGTTTAAAAGTTGCATTGAAAATTAAAATAAAATTATTCATAGCATATTCAATTATGAAGTGTTATCTCTGACAGACAGGGAACAGAAAATAAACTTTTAAAAACTGTGTTGTTTGTGAAACAAACAGCGTGTTGTCAGAAATCAAAGGCAAGAAAAACACATCCAACTTAAAACATTACCAGCCTGACTTGAAACACGAATTGAAGATATTTAATGTAAATTTAGGCTAGCAATTTTTATTTTGACAAACGCTGAATTTGTATCAGAGAGATCATGCCCGTTTACAAGCTTCAGAACTGCGGCTAAAGTCACCCATATGTGCCAGATCAGCCCTTTAACACCGGTTTCAAAGCACATTCTGGACTCCAAAACCTGCCCACGCTCCTGCACATTCTTTTGGCAAGGAAACTGCTTTGCATGTAGCTTCATGTGGCTTCCATGTTTCAGTCTTTCCTTCATTTAGAAGGATAAAGGATGGTGATTAACAACTACAAAGAGATCTGTGTCATATGTGGAATTATACACTCTTAGACTCCCTCAACTTTTAATACGTGCTTCTCAATACCTGTGTTCTGGTGTTTAAATGAACAACTCAATTAAGCAAAACACAAAGGGAGCAATTTTACCTCAGATCTAAGCACAACATTCTCCTCTTCAAGGTCCTTGAGTTTCTTTTGAAGAGAATCCAAATGAAAGTAGTTCTGGACGGAGGAGGAAGATTCATTCCTCTTCAGCCTTGTAATGAAAACAAGAGTTTTAACTAATTTTTACCTGTATTATGGCCAATCTCACAGGAGTACAGACTGAACAGAGGTCTCAAAACCAGTCAGGGCCATATGAAATACAGCTTTTTTCATGCCAGTATGTTTGGGCAGCAATGTATTTGCAGTGATTTTTTTAGAAAGAACATTTTTAAAAATTTATTTCTTATTCTCTACACTTCCTGTGGAAAAATTATTCAGCCAAGGCTATGAGAAAGGAAACCACCTTATTACAGGGAGCAACCCAATAGCTTCCTGATTAATGTTGCGCATGCTTCACCACAACGCAGCAATAACTCTGCAAGCAAGGGCAGACAGCCCCTCAGAGCCTGTGATGCTGTTCAGCCAGCTAATTGCCTGGAACCCACGCTATAAGCCATGCTTTATTTCCTTCCCTCTGCTTAGAATTTTTCACAGTGCCCTCAGGTCCTTCAAGCCCAAAGGTCACACACGTAGGACGTTCTAGCACAGCATGCAAAGGTATGTGGTGTCGTGGGGTACCGTAAGTGGGACCTATATCTGCCTCACCACCACAGTGACCTAGTTCCTGTGAAAGTTACAGCGCCGCGTCAGCACCCTCCCTACGTACTTTCCCCTCCTGACTCTTGTTGGCACCAGTCTAGCCAGCTGGTCCAATGCAAATCCTTCCAGCTGGTGCCATGCTCCAAGTTCAGAGTCCCATTTGTAGTTCCAGCCAATAAAGAGATCATTTTACTACTTTTCAAAGCTATCAAATTGTCCAAACTACCTCTGCTTAGTACCAGATGAAGGTTCAGTGTTGTAGATCGATAACTTACGGGGTGGAACAGACAGACTCCGGCTCACTTTCTTCAGCAGCACTGGTATAGAACTGGAGCAGCTCATCTTTCATGGAGAGCTCATGCCGCAACTGAGAAACCTGCACAAAGATGGAGCTTGCACATCAGTAAGTTGCTTTTCTGGGCACATTCTTAAGTAAACCCACTACAAATTAGTTATTCATCCTCCAAGCATCACCTTCAGACTAAATCAAGAGGCCATGACTGGAACAGACCAGAGCCAGTTCTTTTATTTCTTAGAAAGCATGAAAAGGGTACCTTTTAAATTAGCCAATGAATGTTATTTTTTAGGAGTTCAAAAATACAATTATCCACCACTATTAGATATGTTTCTCTTTCACCTTCTTTAAGATGAGCAATCCTGATTCACTATTGCATTAATATAGATTCACATCCACAAAAAGAGATACATTACAATGGTACTGCAAGAAATTAATGTGGCACAATCAACACAAACATCACTTTCTTATCCATTTTATGTAATGACTGTCAACATCTGGTTTGGATACAGACCTCAGACACAGGTATGTATTTCTCTCCAAGAGACTTTAGATAAAATTACTAAAGTGTACTAAAGTATAGTAAGGTTGCATTTGGGACTCAATTGCCTCTTGAGCTACAGAACACTACCACACAGTGGCAGGCTGCCATTCTGAGGTTGCTTCAACAGTGGAGGCTGCAGTCAGTTTTTGGGTGTAATTTGGGCTTGTGATGACTCTGGAACATGACTATAGTAAAGCAGAATGTGGGAGTCCCATACTCAGTACACACATGTATCAAAAAATGAACAAAACATCAAAAGCGGGTGGTTAAGATACCCTGTAATTGTCGGCTCCACAAACTTAACCTTTGTTAATTCATATTGCGATTCTCCAAGAAAAGGGTTAAAAGCCCAATTACACAGTAGCACTTACACCACTTCACAGCTGCAATTTAAGACCCCAGTGGCAAGAGATTAATTTATTTTACTTGCATAGTTATAAATAGCATAATTGATCAGATAGATCTGTTGCCTTTCACTTGCACTGCAAGACTTGACCCTCAGTTTTCACTTTCCAATGCACAAATTGCAAAGCACATTTGTTTTTATTAGACTTCTGCTTTTTGTATTGTAGGTATATTTATATTTGTAGCTATTACTGGCAAAAAAAACCCAGAGAATATCAATAAAATAGATTCAAGCTGCATTTTCATCAAACAAAAAGCAGACTAAATGTAATAAAGCGCTTAAACTGTGCAGAATTTTAAGCAAACAAAGTCATTTACTTTACTAAGGCTACTTTTTGTAATCAGATGCACTAAGGCACCAAGTTCTCCTCAGACACTGGTTCTAAAATGCAAGAGGGAAAAAAGCCCCAACCACCCACATTTCAGAAAACCATGAAACTAAATCCATGCATTAATTTTGGGAGGTTCACTTTCCCCATTTCCAGAACAGCTAAAAAGCTGAGCCAAAAATAGCAATTTACTTCTCTCCAGTGCATTATGGTTCAGCCTCTTTAAGTAGCAAGGATTCAGATACTGTCAGTGAATGGGCACTAGATCATCTCCAGCTTTTGCTATGCTTTTTTCTCTATGAATTAAAAAGTCCAAAGATATTATTTTTACTGCCATTTCCAAGCATTCCAATTCTGCAAAGGAGGGCTGAACAGCCAGAAAGGGTGACCTTTTACGGGAACAGTACCAGAAGCAATGGGCACAAACTGAAACATTGGAGGTTCCCCCCTGAACATCAGGATCAACTTTTTTTTTATTGTGAAGATGACCAAGCACTGGCACATGTTGCCCAGAGAGGTTGTGGGGTCTCCATCCTTGGAGATATTCAAACATAGTCTGGACATGGTCCTGGGCAACTGGCTGTAGGAAGCCCTGCTTGAGCAGTGGGTTTCGGGCAAGATGACCTCCAGAGGTCACTTCCAACCTCAACCATGCTGTGAAATGCAAAAAAAACCCCAAAGCCTCATTGCAGTAACTTCCAGCAACACTTCCCTTTGACACAGCATTTTGTGGTGTGTTGACTCCAACCAGCAACCAAGCACCCATAAGCTGAGCACGCACTCTGCCCCCACGACCCTCACAGGATGGAGGAGTGAATCAGAAGCACAAAAGCCAGAAAAACTCATGGGCTGAGATAAAGACAGTTTAATAAGTAAAGCAGAATTGCTTCTGCAAGCAAAGCAAAATGAGTTTATTCACTATTTTCTATTGGCAGGCAGACGTTCAGCCACTTTGTGGAAAGCAGGGCCTCAGCACACATAATAGTTACTTGTGAAGACAAACACCATGACCATGAATGTCCCAGCTTCTTCCTCCCTTCCCTGAGCTTTTACGGTTGAGCATAACAACATAAGGTATAGAATATCCCTTTGGGCAGTTTGGGTCAGCTATCCCAGCTGTACCCCCTTCCCAACATCTTGCACAAATGGGGCCAGAAGTGGGGGGGGTGGGGCGGGGGGTGGAAAGAAAGAAGGGAAAAAAAAAAAAAAAAAAAAAAAGAGTGCTCCGATGCTGTGAAACCACTGGTTGGCAACAGCCAAACCACTGATTGTTAGCAACACCGTTGTAGTCATAAATCCAAAACATAGCACCATACAGGCTGCCATGAAGAATATTAGCTCCACCCCAACCAGACCCAGTACACATTTTTACACTGAAAACACAGGATTTGTTTTATGCACAGAAAGGACCTCTTTTACACTTTCACAAGCCACTGCAACGTGCACCCTTTGGAGCAAAAACTACCATGCTACCCCTGCACAATGTATGGTTACCAAGCGACAGGGACTGAGCCCTCGTCCCACAAGGGACAAGGCCCATGAGCTGTCACCATGCTTGGTTCCCAAGACCTCATCTGTTCAGGCTTAATTCAGTCCATCGCCCCAAAAGCTTCACTCAGCTTCAGAACTATGTCATGAAATAGATGCACCTATCTTAGAAATAATTTAAGGTAGAAGATAAAAGGATCCTCACATAGAGCACAACAGTTTAGAGACATGGGACCTAGCTTGCAGGAACAATCCTTACTGAGCCATGAAGAACCATTCCAAGAGTCCAGCTGATTGTCTTCCTGACTGACAGCAGCTAAATGCTTAACAGGTTGGAATTATTCACTTAAAATGAAGACACACAGTTACACCCTATGTAAATAACATCCATGCAAGTACCAAGGCAAAGAGCATTTCTGTCTTTCCAACACTACCTTCTACTCTAACAGACCAAAACTAATTTTCCCTTTTTTAAGCCACCATTCCAGATTATAATTCAGCTTTTCCTTTCCTCTCACTTTACACGAAACAAAATCAAATCTGGAAAAGACTTTAAAACCAGCTTTCACCAAAACACAAACTCTGATATGTGACCTGGAACTAGAACAAGACTAGGACTAGAGGGCTGTATTAGATTTCACCACAGGTTTGAGGTGGTGTTATTTGAGGACTGACACTGTATTTGAAGCATGGCCTTTTTAGCTTCAGAAACACATGACGAAATCTGCAGAGGAAAAAGAAGTGTAAACTGGAAAATTTAGAAAGATTAGGAGAAGCTAAAACCTATGACCTACTGCCTTTCAAACACAAGTTCACATTGTTAGAGTTTACGTTGCTTTGATACCCAGCTCTAATTTCAAAGGAGAAAATATTAAATTGTAGGTGAGAAGGGACACATCTTGAGACTGGAGCTGCAGCATTCTTGCTGAACATGGCAATACAACAGCAGATAGATACCCTGTACCTGAGAACTACACTTCTGCTGCTGAAAAGGCTGACGCCCATGCCTGTAACCAAAACAATTTACAATTAAGAAAGTTTTCTCAATATAATGTTTATGCTTTCAGTATATAACTCTGGAAGAGGAAGCTGAGACTAAAGTGTTTGTACACACAGTATAGTGCTTACTTTAGTGCACTCGCCTTTTGTTCTCCAGTGCACTACAGGAAGTCTCAGTTCCATCAGTTTCTATTGACCATAACCACAGCCCCTTCCTAAACCTAAGCAGCACCTAACAATACAAACTCAAAAGACAAACCCAAGAATCTAATGCATTTTTCTCAGGTCTATATTACTTTCATATTTATCTATGCATGTGGCATGTTACAAGGACACAGGAAAAACTTGAGCTGCTTAATGGCATGGTCAGAAGGTTTTGTCAGGACAAGTTTGGTAGGTCAGAGATATAAAGCTAAACTATTCATGCCATGACACATATACCAAGAAAACCTTAACATTATACCACACACCAGAAAAAATTTGTCTATGTATTACAGAAACCACAGAACCCCCCCACAAGCCATTTTTAGGCAGTTTTTACAGAACTGAAAAAGTACCAATTCAATTCTCTTATCCCTTGCCCTTAAAGACAGTTGTCTTAGCTACCATTCTATTCAAATACTCAAAATTCAGCATTAATGGAAGATCTGAAACCTACTAAAGAAAGATTTTCAACATACAAAAGTGTCTTGACTTTAAAGTCTCATGAGCTCTGCCTCAAAAGCATCCATTTCTGAAGGAGTCAAAATGACAATATGAAAGATGGGTGTTGATGGAACATATGGCCCAACATATCAAGCCACCTGGTAAGAAGCTTATTTCTGGTGACACTTTTCCTAATGTTGCTCCTGAGTCCCTCTAAATAAAAATAGACCTGGGAGAGGCAGCCCATCCCTGGCCCCCATCTTCCTCAACGAAATCTTCCATTCTGGATGTATGGTATGAATGTGCTGCCCTGCCCAGTCAGTATGCACACACTGTATCGACCAATGCACAAATAAATTGGTCTGCCACATGATGGAACTTGGGCAGCAAACAACAGCACTCCTCTGGGACATAAGCGAATTAGTTTTCGTTGCCAAAAAGGGTAGGCCACACCAAAGGATATTATTTCTATGTGTCTGCTCCAACACCATTTATCACACAACTGGGATCCCTCTATCCATGCTTTATTCATCAGTCTATCTCAGATATAACTCAACATCTCACACCCCTGAGAAGTTTTATTAACAGCCTTTTTAAAAGTTTTTAGTCTACTGTAGTTCATTGTTCTTCTGCTCGTCCTACAACTATGAGATTTCTCTTCCTCTTGCTCAAAGCTACATATGGACAAGAGTCACAAACCAAGGTCACTGTCCCAGAATAAGAGAAACACTAACCAAGCTGGAGGCAAATATTAAGTCAGCAGAGCTTAGTGACACTTACAGTACAGATAAAGAGCTCTTTTAAAGCATCTTGTACAGTTCCATCCAAGATACATCCATCAAGAATCTGCCAGTAGTTAGAGCATCCAACTCCCCATTCACAGGAATACAGTAAGAAATAGCAACCCTACAAATACTTGATTACAAATTCAATATGTGGAAGACAAGGCGTTACTTGAAACAATATAAGTTTTCAGGTGTGTTTTATAGATCACACCAATTCAGAAAACACATGGACCATCATATTATATTCTAAACATGTTCATCAAATGTCTAAAACATTATTACTGCAGTCAATCTCAGAAGAATATAGGTACTGCAGCAGGCTCTGACCCATGTTTCAACAGATACTATCACGGTTCCCTGGAAGGAGATACAGCAAAATCACAAGAAGCTGTAAGAACTTACTAATCTAGAGAGAAGGTAGCAAGTCTCAGCCTACAATCATTTGCTTTCCAACATAACCCAATACTTCCTAACGTTGATAAGCTCATATATACAGAGCATGTTGAATAAAAATTACCAATCACTAAAATCTATCCTGACCCACCTGAAAAATAGAAGCTTAACATAATTTTATGAAGTTGGCCCATCTTGGAAAAGGCAGAATGCACATGATCTCAGTAAGCATGCACTCCTGAAATCTCCATAAATACAAAAAGTATTTGTGATACCTATATCACATTCCGTTTGAGAAGCAAAGGGAAGCACTCCCAGCATTCAAATGCTATATTCTAAGAGCCAAAATTCAACTCAGATATGAACAGAAAAGCATTTGGAAAAAAGCAATTAAACATCAGTTGATGAGGAAGAAACAAGTGAGGACTGAGAAAGATTCAGGGCAGAAACAAGAAGAAAGAGCTGCACACAAAGGGAGGTAAGAAAAGGGAAAGAGTTATGAGTGAGATAATCAAAACAGATGGGAATTATGCATAAAACAGGGGAACAAGGACAAAATGGGTAGAAGAAAGCAGTGGGTATAGTGACTCAAAACTAAAAGAGCAGCTAGTTTCAGAGGAAAATTAAATCCGAGGCAGAGCAAAATTCGATGGCTTGTGGTTGTTTTTTTTTCCTCAAATCACCTGATTTGAGTCAACAGGTCAAGTTACTTTTTGAGTCACATTTCTGAAAGTGTACATGCTATAAAAATGGCTGATCAAACTGCTGCAACACAGATTAACTTGCTATGGACAGGATGCTCAAGAAAATTAACTACAGACAAGGTGAGGCTAGAAGGAAAATTCTCCCCATCACTGCAAATACAGCACTCAGGTGTAAAAGTCTTACCTCTTCCCTGATGTGTTCTACTTGCTCCTCCAGGAACTCATTTCTTTCTGTCAGTGATTTATTCTTCTTTAACAGTGACTGGCCAATCCGAGCAGCTAATTCTAAGTCCCGTTCTTTCTGTGAAGCATTAAGAAAAGAAAGCTCATTTCAAATTTTTTATTCACCAAAGGATCAGAGAGAGGGTAAAATTGTCATGAAAGGGAAGGAACAAGTACTTGAACAATAAAAAGACTTTTTCCTTCTGTGAGGGTTTGTTTGGTTGGTTTTTTTGCTAATTTTCTTTTTCTATTCCTGCTTACGTTACACCCACGTTATTCAGAAAAGACTGACCCATATAAAGTTATTGAACCATACACATGAAAGCACAGCTTCAAGGTCTAATGTAAAACAACGTAAGTGAAACCAGATCTGGTTCTCTATTACAGCTTTGTTTGAGAAACTACTGAGGGGAACTATTCCATCACCTTGTTGTACCATCTGCAGAATGCAACCACAGAGCTTTAGAGGTTACGTTTTAAAGACTTTTAAAGCAGCACAGTAAAAATAGCAAAGAACTTGGGCATTTCAAAGCATTCTTCAGTTTCCACTTGCTCCGCCTTGAAATAAAAGGCAGTAAGCTGTGCAAGAGCAGTAGTCAATTCCACCACAATGAACGTTCAGCTCCTATCTTTTTTGTGTACATACATCCACTAGTGCTTTCGTATAAAAACAAGTCCTATCCCCCCTTCCTTTTTGCAGATGCCCAAATCTACATTCAGGGGTTACTCTCATGCCATGCTTGCTCCCTTCTTCCCTCTTCTCTGTGTGCACAGAATTGGAAATAACTGATCTAGACAATTGACCACAAGTAACAATAAAAACTAGAAACTCATCCTGTTGATGACACGTGCCTATACACGTCTCTGCTTCTGCAGAGCTGAGACATGGGGTTGTAATCCACCTGGGACAGGATGATTAACTGCCTAAAACTTTGCACCATTCATTAAGCATGTCTATTTATCATTTTCTTATTCATTTACTAGATCTTTACAATAGTGGGGAAAATGGCGCTAAGGTTAACTGCCCACTTACTTTTAGTTCAACACTATTTGAGGAAGAGTTTTCTCCCTGTCACCGAAAATACTGCTTGGGGTTTATTTACCGCTCCTGACAGCCACCCAGATTGTATGACTAAAAGCTACCTTATGTCATGTATATATTAATGACAAAGCCTACAAAACCTACAGAGACTGATCACATGGATTTGAAGTCAATGAATTTGAATGAAGAGGCTTTCGCAGTGGAAAAAAAGGAAGTTACGTAATAATCAGTAAATAAAAAGAGAGGTTATTGATCACTGCTGTATCTACAAATAGCATTTTCCAAATGGCTTCTGAAGGTCAGGCTTATATTTGCATTGAAAGCTACTGGCATTATCTAGTCATAAAATCTTTATATAATCTTATGTACAATCTTTCAGAACAATAGGTTCCACAAAGTTATCCGAAAAACGTTTGGTTTACGTATCGAGCCAACTTATTGTTTAGTAATTTGGCTTGCTTCATAAATACGCAGTGGAAAAAAACCCCATACTGCTGCAGTTTTGACTCTACAGAGGAAGAGCTATCTAGCAAGGTTTCTGACCTCAAAGTTGAGGAACGTAAGTGTATTTCCAGTCTCTTTAATTAACCTCCCTAGACTTCCTACACAATTTTTATCAATTCAGCTCTAAATCTCAGTTTGGGGTCAGGCCTCTTACTCACCGTGATAAGGAACTGATTTATTACAGCAATATACAATAAAATACTGAAGCCAGACACATTTACACTATTATTAGAAAGGAATGAGAAAGCAGGTTCACAGAGGAATCTGCTCTGATTCTTACCCAGGCAGGCCTGGCGTCACTCACTTTGCTTAGTTTCAGGACAATAGCCACAGATTTTCAAAATATCTGCATGCATGTTGTTTCGAGATCTCCTCTTTCCTGTCTCACTCCCCCCTTCCAAAATGCTGCACCTTTCAACCTGCCAACTTCGTAATACATTCATTTGAAGCTCAGCAACAAGAAGGACAGAAAAGGAGTAGCTTTTGGGGTTGTTTTTCGTTTGTGTGTGTGAAGGTAGCAGAAGGAGTTACGCCTTTACTTCTGCAAACAGATACAATCTCTTGTGATAACCATCATTTGGAGAACAGAGAAAGGAGCTGTAAGTGCATGTCTGCCTTGGTAGAAAGTGATAAAAAAAAAAACCAAAAAAGCTCAGTGAAAGTGTTTATTTTATTAAAGGTTCACCTATTACATGTTTCCCCATTTTTCCTTTGCTACCATCCAGACAGGGAAGTACACCAAAAGCTTTAACACATTGGCTCAGTGAGTCCTTCTGGCATTGCTCCCATGAGTGTGATTTCTGGATCTATAGACATTTGGCTGCATGGACTCAGGGGAGGAAACAGTTTGGCAGAATGCTGCATCATTACTAGAAGGAGCCGTGGAAACAAATGCAAGTAAATCTCAGCCAAACAAGACAAAGGGAACAGGACACAAACAGGTAACAGACTGTTACTACAAGTTAATGGACTATTCCAGGACAAGCCTTTTAGGTAAAGCATCAGTTTTAACTGATATTTCATACAAAGTTGTTTAAGAGTTTAGATCAAAGCACAAAATGCAGAACTTTGTACTGAGATCAGATGTATCAAGCGTAGGCGGGAGATGTGAGCATTCCCATGCTTGTTTCCTTACAGAATTAGAGGAAGAACAGACCACCCAATGTATCTTGGTTAGACAGAACCCATTTTTGACATTTTTATTGCAATAAGCAAGCAAATAAATATGAAGGACTAAATTACACTCAGCAGTTCTCACGTAAAGAATTCTTCATAAACATTATTTGGAAAATCACTGCTCAAGCTTACTAGAGAAAAGCACCTAATTTCATTCAAACAATTTATCGTGATATTTATCGAACATAAGTATTGTATCTTGACAATTGCACTTTACCGTATCTTGAGTGCCAAGGATTACAGTAATAACAATTTACATATTAATGGTATAAAAAAAAAAACAATCCCAAACCAACCAAACAAAAGGGAAAGAAAAGGCTTGAAGACAAACTGAGTATATTTTCCAGTTTTCTGCCTATGCACTTCTCTTGAAAGACATTATCTAAGATAATAATTATGAATACTACACTATCTGTGAACTTTTTTTAATTTTAAAAGAGAATACATCCGTTAGTAATGACACTACTAGCTTTACACGTACTGTAAAAATATATGTAATTTTAAGATGATATCCCCCCCATTTCTTACAGCAAATGTTTTGCCAAGAGCAAGTTAAATGAAGTTAAATGGCCTTAACTGAAAAATAAACACAAGTAATGAATCCATATGACTGAGGTAAACAAATAACCTTTACTTAGAAAGAATATTTACCTTACCAATGAGATAAAGTGTACACACACTCAGAGTACTTATTCCTCCTCATTTGAGGACAGTCTACCACCAGTCTTTAGTAGTGGTACCATATAATTTCTGTACTACTTTCTCATATTCTGTATGGGTCCTTAAAGAGATATAATACTTGCCTCTTCAAGAAGACGTGTAACAGCATCTATGTCATTGTATGTTTTAGTCATCTGGCCCACTCTTTCAGCACATAAAACTGTGAGGAAATAAAATAAAACATTAATCATATTGGCAATACTATTAGAGGAAAAATATCCTTTAAAGAGTTTAGGTTTGCACAAGTTTTCATCTTAAAACTATGTATACTCTTGGGTAAGTATATCAAAAGTTAAAAAAAAAAACAATAAAAAAAAAAGTGTTTCTCTTCTGTAACAAGTATTTGCTTTTGTCAGTGGCAGAACAAACCGTTAAAATGTTAAAACTTTCTCCTCTGAAGAGGCATGTCTTAAGTTTATTAAAAAAAAAATCAAGGAAGAAGTGAAAACAGATGTTCTTAGATACATAATTAGGGTTCTATCATGTCACCTAGTGATTGTATTACATGTAGTAGAATTACTCTGTGAATAAGCAATTCCAATACTGTTAGTAACACTGTTCAACATAAAGGTACTATGTCATATTAAGTTGATAAGAAGTGGGTTCTATGGTATGAGACAGCAAAGTAAATACAAAATGCATGCAAAATAATAAACGATTCTTGTAATGCCCAGACCACACCATGGCAGCCACAGTATCACTCATAAAAAATATTTACTTAGACTGGATGAGATAATTAATCACTAAGGTAGAACCAGGAGTCTTGTTAGGCTGAAGAAAGTATGCGGAAGTTTATCACCATAGGCGATCCTTTGACTCACTTAGGAGTCTGCAAGTTTTCTAAAAATCCACCAATAATCTGAGGAAACAACAGCACTTTCTTCTCTACCCTTATATTCTTTTTATTTTCAGCTACACCTATTCCTCAAACCCTGTAATTCTGGAAAAGAGGGGTTGTTAATGAAGTTGAGTTGATCATACGGACTATTGGTTATGAGGCTGCTGTAGCACAGTGTTCTTCAGGGGATTTACCCTTGACAATGTCAGTTAAAGCTCAGTCTGACAGATTGGTAAATGTTGCTCTAGCGTGCATTAAGGCGGGGCGGGGGGGAGAGACAGATAAGGCCTAATAAGATTTAAATAAAATAAAAAAAAAAAATCCCCCAAAGAAAGTGTATTGAGTACAGTAGCATTGCCAGGAGACAGTTTGTCACCCTAAGGAAACAACACTAGCCAAATATACAATCTACATATAGGTAAACATACAGTTGATCGCCACTAAGGCACATTAATAATATATCAAGTGCAACAGTACTTCAGTATCTGTTAAAATGTTGGAGGGTTCCACACTTAAACATCAGAAAGTTGCTTAAACTACAGCAAGAAATACAATTTGTTTCTGTTTATTTTCCTGTTTCTCAAATCCTATTTTTGAGGATCAAGCCCTAGAAACATTTATAATATTTAGTGACATCAGTAAGTGTCTGTGAACTCCAAAGAATGCCATTCAAAAGTATTAAAAAGATAATTACTCTTATCCAAATAATTGAGTCTGAAAGTGGTAACACTAAAAAGTTTACGCTTCAAAGTAGTAATTTCACAAAATTACACAGCAAATATAAAGAATAACTATACCACTGCACAAGCAATACTACAGTGCATCTGTAAAATACAAACTATATTAGTCAAAAGCAGACTCATCAGGATTCCATAGAAAAAACCTGAAGTAACTTGCAGAGAACATCAGCTATAGTAAACAAAGGGGCTAAATAGAAGATTTCCATAAAAACTTCACATAAAGGCAGATGGTGTCATGTCCAGAAGACTATTCACAATTAAAAAAAAAAAATCACCACCATAAACCCAATTTTTTTTAAACATAGTAAGTTCATAACTCATGCAATAAAACATCTATCAGAAACCCTGACACCAACAGTTTATTTTCCAAAACAACTGTACACTAAATTGTTCCCTTGGTTACAACATTCCCTTGCTACTATAAAATAATGTTTGAGATTGTCATTAGCAAGCTTATTTTAACTCTGTACCTAGCACTAATAATCACCACTGATTATGACTATGGCAACCTCACACCATCCTAATTCAGGTGAATGTATAACCTTCCCAACATCCAAGCTGATAAAAGGACAGTGCTTCCACAGACAGAATAAAGTCACTCGTCTGGGAGAAAGAGTGATAAAGGTCGATTCATGTGGCTGCTCGCTTAGCTATTTCTTCAGAACTTGCCATTTAATCTTTAACACAGCAGGGTAACACCACAGCCTTATCACAGCAGACCTATTACTAGCCAAGAAGCAACGACCTGGTCACCAATAACTTTTATATCTCAGATTTCCATCAAACGTCTGTTGGTCACTTAAAACAGAGGTCTTAATATACTATTCTGTCAATGTGGAAGGGTTTCAAAACAGAAATTATCTTATGCATCCTCTTCAATGTCCAAATGGAAACAAACTTCAATAGACTGAATATAATAAAATGCCTCCTCCAGTCAACCACCTCCTATCAGCACTCAACATGCAACACAGCAGAAGCACAGAGCTACTAACTAAAAGGAAGGTTTTCCTTTTGGCAGGAGGGCAAACTTGCAAACAGGCATTGCTTTCCATCCCTCAGAAACCAAAGCTGGGGGAAGAGAAGGTGAAAAGCGAGGGGAGAGAAAGCAATTCAGAAGCAGCATTTAAAAAACTCAAAAACAGCGTTTAAGTATGCAGTTAGTCAGCCTCCACAGATGACAAGATAACATTCGGTCAATTGCTACTGCAGTGATTTTGATTTCCTTGGTGTCCAAAAAGACCATCAAGTGAAAGAGACACACTATCTTGAATAATAGTTTGGAACTCTGATCAGTGAAGGGCATGGCGGGGGTAGGGGGGGAAGGACACACAACAGGGCAGAGGGAATGACAGAAAACCAAAACAAACCAAACCCCACAAACTCCACAGCTCTAATGGATTCTGCATAGTAGGTTTCTAGCCTGCTGGAGGTTCTGATGAATATGAGAGCTTGGTAACACTACTGTAAAGATAAAACAAGAGCAAATGAAGGACAACACCCGTAATACAAAACCTACAGTGCCAATTTACTGACCTCTTTTTGCTCAATTGCAAATCAGTAGTATTTTTGCTTGAGGGTGATAGGAAGCACAGTGTCTAAATGGATGGATGCATGCAAACATCCAAATCAAATACACTTTGCACCTCTCAGTTTATGGGGAATGCTGTTAGACAATAAAGAAAGAAAGAATAAATAAATAATAAAAAAACCCCCCGTCTACAGCAAGTGGAGGGACCATAGAATTCCAGAAACACAGAGTTAGAAAATGTGTTTTGGTAACTGCTTTGAAATTAATGAAACAAATCCAAAACAGGAAAGAAAGAACATAGAAAGCTTCTGTCACATTATTTTCATGACAGCATTAAACACATGCTACCAGGGATATATCTGAGGTTCAAAGTATTTGGCTTTTTTTAAAAGCCAAACACACAAATGGAGAAATGCTACACAGATCAAGTATTTCCTCTGCCTTAGAGTACCTAGGACCATCTTCATACCCTCTTAAAGGCTGCAAATTTTTGGGTACCCACATTCCTGTGTTTCCCAATGTGAGTACAGCTGAAAGGATGTACTCTGCCTGCATTTATTTCACATCGTCTATTTAATGCAGCACCGGCCTGGAAGCTTCTTTCAGGCTCTGAGCTCCGTACTGACTAAAGCACTTATTTCCAAGCTGAAGATGCTCAGAGAGAAGGGGGAAAAGTATGTACCTTCCTGGATTGCTCCCTGCAAATCACACAACCATCTAGCACACCACTTAGAGGAAAAGTATGTTTCCAGGAAAAGGAAGCGGCCATGGAAGGGAAGCAGAGCAAGAATACCACTATTGGGAGCTGCTGCAATGAGCCACCACCCACCAAACAGGGGATTCAGGTGGAAGAAAAAAAAGAAGGGAAAAAAAAAAAATAAAAAAATCATAGGAGCCAGCAGTTACAGGCATCCCAGGCCCCTGCTCCCTGCATCCCTCCTCGAGGCACACACTCTCTTCATTTTTAAGACCTATCAATCAGGGACAAATAAAAGAACTAAAGGAGAGCAGCCATGGCTGAAGAGGAAATCCCAGCTCCTGCTGCTCCTCTTCCGATCTATTTCCAACCACTGGGAAGCAAAAAGGGGATAAGATGTTACGGTGAAGTTTCACTTTTGGGGCATGTAACACTGACCTGTATAATTAGAGTCTAACAGGGAAGGCCCTACTGCATGGGGATTTCCCTACTACCAAAATTTATTTCCTCAGAAACTACATCAGGATAAGGCAGTACTGTTCAGGGAGCACAGATCTCTGGCAATTTTAATACTGATGCTTCTTGTTGGCAAGGTGGCAGCAGGGGACAAACTTATTGCTTTTCTTCATAACAGTTCCCTAGCCAAAGCCTTTAACTACGGCAATGTCCAGTGTATTCTTGATCAGTCATGAGAAGCCCTGTCTTGCGAATAGCTTCTGTCCCCTCCCCTCTGCTCAGAGCTCTCTCCAAATCTTGACGATACCGTGGCAAGTTCATCGCATCCCAAACGCTGCGCATCGAGACGTACAGAACAGACACGGCAATGCCGACTGACCAGCCGCGCTCCTTACTGCCGGATGCCACTTGGCAAACACAAGCAGTCGGAGCCCCTGGCAGACTCGGACTCCTCAGCTCACGTTGGTTTCATTTCTGAATGGCTCTTTTTGCACTCCAAGGATAAAGCACTGGCTCTAGAAGTGAAGCTGTGATTTTTAGCCACCGATAGTTATGCTCTGGCACTGGTTACTGCGAGCACTACATCGACTTGAGCCAAGCGCATGAGGAATTCTGAAACTGTGCCATGTAACCTATATTCCTTTTCAAATAAACCCAGGAAAATTAAAACATAAAACGTGCCATCAGCTCTGTTACTGACCCAGACTAGAACGATTTTACACGTACCTTCTCCTCCACTAAAGAGAAGGTTTTGACAGCCCTGGCTAAACTGGGGCAGAGGCTTCAGGTTGTTGCATTTGAGACGGCCCCAAGAGAATGTGTTCATCTAAAGAGCTTAAAAACATTAAGAGACTACTGTCACAGGAGCTTGAAAAAAAATATGCTTCTGAGGCTCGACTTGCTAGAAGTCCAAATTTTAACACAACATGCCAGCAGTTCCTCCAGCCTTCCCCAGCACAGGAGCAGGTCAGTCCCTCCAGAAGGCAAACAGGGAGTTCAGCGGGTGGCTGCCACCCCGGCGAGAGGGATAAAGAGTGGTCACAGCACACCAACTGCTCCACAGCTGTCAAGTCACACTGTGGGCGAGCTCCATGGAGGAGTCTGGAAGAACACAATGTTGTGAGTGATAAACACTCAGTCAGCAAGTACACATTGGTGCAGTTAAAATTAACTACTGTTAGACAATACCAATAGATTATTTTTTTTAAACTGTTACAGCCTAGCTTACTGTGATTTCAAGGGTTTAGTTTGCAAACTAATCTTTTAATATTAAGGTGCAGTTACCAATTCTTCTAGAAGAAGAGATTTTACCTTGCCATTTAAACTACGGTTTGAAGGGTGTTTCTTTACTGCCATTTCTCTCACACAGTATTCAAATAGCTTAGTAAATCCAATATTAAAGCCTCACATAAAAACCTATGTTATTACTTAATCCCCGGGTTGGAAAAAAGTCTGCTGTTATTTCCTCTCTAAAGCTTAATGGCCAAACACTCAGGTTGGTAGCCATTTCAAAGTACTTTCTCTAAGCAGGGCACGAACTGCAACAAATTTTCTTGTGGTGAATGAAGAATCAAGTGAAAGGAAATTTCAACAAGAGCGTCACACACTTATTCCTTCTATTAGCATAAACACAAATAAAATGTGGTAACTTCAAAAACACAGCCACACAGCAAAACTAAGGAGATAAGGAAAAACACCTGGAGAGAACCAAAGGCTTTACCTTATTGTTGTCTCCATGTTTGGGCCCCACAACTTACCATCATCATAGTGCACACACCATTTACTCTCTGCTAAAAGTAAAACTTTTCTTGCAGGATTTTCAATTACTAGCTATTGAATTACTGTCTTGACATTCACCTCCATCCATTTCTTGTCAAGAAATGTCTGGACTGTGGTCCTTGCAACTAATAAATGGGTGTAGGGCTTAAACCAGGATCTGGACTGTAAACCTTTCAAAAATCCTAAAATGAAGTTACAAGCCCGTTTTAAAAGCCACACATTGTTAGCTGTCTTGCTCTCTTAAATATGGGATCTTTTCCTAGTCCAGCTCTGGGAGGGATTGGCTGTGCCGAAGTTTTCAAGAATTACCAGTCTCCATTTTCTTTGCTGTAGTGTTTAAAGATTCCAGAGCCCTTGTACAGCCTCCATTCTAGTCAATGTCTTTGTAAGATAAAACAGGTATTTTTCATTTTCTGTAAGTCAGACCCCTAGAGTGCCTGAACTTGAGATTTTAACAGCGATCACAAGACTTTTTTTTTAATTAAAACTTAAGCTAGATTCTTAGCCTGCATTTACTCAGTACTTTAGATAAGGAGGATTTTTAATCTGTTACATTAGTAAACTGATGTAGTAATGAATGGCTGCCATCACAGGTCCTAAACAGGTAATAGTCTTTTCCTGTTCTACCTGCAAAAGCAAGAATCAAAACACAACCAAGTTTCAGAATTAGCTGACTCAACAAATCACTAACCAAAGAAAACCGACAGGCTGTCCTTTCACAGCTCAGGGGTTTTTTTATCAACAAAAACTGAGTAGTCACTCTCAACAGAAGTCCCTGCACAAAGTTTCACTGCAGTCAGCTCAAAGACCAGCTCATCAAATGAAGGGTAAACATGTTCCTATCAGGCAAATTTACAACTCCAAAGCAATGCACTGACTCTAGGACTGTTCTGCCTAGCCCTCTATGAAGGTGCTTCCCATCCTCATCAAGAGAACCAATTCTGTAACGCTGCCAAGCGTAACACTAGCTTTGTGACAGAGGCTCTAGAAACAGGACTGAGGGCAGTCACAGGATCTAAATGTCAGGACAGGGGAAAACCTCACTACATCAAAATGACCATGAAAATAACAGACAACTAGCAAGCACACATTCTGCTCATGGAATAGGCCAAACAGTTACAGAGTCTTAACTACACAGTTTTTACCTCCTTCTTTTCAACAACTATGAACGGTTAAAAGTGAAGCATATTCTCAACTTTCCATTTCTTATACCAAATTTATAGCCAGATATGGCTAAAATGTTTCTTCTGTTCAGCATGAAAAGGCTACATGCTGGTGTTTCCATTTGCTTTACTTATAGAATGGATTGACTCACCCCCAAGAGAAATACTATTGTTTGAAAGTGCACCCATGTGCAAAGATACAGAGAAATACCATATATCGGTTTTGTGCATCTGTATCACTACTACAGTGAATGTGTAGGTGACCTGAACGTATAGGTGGAGAGAAGGCATCTTTAAAAGGCATTGCAAATACATACTGAGCTTTTGAGGGGAAGGTACTGTAGAAAGACAGGGCTAAATTTATCCCAGATAGAACTTAACATTATTTTTTCTCTCAAAATCAACAAGAACAGCTTCAGACTGTACTTAGATCTGCATGAAAGCTAAAGTCAGCAGGAAGAATAAGAACAGCATGATGTATGTTTCAGCAACACTTTAATCACTTGGAAAAAAAAAAAAGGAATCAAGCATAAGACAACGTCAGCTGGCCTCTCTCGCTAAGTTTCCTCCCCACTCCAATCCCCAGTTTTAAAGTTTCCTTTTACCAGTATTCTCTCCAGCAACTTTCTATTTTGCACAGACACACAAGTTATCTCAGCTTCCTTCAGAGACCCACAACAGGAGAGATGGGCAGTTTATTGACTGGGTATGAATGAAATCCATGTGGAATATCTGATTCTGAGGAAGTCTTTACAGGGAAGTCCTATGCAACAGGATTCAAAGAGCACATTACATCCACTGAGGCTTTGGACACAGGAACTATTTCCCACGAGGTGAATAAAGGTGTAAATTCACAGCAGGTTACATTCTCTGTGCTAACTATCTTTCAAAGCATCCTTACACCAGCTTTCTGATAGTGTATTTGGAAGTACCAGTTCTCTACCACAAACACACTATTTTAGAGTGAAATTTACAGCACATGAAATAACATAAACGGTGCATTTAGCTTTTGGTACCTGAAGCCCTGAAAAAAATTGCCAGATTGGCTGGAACCAGCCCTTGAATGAGTACACTCTCTATACAGCAGGTGCATAGGAGGATTTTCAACGTACGTAGGTTCATATTCCCACCCTAACAGGCCAGTTGCTAGCAGTACTGAAGATATCCATTATTTCCACGAAGACAAGATTTTTGGGTCATTTGTTTTGTTGAAAGGTTAAGTCACAAAACCCACAACTTGGATTATTTCTACCTACGTGCTTTCAAGTTCTTGGGTAAGCACAAAATCGTTTCCCTGTTCTTTTGCTCGTTTGTGGAAGTACCTGTGGAGAATGACAACCTATCAGACATGGTCTCACAATACAGACATACGATCTGTACATATAAAAAAAATGTACTACATTTCCAAAGAAAGATAATTTCCCAAATCCAGTTTCATTAAAAAAAAGAGGCATTGCATAGCCTACATCTGTTGATCGTGTATTTCTTCTTTAAAGAAGCGTACATAAATTAAGATTCATCCTATTCATACAAGAGTACAGTACTTTCTTCATATTTCACCTGAATATACTGGCTATACATTAAAAAAATTGTAAAATTTATTAATCTAAATCCACATACATCACTCAAATCACTTACATGCTGCCATGTGCTACTACCACAGAAGTTTAAAACCAAAAGGTGAAAAGTACCTTCTTCCAAGATATCAAGGCTCTGCCTGTTAAATCTGCGTTCTCTCTTGTTTTCCTTTTCATAGTCATATTCAAAGCTTTCCTCTTCGTTTACTGACATTGCCGAAGTTATCCCAGAGAGACACGATACGATGCCTGAGTCTCACAGGAGATGGGAACTCATTCCCTCGGAGGCTGTGTCTTTGGGGAGAGCAAAGCAAGGTCTCCGCAAAGCAGGATACCATCTTTCCTCACTCACATGCTCAGCCAGGGAGCTCCGGAGCGACTGAGTATTTGTCCTCAGCACAACAGCTTTGTGTTGTACAGATGGGGTGGAGGAGGGAAGAGACCATCTGTCTAATAATTACCAGAAGATTTACGTTGTTCCTCATACCAGCTCTGACAGTAGCCAGTTTTTGCTCAACAGCTCCACCAGCATATTTCAGACAAAGCGAGTGGGCTGAAAGCCCTCTCCCTGGCACTCCTCATGTTGACAAGGTTCTCTCTCCTGTGCCCCTGCTCCTCCAAGTGAAGTGGTAGCTTCCCACAAGTGTATCAGCAACAGGGAAGTCCGACCCAGCCTCCGACTGTCACACCTGGCGAAGGGTGTGCACCTTCACAGAGTTAAATTGCCTCTCATGTTGCCTAATGCTGCAGGTAACAGATTTCACAGGAGCAGCGAACCGCCGAAGCCTGTACACATGCACAGGCTAATCCCACCCAGCGGAGAGATGGTGAAAGCTGCAGGTGTGGTACAGTATGGTCTGACTGCAGCATCCACCACACACTGAAACCACTGTCTGGAGAACTGGGCTGGGGGCAAGGGAGTAGGCATTTGGGGCTTTAGTTTTATTGCTTTCACAAAAAAAAAGATTGCGCTTGCACGAAGCATTTAAAATGATATATCACATCAGCTGTCAAATGCCATGTTTTCTACAGTCATCTTTACTCTTCTGTCTGCTGTGGGAAACGAAATACCTCAAGTCCACATATGGTACCCTAGTGCACTTCCAAGGGCGTACGTATCTCTTCTCTGTTCAACAACAAACAGAACTCCTTGTCCTCAGACCTCTTGGTTTACAAGAGGCTGTGTTTGCTAAACTTGACTACACACTTAGGGCAGGTTCACTTTCTTATTTAACTTTTTGCAGCTATAGATATTTAATGTTTGCCAGGTTGCCTCCCTTACTTTCAATGGCAAATAGGTGCCCTTTGCTGCTTGCAGAAAGCATTCCTATCTGCGTCGCGAGGCAAAGCAGTTGCAGGCAAAGTGGGGGCACGGCAAGGCAAACGCAGCTCATCACTCTCTCAGGGGACATCACTGCTAGGGAGGGAGGCAGACAAACGTGACACGGCAGCAGAACGTAACAGTTGGGGTCACGCAAGAACAATTTCTCTATTAACACTTCTCTAGTGGTGTGAAGGTATGAGGTAGTATAAGATGGGAAGGAACTAATTTCATACAATCACGATGAATTATTCTGTTTTAAGTTTTAAACTCTTGATATTTATATACAAACAATGTAACAATGTTTATACAAACAATAGCCAAAGGATATGAAATACTCAAAAGTGCTTGTTGAGGAAAGGAACACTCATTTCTGACTAATGAAAGATCTTACTCCTCAACAACTTGACCTTTGACAGCCAAGATTTATTGCAACATTCAGCAGCAACAGCCTCAAGAACTCAGCTGGGGAAAAAATAGGATTGTCCCCTTCTCCCCATTTAACAGTGAATCTAAACTCTTTAAAAATAAATTTAAAAAAAAAAAAATCTGACAATAAGAGTCTTAAGTACCTACTTGCCATCCAGTGTCAATCTACTACATTTTGGTAATAGCCAGAGAATGGTAATTCAGAGTGTAACCAAAACAGTAAGACTCAGACATCTTTAAAAGAATATAAGAAGCACCTTTTAAAGCTTCGAACAGAAGCCTGTTGATTTTAAACTCCGTTGGTTGTAATATTGCTGACAAATGTTCAACTACAGCTAACCAACTAGCTTGTAAAGCAGAGCAGGGCAGTGGGCGACACACTGAAAATACGCATGTTGCTGCCCAATACACAAGACAATATAAGGAGAGTGAATGAATATTCCCACCAGCTGACTTGTGAACTGTGACTCATGTCAACTCATGCTGCAAAGAAGGACTTTGACATTCCAAAGCTGAGAAAATATGATAAGTCTTGCAATACCTATACTGATATCAGCATATGATAAATGCTGATACAAATTCATAATGGGTGGGAAGGAATGTGTACCACACCCTCACGCTATCAAGTCATTTTTAGTGTTATTCTGCATTAAGCCCTTTTACTAGTGCAGGAATATTTACTTGCTAAAGATTAAGAGCCAGGTTTCCACCAGATACCAAACAATAAGCAGCTATGGAGGGGAAAAAAAAAAAAGTTAAATGTATATTTTCAGAACTGTATACAAGTCTAATCAGGAAAGATTCAAAAGAGATTTTTAATATTTCCTGTAAAGGCATACTCAGGGACTTAAAGAACATACCAGAATGAACATTCATTTTTATGGGTTGCCACTGCAAAGTAAATTTGGCACATTTGCTGCAATCGCCGCTCTGAATTAGGAACTAAAACATTCAACTCCTTGCAGGAAGCTTGCTAAATGAGTTGCAATGCTTAAAGCACGCAGATGCACATTCCTCATGCGATGCTTGCACTAAGGTACAGTCCGCCTTCAGTAACTTTGCAGTCCAGCAGGAAACACATAAACCGGGAGCTGGTTTGAAGAAGGGTGAGGCTGGACACAATACAAATAAACCCTCTTATCCTGACTCACTATTTCCAAGGAACTCCAATGCATTCAAATCATTTTAACCTTCTGTTATCAATAAAAACATCTAGACTTTTGCACAAGTAACCACATTCATTTTGACCACAATTAACTAATAATAACAACAATGCTGTATTTAGAACAAAGAGATTCTCTGTAGGCTAATGAGTCCTAAAAACAGCAGCTGAAACAGCAGCATCCACATTTAAAAATACGTTGATGAAGAAATGTGGGTGCTTTGAGGTGGGCTTTTCAAGGAGGGGTGATAAATTGGTTTGAATATGTGCTGTCTATTAAGATGTACAGTCAAACAAGGTTAGCTTGTTCAAACGTTTGCAGGTTTTGCATGTTTCCCACTCTTTCAAAAGCCCACCCAAACTATTTTCTGTCACCTCAGCCAAAAGCACAGCACGTTACTTTTGCAGAAAGGGAATGAAATGGGATGAATTAGGAAAATGCTTACCTGGAAATTCAGCAGCTTAGCAGAATAAAGAGGAAAAATACCTCTACAATGAAAGATAAGCCACATAAATACAACGTACAAGTAGATGTAGCTTAGGTCTGACTGGATAAAGACTAGAAAGTCAATGGAGGAATAAAGAAAAAAAAAAAGGCAGAAAACTAGGAAAATAATATCAATGATTACATGAATATAAGCAAGGTTGGATCACACTTATCAAGTATAGAGATAGGAGCAAAACAAGAACGACCTGAATGAGAATTTTAGCTGCATACCTATAGAGCAAGTGCTGTTTCAGAGACTACAAGCATTCATAAGATTGTCATAGATTTAGATGGCGTACACAGTCAGCATCCACTCAACATCCAGAGTAACATCAGGGTTGGAGACAAAAGGGGCTAATGTATGAGGGAGACGATGATTCATCATAAATGCCCAACCATCAGCCAAGATCCTGTTGTAAGGGAGAAGGTGTCAAGGGAAGCATGTTTTAAGTAAAAAGGTACCCACCCACAGAGCTGGCAGATGTATGTTTGAGAGGTTACCTGTAACTATGGTGCACAAAGAAGAAACATGGACAACCAAGAACTCTCGAAGAGCTGCAGCAGGGAATATAAAATATTCTTCTAATGCTACCTTAAAGGAGCGATTTAAAAGAAAAAAAGAGAAGGAAAAAAAAAAAAAAAAAAGGAAAGAGAACCAGGGCACAGCTTCACATCTGCAAAGGCACATTAACATAAGCAAGGCAAGGATAAATAATCATGCTTAAAGTGGCTGAGAGGTCAAGGAGAACAGGCATTAACATTGTTAATTATTGTTCAGCTAAAAAGAAAGTTGGGGAGCTTGCTGATAATCATTTCAGTGAACTGGAAAATAGAACAGAGGAGAGGAGCTCCAAACTGCAAATAGAACAACAGATGAAAACATTTCAATGTGATATAGGTAGGGGTTGAAAGTTACAGAGAAAAGCAGAGGCAGGATAAGGGGTGCCAGAACGACCAAGAAAGCGAAACGAAGTTGCTCAGGGGCTAGAAGCTTCATCACGTGTGACAGACAGGGCACACAGTGTGATTGGTGAGGGAAAAAAACAGAAAAGACACTACATTCTCCACAAGAAATTGCCGAAACTCACGGCCAACAAAAGGAGGAAAGAGCCAACTCCATATGCACAAAGTCATCTGGAGTTGCAGGCAATGAACTCTCAGGCATTAGTATGGAGTTGTTCAGCTAGAAGTAAATGAGTAATGGAAGAAACCACAAAGAAAGCAATTTGATCGAAAGTCAACCTGGATTTCTCTAGAAAGCATTGTTCATTGAGAGGATGGAAAAGCATTGGCCTAAGAAAGAGGCCGCGGGAGAAGGCTATTCATAAAGATTTCTCTGGGTATCTACTTGAGCAACCTGGTCTAGTGGAAGGTATCCCTGCCCATGGCAGGGGGGTTGGAACTAGGTGATATTTAAGGTCCCTTCCAACCCAAACCATTCTATGATTCTATGATACTTACTTGTTTATTTAGCTGGTTGGGAGTTTGTGGGGGTTTTTTGCATTCTTTTTTTTTTCCACACAAGTTGCAATGTATGCTTTTTTTAATAATCTGTTTTTCTCTAAAAAACCACCCAGATGAACCTAGACTTTTATACTATTATCTTTCACAATAAGAGTCTGCGAAAGTTTCATCTTTTCCTCTTTTATCATTGATTCTGTCAACCTCAGTCTGGTATGAAAATAACTACTTTCCTACTCAAGTACACACCCAGCTCTTTCCTCCTCCCCATTCCACTTACACAATGTATTTCATTAGTACCAAATATGGTGACAACTGTCACTCGTATTATAAAATATTATACTTGAAAATGTACCTAAAAATCACATTGTAATAGCTGTTATTTATAGAAGTTTCAATTTCTGGTAGCGTTAGTTAACAGCAGTGATTCGATCTTCAGATAAATAGTGTGACATTTTATTGTCTAATTCCACCTACTCCTACTAAAAATAAACTCTGTAAAGGACCTTATGTAAAGGGATTAATTCATTATTCCAACCCTAGAAAGTCTTTGTAAAGATCTGTAAATTGTAAGTTTTGAGTATTTGTTCATTTGCTTTTGCAAGGTATTAAAAAAAATTACCACCACCAAACTCAAGTTGAAGACATCATTACAATGTTGGTCCATACAGAAGTTCATTAAATCTGAGGTAAAAGTGAGAGTCACTTCTTTACCTATTAAGTTAAATAACAGCATTAAAACCTTATATCCTGGTGTAATCTTGGAGTGCTTTTTCCCTTGAAGAACAAGAAACCATACGGTGCTAAAATAATTCTTAAGAAAAGTAAACCAAATCAAGCCACACCTTTTAAATGGAAATGTTGAATCTCAGCAGCTTTGACAAAGAATGTTTGAACAATTTAATCAGAAAAATAATTCTGTAGGATAATATACTGTGAGATTTTCTATTAGTTTCAATGTACCACCAACCCTCCTCCAATGTTATATTTACCAACAATTATGAACTGGGCAGAATTCATAATTGAATGCACACATACATCTGAGTTCCAGATAATCCATGTATATCAGCTAAATAAACTCTCTAACTATGCTTCATCTTGTCTTAAAATAGATATTCAAAACAGGTCGGCTGAGCTGCAACCGCCTATCACTCTCTACTGAATATAAAAAGCATCTCAGGCACATGACTCTGGTATCGACAAATATAGGGGGGGGGGGGAGGAATCAAGCATCAATCAAGAGATAGGCATCTCTTATAATATGCCATCTGCTCTAGGTTTTTGAAAAAGCTCAATTTTCTACTGTATTTTAAAGATGCTTTTTGTCTCCCACTACAATCAGAATACCTTTCTCCACCAACAGGAAATATCAATACTGTTTTTAAACCCAAATTAATATGCCAGTATCAAAGGCCAAAGACTATGCCTTCTACCATACCTCTCAACTTCTTCTGTCTTTCTCACACACTTCAACTGGGAGAAGCAAAAGAAAGCTAAACCCCATAAAGTTCCATTAAACCTTATGAGACTACCATTCACCTGAGGGGCCGAGACAGGACTGACAGACTATCCTTCCATCACGTAAAAAGTAGTAATTAATAAAAACAAAACAAACAACAACAAAAAAAGCATTATGCCTTACCTACTGGAGAGATTTTTCCCTATCAGACATTAAGCCCTGCTTTCTCTTAGGGGAGAACTCCCCAGATACTTCCAGCAGACCGGTAGCACAAACTCTATTTGACTCTCTAGATCTCAGCTCATGGAAGAAGTACCCTGGGCGGGGGCTCAGCACTCACAAGAAAACTTGTCAGTCCAGAAGCAGACCAGTGACTACCGTGCTCCCAAGGCCCTGATCCCACAAGGTATTTAAATGCTTGCCCAACACCTGTTGCTTATTTCATTACAGTGGAATTCCCATAGCTTCTCCAGTGCCGTACACATCTCAAGACAAAACTGAGGAGCAGATGAGCTCTCAGCTCAGACATTCAGCCACGCCACACTTCTGCATAATGACACTTTGACCAGCAGACAAAGGATGATAAAAAAAGAACACTAAAAAGAAGTCTATTTCTATTTAACCTGGGTGTGTGTGTGTGTGTGTGTGTGTGTGGAATAAAATCAGCTACAGCTTTTAATGACAGTACAACTGCTCTATTTTTAAGCTTCTAAAACCAGGCCAACTCAGCCTGTTACATCATGTGGATTAATCAGATGCTACAGTATTTACTAGGGTTAAATCTAGGGGATAAAGGTTACATAATGGATTCAGTCCAACTTAAAGTGGTCAAATCATTCAAATAAATATGCACCTTTCCTCTTTGAACACCTGGACAGAAATAATCAATCAAACATAAGAGAAGTTCAAGTTTAACAAGCTTCTAAAATTGCATTCTGTTCCAAAATCCAGTACAGAGAAACAAATGGAGGCATATGCCACCCAAAAAACCATAAACGACCATTCAAATTTTGTCACACGTACCTTTACTCTTCACGTCCTCTCTGATATTGTCATCAAAGCACTATGAAATATCTTTGTGTACTACATACATACAACATCCCCTGGGCCTACACTCCTTACTCCTTTTTGTTCTTTGCTTCACTGTGATCTTGGACTTGCCTCGTTTAAGACAAGCTCTCCAACCAGAACAAAATCCATATACAACTACTGCTTTCCCAAAGGCTGCATTTGTTTTAGAGGTTACCACTGAGCACCATCGATGAGGAATCTTGATTCTTCCCCTCTGCTGAGAGTACAGTTTTAGCCATTTCTTATCTTTCCTCAAGTGCCTTCTATCAGAAGTCTGATGAAAACATTCAGTGCTCTGATAAAGAAATAATCGCCCAAGAAAATATTAGGAAAATCACGAGGCCCAGAAGATAGTGCTTGCCAGAGTTTGTAATTTTTCCAATTCAAAAAGTTAACCTGCTCACTTTTAAGAAGCTACAGTTTTAAACGTCTTTCACAGACAAATAACCAGAGAGAAAACACGTACTGCTTATTAACACATTAAATATATACATATTACAGCATATTGATAATGCAGAAAAAACAAAGACTTAAAACTCAAACCAATACAGAATCTTACAGTAAGTGTAATTCAGCTAAATTATAATACATACAGTTAGCATTTCAAATATTTCTCCCCCTGCCCAAAGATTGCTCATATAGTGCATATGCTCCTCTGCCACTCCCTTTGAAAAGAGAAAGCTTTACAGCAGTCTCTTGTAGCACGCTCACGAGAGATGTTGAGGTGCAACAGAGATGCGGGCATCTCCACTACACCAGGATGCTGCCTTTTTCAAGGTACTTAATTTTTAAAACCATTGAATAACGACGGTCGAGTCTTTCAAGCTCCAGATTCTGCAACAAGAAGAGACTAGAAAGAAATATTTACCATCTGTGCATTCTTCATAATACCAGTCCAGTTCATAATAATCTGCTTCAATAAATTTCTGCATAGTCAGTATCCTTCAGCAACATAGACGAGATTTCACTTCGCTGCTAAGGTCAAGTAAAATGCAGCCATGCCTTCCTGCCTTTGCAAAATACCATACCGCAAGGAAGCTCACAGATAGCTGAAAATGAGCCGCGCATCTTCAATGAGGCTGCAACTAAAATAAAAGGGGGGTGTGGAGGGTGTATTTGAGGGAAAAAAAAATAAATAACAAAAAACAGAAAAAGGATGGAGAAGAGAAGCTGATGCCCTGGCAGCTGCTCTAATAAAGAAGCTCTGCACAGGAGCCTTGGCTGGGTGTTAACAAAATCATCCTATCAAAAGGCTGATGCGCTGACGTGGGGGACACACACCACCGCCTGGCTGTTTCTAACTCATTCCTTTCCTCCCTAGTCTCCACATCTCTTTCCGTCTAACATGTTGCCATGGAGACAAGCTGGCTCCAAAAGAGATGCGGAGATGAAGAAAATGCATTTTGCTGTTTCTGGCTTTACAGATTAGAAGTACCCCTCCATACTGGAAACAAAAATCCTTGCTCAGAAAGATGATACAACTCTCTGCTGACTGCTCACGGAACAACAGCACCATACCATCGCAATTTACTGGGTACATGCAGTACATTAATAATGAAAATCTAGTCCATTACTACTCTCCTCCACACAGTTTGATAAAAGCCTGCCTTCCCCATGGAAAATGAAACTACATTAATGCTTTGTTACACTATTCTGGGCTGATATAATAGAATCCTTTATGCATCCTGTTATTGCAAAACTGGCAAACAAAAAATGAAAGAATCAGAAAAATCAGGACAGCAATACATTCCCCCCTGCAATAAAGCTAATCTGCTTCTATTTTTTGCCCTCTCCATGAACCACCAATCCTTTTTTTTTTTTTTTCCCCTACAAGCATCTAAGCTTCATAGCTGAAAACAAGGGGTTAGGACAAACTTTCACTGCTCTGTTCCTAAAAATGCTGAAGGCCGTTACACAGAATAGCATAATGTTTGTGTTCAATGTCTTGGAAATGAAAGAAAATACTTTATTATTGCAGCACCCAATAAAATCGTGTTTAAGCTACTAGAAGAGAATCCACCTGAGGAACAGATGGGATTAAATAATCATCATCAAACACAGCAATTCAAAAAGCATGTCTGAATCTGTGCAGGTACAGCTACCAAAGGGACTGACATCCATTTTGTTCATAAACGCCACATATTCTTCACCCCTTTCTCTCTCTTTTCTAGGAAACTGTATTTCTTTGCAAACGCTAGTAGAAGCATTAGGATAGATCAAGTTGCAACCTATGTTAATAACACAAAGTAGGAGGCCGTATTTGGTCTGACCAAGGAGGTGTCTGTCTAGCTGAAGACTCCATCCACAAGAACAGCCGTGAGCATGTAAGGGAGAGATCGCCAATACTTTCCTCAACTGCCCTCTCAACCTCCAGGTTTTTTCCAGCTTCAGAGACAGCCTGAGACAGATACAGTTTCTACTTTTAGCAATCCTTGAAGGACTTATCCTGTCTTTTCTTGGGCCCATGCACATTTTTAGCACCTCCAACATCCTCTTGCAAGAAATTCCACACATCTACTATTCACGATGTAAGAAACCCTCACCTTCTTCTTTGCAATTCACTTTTACTAACTTAAGTTAATGCTTCTGCTTCCAGCTCTGGAAATGTGAACACTCAATTCACGTCTCCTTTCCAATCACTCATGATTTTGCAGATTTGTATTAAGCTCCCCCTCACCCATGTCTAGGTTGTTACCACTTACTCTACTCCCTGACTCGTACCACTTTGCTTTACCGTGACAGAAATAAGCAAGGCGTAGTCAAGCTATACAGAGGAAAATACATTGTTTTCATGACCACATTAGTATTTCAGCTTTACTAGTATAAAAAATTATCACTGCGGTAACTTTGAGCTTGGGAATTGCCATGTCCCTGTTACATATTGATAGCTGAGGCAGATTAACAGATCTGTTCACACATCTGCCACACATTTGTCCATGGCAATTGGCCATGTTATTCACTCAACTCTGAAGTTCTAGTCCAGGCTCAAACTCAAATACACCTTTGCCTGAAAGTACATTATTTCACCAGAAAATAATGCGTTTCTAAGTCTGCAAATTAAAAAAAAAGGAAAAAACAAAACAAAACAAAACCAAAAAACCCACTGTTCATCCTACAATATAGTAACCTATTTGGCAATATGCAGAGGATTCCCCTCTACTCAACACTGGTAAGGCCACACCTGGGGTACTGTGTCCAGTTGTGGGCTCCCCAGTGCAAGAGACACACAGACACACTGCATAAGGTCCACTGAAGGGTCATGAAGATGAAAGGACCAGAGCATCCCTCCTATGAGGAAAGGCCGAGAGGGCTGGGATGGTTCAGCCTGGAGAAGAGAAGGCTCAGGGGAATCTCATCAATGTGTATAAAATACCTGAAGGGAGGGCACACAGAGGATGGAGCCAGGCTCTTTTCAGTGGTGCCCAGTGACAGGACCAGAGGTGATGGGCACCAACTGAAACATAGGAGGTTCCCTCTGAACATAAGGGTGGTTTTTTTGTTTATTTTATTTTAGTCACTGATAAGTGACACAGCCTCCTCTAAGGGGACCCTGCTCAAGCAAGGGGAGTTGGACCAGATGAGTTGCAGAGGTCCCTTCCAACCTCAACCATTGTGCTGTTCTGTGATTTTTGTAGTTCAAGAACCTCCACCCATTTACTTCATTTGTTTAATTGCCACAGACTAAGACTCTCTGAACTTCTTTCACTATACAAAATACTTATTAACTTCCTAGACAGTAGGAACAAGGCCACATGGTTTCAGACCACTGTGAACTTTAAAGATTCACAGAGACTGAAGTGCTAGAGCTTGTCTTCAAATACTTCCCCCTTGCCCCTATGAGATGCTCCTGGGCCAGGAAGCAAGCTGGAATCCATGACTCTAAATGACCATTTTGTTTAACTTTACTCTTACGTCCCTGTCCGTTCTCTTCCCCAAGCCAGCCTTAGCACCTGGGGCCAAGGCACGTAGCTCTTCCACAGGGGCGGCGATCGGTCAGTCTCCAGCTGAGGAGATCCAATGTTTGTACTTTCGTTATTGCTGGCGGACAGCCAAGTTGGTGTAATACCTAAGTAAAGTTTGTCAACTTGCTCTAGGCTGGAAGCATTGCCATTCTTGGGAGGCTAACTCCAAGCAAAGCAGCACAGCCTTAATCAAGGAACCACCACATTTAATGGCACTTCCCCCCCCCATTTGGTACTTTTGCATCAAGCTAACCTTAGCCCTCCTGGAAACAAGAGATACAGTGAGATAACAAGGGTCTAAAAAGCAAAACTTACTCTAACTTTTGACAGGGATTGCATTATTTTTGGCTTCATTCTGCTGATTAGATTTTTAATATGCTCAGTATTGATATGAAAGCAATACAATAAGCATACATGACTTTCAGGTTAGTAAATCACAAAGCCACTAAAAGCCTTTGGACATGCAAAGCTCATAGATATATATTTTTTTTTAATAAATAAAATCATATTTTGAATAGCGCAAGCATTTTTGCCAAATGTGATCATTCTGCCCTCACACCATGCCATCTTGAAACAGAGGAATGTGACAAAGCACTCCAGCCCTAGCTCAGTCTTGCAGAATTTCAGTTATGCGTGCTCACAAGGAAAGAACTGCACATGCTATTAAATGTAATTAAGGCTACACTGTTAAAATGCTGTCAGATAAATATAAAGGTTCCTATGGCAACATTAACTCAATTGCTCTGCACATAAGCTATTTGTTCCACTTGTATTATTTTTGTCCAAAAGGTAATTTCAGTCTGGTAATGCTATTAAACAAGCATTTAAAATATAAAGAATGAACACTGGCTACCAGCTTAAATTGCTGCAGGGACTGTCTCCTTTTTATTTCCTGACATTTTAAACAAAGAAAGTCTTCAACATGCTAGAATTTTCTTCTCACTGTCCTCCCCCCTGCACACATACTCCCTTTTCAATGAGACAGGACAAAAATAGTTCAAGGTGAGGGTTTGGGGCTTTTTATTTGTTTGTTTTATTGGTATTTTTCTACAGCTCTGACTAGAAACATATTGGTGTAATCCATAAAGGCATCATTTTTCTGTGGAGAAAATCACTTGTGTGGTCAAATGATTTCAGAACTCCTCAAGAGACTTGGAAATATGGGATAAGCATATGATCTTCCCAGCATGAAGAGAGAAACCCTGGACAGACAGAATACTATATATCCAGGTATCCACATGCAAGCATCTCTTCAATTATATGAAAATATATATCTATATCTATAAAGGGGAGGCTGGAAAGGTTGTAAAGTTCAACATGAAAGTCTGACCAGGCCAACAAAGCACCTGCATCTTGCAGAACCCTCTTTCAACCTCTGCAGCCCTACTGTTCTTTCCTACAGCTGTACATCAGATTCAACTTACGTAAAACTTACCAGAACAGTACATTTTTCTGGTGGACTGCTTCTGCAAACATTAACCCTGTGTAGTCAAATCTCCATATTGCAACACGGCATTTGGCTGGGGTATTTCTTTGTTAGTTGCCTAAAAGTCCATACAAAACTTGTGTTTAAGAAAGATTTCAGGTAATAGATCTGTGACTATAAGAGACTTGCTATTTCCTATTCCAAAGCTAAAAGTTATTCATGTTCATTCAG